>KZ309420.1:70646-209984 GCA_000376725.2 Ladona fulva | reverse complement strand
TTATAAATATCTGTTGATAATTTCCCTGACTTTGAACAAGTTACAAAAACGTTTTTAAATTTTTCCACTAACCGATCCACATTTCTTCGAACATTAGGACCCAAACTACCGTCAACTTCCTGCAAACATAGAAACACTTGTGGTAGTAATTTTCCTGATGCGGTGATAGCGTACTGTGCGGTGTATGAATGTGTTACTTTGTTCCTATCTCGTACTCTTAAGGCCATGGATTAAGTAATATAGAATATTTATTGAAGTAACTATGAACTTCAAGATAAAAATGTATTTCACAGCATTCATTATATGGAAAAAATACAGATATAAGCACCTCTAAAGCTTACCTTGCAAAAATTTTACTGTACCAATTGCATCCACCTTCGAAAAATCCTTAATACTCAATGAAGAATATTCTTCCTTGGATAAACGGCTCGCACTAGAAGAANTGGAATTCCTCACATGGTGGCTGCACTTTCCGATGTGAGGAGTTGGCTGAGAAACTTCGCGAGGTGGTATGTTGGTGCGTTTATGGCGCTGACAATCAGCCTGAGAGGGATCCTGGGTTCGTGGATTTTGGGTAATCCATAAAGTCTCGGTGGGACCAGTGCTTGAGGGTGAAGAATTCTCCTCATATCTTGTGCGATGTCAGCTTCTTTGATCAGGGATGCGGTTTTTCTCATGAGTGATTCCGTGGGATCATGAGTCCTCAGTTCATATGTTGGGTCATCCAGGAGTTCCTGAATCTTTTGTTGGTACGTTTCCTTAGGCATGATGACAGTTGCATTTCCTTTGTCGGCAGGCAGCACTATGATGTTTGTGTTCTGCCGCAGTCAAGTCAGGACAAACCGTTTATATTCTTGTATATATTTTTGGGGAGACATTATAGTGGGTATTTATGTTGATGATATGATTGTGGTAGGAGAGAAAGGAAGAGTTTTGGACTTTAAGAAATGTATTTCTAAACTGCTTACTGTGAGGGATTTGACTGTCATAAGTAAAATGCTAGGGATGCATGTGGTGCATGATGAAAATCAAATCCAAATAGATCAGAAAATGTACATTCAGAAATTACTTGCAGAATGTTGTATGGCTGAGTGTAAGCCATGTGTGGCTCCACTACCCCAAGTGGAAGAGGTCAATGATGATTTATTTGAGAATGTTTTTCAGGAGGGTAGTTGGTAGCCTACTTTTCCTGGCTAACAATTACAGATGTGACATTGCATATGCTGTGGGGAAGGTGAGTCAGGCATGCATGTCACCTACTATGGGAGACTGGAAGTCAGTCAAACATATATTGAAGTACTTACGAGGAACTGATGAGTAATGCTTGCGTTATGAGAGAAAGGGCCAACCCATTGAAGTTTACTGTGATGCAACGTGGAATAGTGAGCCTAAGGAAAAATCAGTTGGGGGATTTGTTGTGATTTTTGAGGAGGAGCTCTAATGCACAGCAAGAAGAAATCATGTGTAGCTGCATCCACAGAGGAGTCTGAATTTATTAGTATGTCTGAGGCAGTGAGGGAAGTGAAATGGCTCAAGAATTTATTTGCAGAATTAAGACAGTCTAAGTATATTGAGACACCATGTATTGTGAAGTGTGACAATACACAAGCCATGCGCTTGGGTCTAACTGGAGTGGTAACTGAGAGGTCAAAACATATAGACCTCAAATACCATATTTGTTGTGAACAAGTAGAGGTAGGCAATATTACCTTCGAATATGTACCATCAGAGGAGAATGTTAGTGATGCTTTCACATTTTTTTATGGCTAATTGTATGTGCTTCATGTAGGAATCTTTGTTTACTTTTTAATTTTGAAGTAAGGACTATTTTTTTTTTGATGATTGGAGTGTTATTTTGTGTAATTTTATCATATAATTTGTCTTTGAATGAAGTTTCTTTGTGTGTGAAGTGGCAAATTTTTGTTTGCTTTGAGTTTGACCTAAGGGGAGTGTTGGAAGTGGTAGTCCAAACTCAAATTTCCTGTACAGCTACTATGCTGCACTCTAGTGGTTAAACTGTGACTTGTTATTTCTACTGTCTTTTGTTTTGCGTGGGAAGAGCATACTTTTCTCTTGCTCGCTCTCTGTCTGTTGCTATATGTCGTTGGTGATGGTCGTGTAGTCAATAAACTGTTCTCTTCCTAGAATGGTGTTTTAAGAATCTTTTCTTCAAACCGCAAATGACCGCATAACAGTTTGGGCACCAACAAGAAACAACCATGAAAGATGAAACATCGATCCAAACTATCATCAGATTAATCCTAAAGGGCCCCAAATTCTGGATTTTTCCCCAGCAAAAATGCATTGTGTATACTACAATAAATTAATTTGGAGTACTTTTCAGAATGCTAGAGGATTGAGAATCGAGATATTGTCAGCAAACATGCTTCTGTAATGAAAAAGCAAAACTACAAATGTTAATTAATAATTTAATTTAAGGGTCTCCTGTGAGAGGCATTCATAATAATTAAATAGCTATGACTAGAAGAGTCCATTCTCTGGACCAGAAAAAGGTTGAGGAAGGCAACGGGAAACCACCTCGACTACCACATCTATCCCAAGCAATCATGATGTGCCAATATAAGAATACTGTAAGTGGTGTAAACGGGACTCAACCCTCTACGGGGAGTGTCGTGCCCAGCAATGATAGGAGTAAGGCTATCTCGGTCTTCATTCCACGAAACCCTTACCCAGGAAACGACAAGAAAAGAAGAGAGAAAATGGCCAAGGAAACAAGGGTGGGAACCTGGAATATTAGGACAATGCTAAGGAAAGGGAAGTTGGAAAATGTAAAGGTAGAAATGAAGAGGTCCAACATTAACATACTAGGGCTATGTGAAGTACGATGGAAGGATGGGAGTGATTTCTGGAGTGATGATGTCAGAGTAATTTTCAGTGGGGGAAATTCTAGCCAGAGGGGAGTTGCGGTAGTGCTAGACAAGAAAGCAGGAAAAGCCATGATAGCTACAGAGCTAATAAGCGACTGGGTTATGTCAGTAGAACTAAAGGCTGAGCCAGTAAACACGGTGATAGTTCAGGTGTACTTAAAATAAAGCTATTGTGTGCGATTCTGAAAGAGGTTTACAAATACTAGTAGATGCACTAAACGATAAGGCAAGGGAATATGGAATTAAAATAAACGTAAGTAAAACTAAAGTAATGAGATTCATTAAGGGAAAGAAGGCTAAATTAACGATCAGGGTGGATGGTTAAAAACTAGAGCAGGTGGACAAATTCTCCTACTTGGGCAGTGTTCTATCTGGGGATGGGAGGTGTGGAGATGAGGTTTGAAAAAGAGAGCATTGGCCAAGAAAGCTTTTATGAAGCGAAGGTAATTGATGACAAAGGGTCTCGATAAAGGAATCAGGAAAAGATTGGTAAAATCCTTGTTATGGAATGTTTTGCTGTATGGGTGTGAAACGTGGACCTTACGAAAAGAGGACATCAAAAGATTGGAGGCATGTGAGATGTGGGTGTGGCGTAGAATGGAGAAGGTGAGCCGGGTGGATAGAAAAACAAACATAGAGGTGCTAGAAATGGTTGGGGAGGAAAGGGTTTTAATTGAAGTAAGCGCCGACAAAGGAAATGGGTTGGTCAGATATTGAGAGGAGAGGGATTGCTGAAGAATGTAATAGAGGGTAGAATGCAAGGGAAAAGACAGAGGGGAAGGCAAAGGCAAAAAATGTTAGATGACATAAAGGGTGGGGTGAGTTACCAAGTAACAAAGGAAAAGGCTATGAATAGGGAATATTAGGGCACATGGACCTACCGAAAGGTAGAACACTTATGTATGACTGGAAGAGTCAATTTGAGATTATCTGAATTTTGCAGACAGCTGGATGTTAGCTGACTGGAGGGAATACAGTAAGAAATATAGCAATACAATACCAATTTATTAAGTAATGTGGCTACAGTTAATGTATGCGTAATGGAGAAACCTCAGTGGCATGAATTCCACTTCAGAAATTCTCATTATCTTTACATAATCACTAAGGCATTGCTGTACTTAAGATACTATGGGTTACATTCAGACATTCAACCACAGAAGAGATTGGAAACTTACCTTACAGTATCACAAAAACATTTAATCATATTATCTATAATAAGTCTAGTAAAAGGCAATAGGCTAAATATAATAAAAGTTAAATTTGAACAACAGGAAGGAGAAAGGTTTCAATTCAAATACGTAAGGTAAAGAGAAATACATATTTTAAGACTTTTAAATGCAAAGACACCAAACAGATTTTTTAAAGGCTGGTGAGCTTAGCCATGGAACTTGAGTTACATGAACAATCTTCATCATTACTTGATATCTAATAGTTTGCTAACCTAACACCATGGTAATTTTTCAACCAAAGAAATTTATGAACAGAAACCAAGCACAACATCAACTTGTCCATAATTTTAAACATTCTTGTCATAAGTACTAAGAGTTGAAAATTCAATTAAACTATTCGAAAATGGAATTGATTTCAGTCACTCAATAGTAAGACGTTTAACTTAAACTCGTAATATCAATAGTAACTTATTAATTGAAATTTGATCAATAACTACCTGCACAGGCTGGACAATGATGCTGCCTGTAGGGCACCCATGTCTCGGTTCTACTAGGCACACGGTGTCTGGTATGGATCGAAGAAATGCTTCTATCGAAGGAAATCCGAATTTACGAAATGGTATTCCACAACCCTCTTCCTTCCTATAATCTGATTCTAGCTGATATAACGTTGTAGCATGAGGAGAAGATATGAGTAAACCACGTATTATGCACTTCACTTCCTCCAATTCATTTGCAGCAGCTGACATTTTGGGATTTTAATTGATACAAATCTACATCGCCAAGTAATGCTTTCTAAACCTTTCCCAATATTACGGTATACATATTCGCCATAACACCACTTAGTCAATTAGATATCGATTACGTATATCTCTTTAACGAAGTTAACAACAAAACAACTGGTCTCCAAAAAACACAACTTCACGTATACAATTCACAATAAGGAATAAAACGTGGTCACTTCAGTGCTCCTATCTCAATAGCAGTAAAACGACGTACGTTGTTTTCCTCTTCCTAAATTAGTTACTTTATTTTGTCATTAACATAGTGCTTCGTTTATTTCTTCGAGGGAAGAAACAGCCCAGCCCCTGGGTGAAGGTGATTCTAGATGACAGGAATTATTCGAGAAACGTGATCATACAACATGATCAGAAAGCTGTTAAGTCAAAGAAAACTTAAGGGGTGGAACTTCACATTCAACTACCTGAAATTCCAAAACCTGGATGAAAATCAATGTTAAACGTCAAATATAGTCGCAAATTATGAATGGAAGTTTCGTTAGTCCAAAATCGAAATGAGCCTTATCCGTATCACCTCCCTCGCAGAAGTAAGTTAGGCGCAGATTTACTTCCGGTAGACGGGTTGGCGGGCTGACGAAACGTTACATTGTTTGTTATGAGGGTTATGAGTGATAACTATGAAAAGATCCTGAAAGTACTACGAACTGCTCGGAGAAGCTGCGGTTAGGTTCTTTATCGACAAATATTTTTCTAAAAGCTGTTGTAAATTACAGTTAATAATCTACAACGTGATTATTATTAAGTAACTACATTTTTCATTAACTATCTTAAGCCGTTTTAAATTCGCTAAATTCTTCGTAATGATTAATACTTCGAAATATATAACTTCACAGGTATAGTTACATAAACATGCTGCGTTCGTGAACATTGAAATTTTTTATCCCTCGAAAGCTGTTTTAGATGACTCGATTTTAGCATTAGAAGTGAAGGACTTGGCAAGACCATGGTAAACTAGTCCGATGGGTCGTCGCTGCCCTTAGAATTTACTCGATCTTACGGTCGTCGGTTCGTCCGAGTTTACTGGAAAGCATGATAAACAGATATGTTTACCGCATATTACACTAGTTTTGCAATGGTTATTCTATTTCAATGAGTACAATACGAATCATGGTTGTATCATTTCGAAATGTCAGTTCAAAAATTGTACCTTCAGACTGTCCTTCCCCTTTCTGTCAGGGTATGGTCTGTGAATCTGTGCCCACCATCTTGCTCTATGCTTCCACCACATCTCATCCCAAACTTTTTCTGTTTCTGATTGATGTTGCGTTCAATTTATTTGGAAATAAATTGCAATCAGAGTCTTAAAATCGAGCATCCTTTTATAAAAATACCCTTCCACCTTTTTCTTAGCCTTTTCCCCTTGCCAACCTTTTCAAAAACTCTGGTATAGTACAGACCTTCATATCAGGTCTTCACATGCCCACATATACACAGCATACAGTGGTATAATGCAATGAACCTACCTACCTATAGCTGAATACTCATCAGGACCATCCCAAAGTGTATTGGTGCCCCTGGCAAGGAAGTTCTCAGGCACCTCTTCTAGTTTGAAAACATTTAACAGAAGTTTTATTTAATGTTTATTTTTGTAAAAGTATGAAAATAATTTTCAGATGAAATAATTAACTTTGACAACTAACGTTATATGATCTCAAATCTTTTTGCCCTAGGTGACCTTCCAGCTTGTCCATCTTTAGGGACGGCTCTGATATCTAAGCAATAATCATAATGAATCTATGAACTGTTAGTTGCCAGTTCTTGTACCTTAAGTGCCTAATAATCACCTCATGTCTAATATTTGGACAACACTACACTTGTTTGCGGACATTGAACACCCTGGAATACTTGGGGAATTTTTTACTGGCTGGATAGTGGACACCCTGAGCAAACAACAGCTTAAGCTGATATCTCAATTCTAGATCCTTAAATGCCCTCTATGTCAGTAAGTTCGGTTCAAGGTGGAGTATGTGGTACAGTGAAATATAATGTGCTAAATACAAGAATGGATGAAGTACTGAAATGGCATTGCCAATGACTGCCTTCTTCTTCTCTTGCTTGGAGAGAGATACTTTGTGTGATAAAACTGAAACACTGTACGATGTCATTTGATCTAGACTTGATCTTCAACTTGTAAATTTCATATCCCTTCTTAGAGAAGACTCAACCTTCATCAAAGAAGTGTATGGAGTTGCTGTCTGACTGAAACCCCATTTCTTACTTCCAAGCTTTTACACCAAACTATAATGTATCAAATAATCTATGAGAAGTTCTAAAGTACCATTTTTCTCTTTGAAATTGATACTTATGCATGTACATGGTAAAATGACTTGATACATTAATTAGCCAACACAGTATTAAAAATTGGAGCACATGCTCTGAGGTCACAACTTGTAAGAACAATTACATCTATGCTAATGGTAACTAGTGAAGAATTAGTCATATTCTTTCTCAGTTTTTAGGCTCCTGTAACAGAAGTCTTGATAAGGGCATCCTTGGCAAGGCAGATGAGAAGGAGGAAGAGGTATCAGTGCCTACAGTTCTTATTTGTGCCAACTTTAGACTTGTAATAATAGACAAGTAGTTATAAGGATGTTAGTATTTAATCCTCTATATTTACAAAGTTACAGCTTATAATTTATAGTAAATATCCTTTCCAACAATTGGGAGATTATGAAAGTTAAAAAACGTAACATGATACAAAGGAAACACCCAAGGCTTGTTCATTTTCAATTACAACAATTCATCTCTTGGTTAAATACAGCAAGGAAAAATAATCTTGATGCCATCTTCTTGTAAATTATTTTTATTTTCATGATGGATGTTTTGGTGCATATGAGTAACTATTGAACTGCACAACATAAGAGTTACAATATATACCATACACTTTTGATACATTTGTAGTTTTAGATAACAAATAATTTCTTGTTCAAAATTACAACACGATTCCAAAGAATGATATTTTGTTCACAATAAAAACAATTGGAAACTATGAAGAGAAAATTAATATTAAATCATGATAAAATACAGAAGCTATACAGCGATACAATTATTTAATCTCTTCAAAGATGAAAATGAACAGAAACAGGAATGAATCTGTATAGATAAAGATTTCCCTGAAATTCTAAGGAATGTATATCTTCGATAATCTAATTCTCCTACTAAGTAAATCAAATTCATTTTATTAAAATAAGGTGATTAATAACATCGATAAGGTGACCTTATTATTTTGTAAATATTCGATTGATTTTAAAGTGTCAAAGAAATTGGTATAATTTACTTAAATTCCAAGATGTTTTATGAAAAGGTTTTTTCAAAACCATAGAAGAAGCTAATTATAAAAACAATGCTTTCTGGTAAAATAAATTATGTTGCATGCTTTTTCTTTGAATGTTACCTTGTAAAGTCAACAAAATAAGTAAATTTTTTTGTTCTATGCAAATCAATACTACCCCAAACAACATTAATAAGGGGGTAACATTGATTAAGATCTATTACCCAAATTAGGAAAGGGAGAATAAGATGCTGGACAGTTAAATTAAACTGACTGAAACACTTCCCTGAAGTAAGACATAATAAAAGTAATAATATAGCTTGACAGGATGAGTATGACCTTTGCTATTATTGATGTACACATGAGAAAAAATCAGCACATGATCATAAATACATTTATACTGATGATGCAAACACTAACATTTTATAAATCACAAGATTTATTTTAACAATAAAACTTATCACAGTAAGCAACTTCAAACTGGATATGACAGCCTTCTAATATTTAATAGCAGTATTATAGTTTCAATTTTACCAAAACACAATCTAAAGAAAAATCTGGGTTTCATAAATCTTTCAAAAAGAAAACAAGATTTCTCACTTATAATGATAACATGGAACATTACATCTCTATGTAGAGCTTGACTTTAACGTTTCAACTTCTTATTTGGTACACTTTTAAGAGCTACTTTATCAAAATTCATCACAATAATACCATAATAAATACCTCAGGAGGTTTGTGAATTAAGTACATGCAGAGTGTAATGGGTAATGAGATGCCTAAATTTATTGTAAACATGATAAAAATTTTACAGGCCTTAAATGACATTTACACTTCTTTGAAAATCAAAAAATACTTTTCTATGACACAGCTTTATGCTAAAACCTTATCTGTACAAACATGTTGAACTATGATAAACTATTTTTACACAATCACTTCAGAACTGCCAGATTATATGTATATGTCAGAATTGTGGGAATCAGATTTCACATTTACAGCTCTTGTATGTAGTAAAACACTCATTATCTCACAAAATTCTATACATTATGCTATCATTGAGTTCCCTAGAACATGAAATGATGTGTCCTAAGAATATATACTCCCTGTCTCATATTAAATTTAATTTATATGGAAATCAGACATTTTTCCGATTATAATCTTAACAATAATAAAATATATAATTTTCAATGAAAACATAGCAACAAAATACCCAAAGGCTTAATTGTGCAGTAGAATGAGCTTCTTGCTTTCAAAATTTCATTTGACATAATTATGATTAAATCTCATGCATTTGATACAGTTACCAAAAAACAAATCTATCTCTCAGGATATAAAATACTGTCATAACATGCTTTAAGAGCACAAGAATTTGAAATACTACATCTTAAAAATACTCACACTTTTCAAAAACACCAGGGAAAATAATTTATGGAGTTTTACCCAAGCATTGAGCTTAGATGCTGTATTTCCTAAAAACATTTTGCCTACCAAAGTATATTAACTCAATATTTTAACAAAAAGAAAAACCATTTTCAAGAGAAAGTTTTTAAATGAGACAATTCAAGATAGTGGAGTTGACAAAAGGATAGTCAGGTATAGAAAATATTACAGGCACAATTCCCAAAAATTACTTTTTTACTAGGCTGTCCAAAAATTTTGATTGATTTTATTTAGTAAACAGTTCAGGAACTATACACCAAATTTTTCTGCATGTTTCTCATGCTTGCCTAATGACAAATAATTCAGAATTTCATGATCGTTGCACCAAATACTAGATATTTAGCCAATATCTCAAAATTATTAGTTAAGGTCCTTGATGATTTCAATTTTTTAAACAATGAAAGTACAACCCCCAACTACAGTAGAAATAATGTGATGAAAACATTGGTAATAATTACATTGAATATAGACAATTTCCACAACATAGAAATAGAGAAAGGACAAACTTTACCATAAATATTTTAATTTATTGCTTCATCTCCTTCATAATTATTTTACTATTTGTCAGTAGTTTTCTAAAGAATACATCAAAAACATTCTAAAATTAATATAGTCTTTGAAATTATATCTTTCTAAGAGAAACATCCAGGCATGTAAAGTATCAGATGTACATCTTATCACCCAGGAAAACCAATCTATTGCAATGTTTAGGATTACACTCTTATCACTTTGTTAATAAACTGGTTAATGCAAAATTTCCATCTTTTGAAAGCTAGGTTAATAATACTTAAAAATCAATACGATATTAATCCACAAGCTTTTTAAAAAACAATTAAATGCTAAAAATGAAATAGTTGATACCTTTGTTGTAATTTAAAGAAAACAAGAACCTGAATTTTTACATTAAGCTTTGGGTATTGATTAAAAGCTAAAATTAATAACAATATAAGGCAATTAAATAAATTTACATTATTTGAATGCATGGAAACGGATAATGTACAAGTGTTTTGTAATCTTTGGCTATACAACTTCCAAGAGTTAATGTGCATTACATGCACAAAATGTTAGGCACAACTTTACATGAAGACAGACTGAATTGGAAACTATAAGTTCCATTAACAGTAATCAGGGCAGTTATACCTCTCAGCTACAACGAATGTAAAATTCACTAGCAATTAAGTATTCTCCAAATGATTATACCACATATGTACAATATAAGCTTAATAAGCTTCTTTGATTTTTTGACATAGGCTAATTCTTTAAAAGCTGAAATGCTTACATCATACTGTAACAAAAAGTGAGAACTGAAAGACATTTCAATTAAGGGAATATGTCAGAATATTTACCAGCAGTAATAACTTCATAAGGTAAAATTCTGGGAAAAGTGGCTGTTCCTCAACCATGCTCTACTTAAGGGCTCAGATTATTCAAATCACTTAAGAAGTCCTCTGGAGTCAAAATATGGGAAGAACCTGGATAAAAAGGAATGAAAGAAAGATTAAAGGAATGTAGAGTTTAAGAAAAAGTCACCATAACTAAAAGATAGAAGGAGTATAAAATTTCATTTCTTACCAATTATAACTTCCCAATTTTTCAATGCATTTGTGACTTCATATGCACAACGTATCTCTGAAAAACATGCTCCACCAATGACAAAAACAATGAGTCTGGGAACATTCTTCACTGTCTGCTGGCCCTTGTCTTTGTGCCAGTGTCCATAACGAGCACTAAAAATAAGATCCAATGCAACTGATTAAAATTTGTTTTAGAAAAATATGTTATTAGATCCAGTATTTAATTAAAAAACTGATGATGAATAGCAAAACTAACTTCACATATTGGATAATTAATATTATAGATTATATCTAATGCACTGTAACAATTATCCTCAAGTACTATTTTACCAGAGTTATCTTTCTTTTTTGTATTTTGTTGCGTGTGCTTGTATCAGAAGATAGATGTTATTTTTGGTTATGAGAAGTTTTTCATATTTTTTGTTTTGTTTGTTTGATGTGGTGAAAGAGTGGAGATAGGACACTGTTGCTCTTGGGAAAGTAGACAGAAGAGGAGTCAGTTGCCCTTCTGAGATTATATGGGTAGCATCCTGTACAAAAAACAACTCCACTTCACTGCCTGAGAATAGGTGGGAGGCATATTCTCCAAGAGAAAAAGATGAGACTTCTAAGACCTAAAGAAGGTCAGAGCATCTGAGGAAGGATCAATATTTCAACACTTAACAAGAAATATATGCATAAAGTAAGTGAATGACTCTGGCAAAAACAATCAGAATTTTTATGAATATTGTTGTACTCAGAGTTGTATTGTTCTCATTGCTTTTTTCTTTTGTATTCTTGTATCTTGTAACTTTTTTCTTACTCCATTTTGAATTCTAGAAACAAACTGAAAAAACTAAAAAACTGGGTTTTCAGACCCAAGATTTTCAAGTTGCCAACTTCAAACTGGAACGAATTAAGCTTGTAAGTCGAGGTAACACTGTTTACTATAACTAACCTGGTTGGTGCATGATAACCAGAAGGGGTTGCACGACCAGCAAGATATGGAAAATGTTTCAAGTCCAGTTTTTCATCAATGCAATCTTCCATAATATCTTTGATAATAGGTGTCCAACGAGACATCTGGTAAGTTTGTTCGGTGATACGTTCTTTGCGTGGAACTTGGTATATCTTCTTGCGATTCCCCTATTTAATCCATATAAAATAAAAGAAATTAAGTAGAAATAATAAAAAATAATTGAAGTTGAGCTCATAGAAAGCAAAAAAATTTGTGATATGACAGAAGAATTACAAAAAGTTTAACTGATTTTTTTTTCACCAAAGAAACTGCTTGGCATTGAAAATTATTCTCTCCCACCTTTTACATTACACTCATTAAATCCTTCACAAAATTTTGAAGTAATTACTAGTATTTGTGATTAACTATTTTACAGTCAATGCAAAAAAATCATTTGCTTATAAAAAGTTAGAGAAACTTATGATATCATAAAGGAAAAATTGAACAAAAGGTAACTAGATGAGCAACTAATAATGAATGGTAACTTACATCAACTACAACATTTAACCCAAGATGTGACAGGTTGGTAATGGTTTGTTTCTCTTGAGGCGTCAACTGAGCATGCTGAACAAGTTTTGCTAGATTCTCTTCAAGAATGCCATTTTTGGAAAGTACATACAGGAGAACAACTCGCATCTTATCAGCATTTGAAACAGTTTGGTCAAGAAGTACTGGTACAATGTTCCTCATGTGATCCTTGATTTTTTCACCTTCAGCATCTGTCCCCATAGCTAGATCCTAAAACACCAAATTAAGAAAGTGCAAAAGAGTAACCAAGATAAGTAAATAATCATTACAACATCATCAGATGACTAAATCTGGAAATATTTACACATAACATGATGAGAAACTTTATTGGTAATCAAGATGCTGAAGAAATTCCCTACATAATACCAAAAAGTTTCTATAACCAACAGTTTCGTTCATTATCTTTCAATAACCAAAAAAAGGAAACCAAGGAATTTGCAATACTGCATATACTTTTGATAACCAGAGCATACTTTGGTACATTTACTTAAACACTTAATATTTGAATAATTAATGGATGTTTTTAAAAGGAAATATCTGTCATTATCAAAACTTCATAAATGGAAAATAAAACATCTGATATTACATTCTAAAATTTGACATAATAAGACAATCTTAAGTGACATACAAATTAGCTTAAGAGTTCCAATCTCAACACTCTTTAACTGTTAAACTTAACAGAATTTTCTGTTTCAATTCCTAAAGGAACTTATTATAAATGGGAGAAAGGACAACAAAGAAAAAAATCTTCTACATTAGATTACTAGGTAAACACCAGATCAATTCATACCTGCTCAACCTTACAAAGTTTGTCAACATATCCTTGATATGCCTTCATACAGTCCTCTGCAAGATGTAAGTGTGTAGAGTATTTACTTAACTCCTTCTGATACTGCGGCATTTTCTTAATCATCTGAGATAAATCTCGCATAGACTGCTTATCCCCTTGGGGTACTCTCTTAGAATCAATAAATTTCTTCAGATTCTTGGTTACATTTCTATAAAGATATGCCAAAGGATAAATTCAGTCTTTATAGTATATACAGTATATTTTAGTATATACAATATCAGGAGATCATAATTCTTGCAAATGTTGTTAAAGTGAGACTTATTTGTGATAACCTGCCAGAAAATTGACAGGCTGGACCATTTTCAGAATAAAAAGAGAATTTAAGAATGTGGAGAATAGCACAAGTGGCAATTTCAGCCTAAAAATTAAAATACGAAAAAGTGTGGCAGAGAAGCAAGATCCTTTCATGCTACAGATGACTCCATATTTAGTTGACAGTATGTATTGTCATGGAGCTTCATTTTCCATTTCCCCGGTAAGGAGCAAGGCTCAATGTTGCCAAATGCAACAAAACATTAAATTTTTGATTAAATACATCATTTATCATGGATAAATAAATGATACATTGAATGGTGACCTTTAAGTATAAGTAAAATTTATAAAAAATATTATTTGCATTGCTCAGAGAAAAGACTTTTCCAAGTTTATCTTTATCACACTGTTGTCAGCAAGGCGTTCTGTCATTCGGCACAAAATTTATATTGAACAGTGTTACTTTCTGTGACAGTAAACTTTAATTTGTATCTTATTTTGCTATTACGCTTTTATAGCATGAATACAATCCTTTGATCTAAAATTTTCAAATCATGCACTCCAAAAAGCAGTTGCCAGCTTAGTATCGTACTGTAAGAGATACCTCCACATATGCTTCATATGAAATTTGAAGAAAAGTATAAAATTATTTTTGGCGAAGAAATTAGCACTATATCTTGATAACAAAGGTATTTCAGAATTTTTCAATTTACGAGATTGTTCCGTATGGCAAAATTCTGCAGCCTCACCTGTGAGTGCCTGCTTTGCAGATGTGAAGGAGGAATGAACTCTTCTACAGAAAGTTGTAAGGAATGACTTCATCCTTTTTTTAAGTTTTGAAAATTTTTATGCTTATGTTGAAGAAACCCTTACTGTTCTCAGAAGAAATGTCATTTAATACCCCAACAATTTCAGCAAAATTAGAGCTTCACTTCTGCAAATTAGTCTTCTCAAAATAAAGCATACCGAAAAACTGCAAACTTGAAACTTTCTATTTATGGCTGAGAAAATATTCCTGCTACTGAAAGAATGGTACCCGCCTCCCTAATTATGGTTAACAAACAAGCTGCACTCATATGCTATAGTAGAATGAAACATCTGGGCAAACAGTGCAACCTTGATTCTCAGAAAGTGATGACAGTTAGTATTTAGTTTGTCTTTGGATTTCTCTAGGTATAGAAGTGGTGCTCCATTGTGACAAGTCTATTGTAGAATTTATTCCCTAGTGATTTGTATTTAACTTCATGCTGCCACTATATTTGACAAATAGAGAATGCAATAAGGGGAGAAACTGAGAAAATTGTGTACAACAAATTTTCTTTAACATTTTTCCAGAATCTCTCTGCATTTCCAAGGCATGCAAAGAGGCCGCAAACCACCGAGTGCTCTTCATCGACAATTTATAGGGTAAGGAAAGAAGCATCTTGAGGTACATTAGTGACACCATTGAAAACTTCTGCCGCCATATAAAAATGCGAGTTATGATGATTTTGTAAGACTGGGAGTGAGAAGGAAAGTGCTTAAAATGCTTCTTCAAAACATTAAAAACATTGTACATAAATCCTTAATTTTTCTAAATATATAACTCTAGGAGATTTCCGATGTGTATATACTGAACCACAGAGCAACATTCAAATTTAGCATGGTAATCAGGCGGTGAGTAAGTTTGGCAACAGTGTTTGCCATAAGAGCAATACTGTCAACTAAATGCGGAATACACTATATAATTAATGTAAACTTAACCAATGTAAAATTAATTTCAACTATCATTTTTATAACAGCTTTGCTACAGGTAATTCAAAATGTAAAAAAACATTTATTACTACTACATATACATAAGACATTAATTTAAAATTCTGTACTGCATCAGAAAAAAGACAAATTACAAGACACATCAACACAAAAATTTTTAAAAAACTTCTTACTGTGAGACAACTGCAATATGTTGATGGCGAAGTTCTACCCATAGCTCATCATTTTCATCCAACAGAACTTCTTTTTCTGGTTGACCAGCAGTTGCTTCATACCTTTTGAAAAATTGTTCTAATTAATTCTTTATAACTGTAAGCTGGACCATTAACTACACTGAATTCTGCTTTGAGAAATTTTCTAATGCATCAAATGCTAGATGATAGTTAGATTTTTATCACTTTTTTTATTAAATAAGCCACAAAAAAAACACTTGAAGAGGTAAAAGATCTTTAAATGAAAATGTTTCCAGGCAGAATAATATTTCTTTTAATTTACAGCAATATATCTCAAAATCACAACATCCAGAGAGAATACTGATAAATTCAGGGGTATAATGGATAAACTATAAGACTCAAGGAAGAACTATAAATAGAACACTATAGCGTATATATAATAGTAATGCACTGCTTAAAGTGAGGTATAGCTTAACTAGAAATATTCTAGACTTAATAGATTACATAATGTGAAATTGCTACACAGCCACGTTTACATTACATAATTTAAAATGCTATACAGCAAGTTTCTGAGAACTGTATTTCACAACTGAACTTGAAAATACACACTGAATATGAATCAACCTTCCTATTTCAAAAGCTAATACTCTGTGATCCCTATGAAGCAGTTTATATTGTGTATTTAAAAATGAAGTGCCAGTCACCTAATCCCCTCTCAATGTTCATTAGTTCTTCCTACAGATATGTGGAGAATAATCAGTTATGTAAAAATCTTCCTTGGGGTTTTTTAAGAAGAAAGAACATCTAAAAGTGACTAGAGCTTCTTCCAAGTCAATTACATGTAGTAAAGATTACACATTTGGTTAATGCAATAACTTGGTTTTACAAGCAATTTAATTTCATCCTTATTTTATACAATGAGACTAATACTTCGATAAAATGTGATATCAGATGATAAAAGAGTATACATTGGAAGCTATAGAGGGAAAAGAGTAATCCTTTGTGAGTTAGTAGAAAATGTACAGCTAGAAAAATAACTATATAAGAATATTTCCTGTATTTTCAAAGTTTTACAGCACAAACATGCACACTTCTCTAGTTGTCACTCAAAAAAATAATATGAACTACAACAAATGAGTTAACATTCATTTATTTAAAATTAGTTAATAAATGGTGGTTTAGATAAATTATTTTTCATTCATATTCATTATATTCATTTAGAAAAGAAAAGGTTTTCAGCATAAATTCCTCATTCAAATGTCTGGTCTATAACATGTTTACAGTAGCAAACAATACTCTGCTTAGTAGCAACTCCTATACTAGGAATTTAATGCCTCTATTCTCTTGAGTAAGTTAATAACAATAACATAAATACTAGCTGAAATAGCATAACCACCATGTCCCTATTAATCAATTTTCATATAATGGAGTAATGAACATAGATAATCAGGATTTTTTCACTAGAAATATCATGCTCATAGAATAATTATTTTTACTCACTTGTACACATCATTCTCAATAGGCAAGAGATCATAAGCCATAGCTTGAAGAGTCAATTCATGAAGAAGAGGAGAAACACAATCAAAACCTCTGTCCAATATAAGAAGCTGTGAGCGGGCCTTTTCTGGCCCTTCTCCCATAGTTGGTTCATCTGCCTTATATGCATCCAGCTTCTGCTGAACTAGCTGAGCCAGTTCCACATTTTTCTCAAAATCACTGAAAATTTGAAAAACTATGTTATAGAATCAAATAACCCTACTCAATTAGGTAATATTAGATTTATTTCATCATCATAAATGTTGTTTATGCCATTTTAACTGGAAAATATTTAACAAGGGATTTTAAGACTTCTACTAGTGGTATGAGGTATTGAACCTTCCATATAGGGCAAAGATTTACAATAAGAATTAAATGTACCACATTTATTCCTACCACTTGGCCATGCAACAATTTTAATTTACAAATAAATTTACATTTAATTTGTACATACAAGAAATCATTCAATTTAAAGGATTATTTAAAAGGAAACCTATTTTGGTATTTAGGGCCAAATGAAAGAGGAATAACTTATCCTTATTTTGATGCTCTGATTACAAACATGACCATCATTCATCTACAAATTGTGTTGTTGTTAATACAACCATTTTTTTAACAGAGAAATTCAATGCTTTTTAATATCATTGCTCCCTTGATGGCAATTGCAATCATGTAAGGAATGTGCTGTATATTAGTTTTAATGGAAAAAGTTAATGTAATACTTTGAAGGGGAGGGGATTTTCTGTTATTTAAGCAATTGTAGTTAAGAAGAAAAATCGAAGGCTCAAGCTTACAAACATGTACCATTATTTATTAATCAGCCCAATGTTGCCAATTATATCTTGCTCTGTAATGAATAAGTTATCTATCAGTTCATGGACATAAATAGAAATCTTTTGGGAGGCTAGTAAGCTAGTCAGACGTCAATAACTGAGTGAGTAACAAAAGGAAAATTATGCATTAAAAATGGCAATACTTTTCATTTTAAATTCCATTCTCCGGGAAAGTCTCGGATAAACCATGATATTCTGCATCCCTTGTACCATTCAACAAGCTTACATAATAGGTTAAAACTACTTAAGAGCAACACTATTGTTTCTGGATCAAATCTGGTTTCAAGCACTTCTGGGATTAGAAGCCTACCCACCCTAATTAAGTTTTTTCCTTCATCCAACTGGTCTAGGCAATATTAGCTATATTTCTAAAACATTCAAACATGTCTTTTTGGGTGAGTTTATAGTTAAGGGTGAGTGGTTTGTCCAACTATGTGCCAACATCCAATTGCCAATATCCTTATTTGGATGCCAGCCTAACAAATTTGAGCAACTTTTAGTTCACAAATTAAGGGCAAACTTACACACACAGATGCAAACATTTTTTAATTAGAAGATAGCAAAGTGCTGTTAATGAAACCATTTTAATAAACAAAAGAACAGTAATAATATCACAAATAATGCAATCTGCAGATATTTGATGATCATATTTGTGATCAGAACATCAAGATGTCAAAGAATAAACAATTCTCCTTACATTTGGCAATTAAATAGGTTTCCTTGTTAGTAATAGAATTTTAAACACTCCCAAATGAAAAGGAAGTATTTTCATTGAAAATAATTTAGCAAAACTGTATTACAACTTTTTCATAAGAACATCAAATATACAATTTGAACTTAATAAATATTATTTTTTGGGTCAAAAAAGGAGGTCAATCACTTGGTGTTTGCACCTCCCTATCATATGCCAACAGATGTTATGCAAGATATCAAAGTAAACGTAGATGATGAAAGAGACCAAAAAGGGAAATGAGTCTTTTCCAGTTTTAGCACATAGAATTAAAAGTTATGCACAAGCATATAGGTTCAGAGAATTCCATCCAAGAAGCTAGTATTAAAAAGAAACTAGATTATTTAAAAAACAAATACATTCCAGTTCTTAGATTACTAAAGAAGAAAGACAAAAGTACATCAGAAAAACAACGGATAATTTTAATGCTTTCTTTCCACAAAATGATTTGCAAAAATAAATTGCACCCCATAAAGGAACCATTGTAATGCTGTGAAAAAGAATACTTATTCAGGTTAGTCTACAATTACAAATTCAGACAAAAACATCCATTAATTTAATATCATTAATTAATGTACAATTAATAGGGTGTCATTCTACCCCTACAGTGAATACAGGCAGAAATACGAGGGTAAGATGAAAAGTTCTTGGCCTGACAATGAAAGATGGCAATTTTCAGTTAAAAAATTATTTTATTATTCAACAGTGTTTCTCCAACATCAGTATTCCTTCCCAGAAGTGAGAGTCTGGAAGGCTGTGAAAATATCCATCTACAGCCCTCCCAACTTCTTCATTGGAAGCAAAGCGCTTCCCAGAAGAAAATTTCTTCAAGTTTGGGAACAGATGGAAGTCTGAGGGTGCTAAATCAGGAGAATAGGGGGAATGACCGAGCAAATCGTACCCCAAATCCAGTAGTTTTCCCATCGCCAACGCACCTTTTTGAGCATGTGCATTGTCCTGGTGAAAGATGATTTCTTTCTTCTTCAAGCCAGGCCTCTTCTCACAAATTTTGGCATCCAGCTGGTCAAGAAGGTTGGAGTAATATTCACCTGTAATTGTTCTGCCTTTTTCAAGGTAATCAATTAACAGGATCCTTTTTGCATCCCAAAACACACTGGCCATGACCTTTCCGGCAGATGCGATCAACTTTGCTTTCTTGAGCACTGAACCACCGGCTTCCACCCACTGCTTCGACTGCTGTTTCATTTCTGGCATGTAGTGGTGGACCCATGTCTCATCCATGGTGACAAATCACAACACAAAATCGGTCGGTGCCCTCTTGAATCAGTCCAAACATTGCTGCGAAAATCACTTGCGCATTTGCTTTTGATTGGCATTCAGCAAATGCGGCACCCACCTTGCGCAGAGCTTTTGCATCCCCAATTCTTTGTGCAAGATGTTTTGCACCCTTTCTTCCGATATCCCCACGGCCTCAGCTATCTCACTCGCCTACCGTCCAACACGATATCGTGCACCTTTTCGATGGTTTCTGGTATGGTTGCGGTTTTTGGCAGTCCTTCACGTAGGTCATCTTCGAGGGATGTGCGACCATGTTTAAATTCAGCTGCCCACTTTTTAACGGTTGATATTGAAGGAGCAGAGTCCCTGTACACTTTTGTCAACTTCGGATGAATTTCCTTAGGGTTTAATCCATCAGATAGAAGAATTTTATGACCGCACAATATTCAAGTTTATCTATTTTAACGAAAAACACAAAAGACGTCTACTGGAACAATACGTGTAAACAAACTACTTGAGAGAACAAGTTGAAACTTGTCTTATGAACTAATGACACATGTGCCCAGGCAAGGATCATACATTTTTCGCTGATTGGAACGCCATCTCTGTGTCAGGCTGAGAACTTTTCACCTTACCCTCGTACAAGCAAAGTGATGGCAGAGGTGTGACCTTCCAGAAAAGGGCAGATGTTGCCTTAATATAATTATAACTTCAACAGCAAGAGACTTGTAGGCACCTCTGCTCCAAACACAAGGCATGGATGATTGCAAAATGGTGTCCTGTGGTTTTCATTGAGAAATCCATGTTTTGTCTAACGAGAGATGATCATAAATAATTAATAATAATGAGTTAAGTTTGATTGTTTCTGTTTGTAATCACTTCTTACTGGTAGCATGCCTTCTATAGGTTCTCAGTTCAATACCGTTGGTCCCTTCATGGTGCACCATATTTTGCAAATTGGTATACTTATTGGTTTTTTCCCTGCTAGCACTGATATGTAGTGCAACTCCTTAAAAGCTTGCAAAAGTAACTCTTTCATAAATTGTACCGATATAATTTCAATAACATACATAAATCCTGCATAGATATTTATAGAATCACAAAAATTTAAGTTTGTTTGCTAATTGTGTAAGCTATGGAAATGTAGAAGCTCAGGAAGATGGATGCAAAACAGGATGGAATGCTGACACAGACAAGGTTAGGACTGGAAAAAGTGATAAGAAAAAGCAAAATTAAGGATGAGGAGGTTTCAGTAACATAGGACAACAAATGAAGTTCAAAACAACAAAAGAAGGAAATATGATCTGGGTGACTGGGTCAGAAATGAATGAGCGTAAGTTAAATAAAATTTTCAAAATACATACCATCGATATCTAACAGAAGGGTATTCACCCAAGGTGGCACACAGGGTGGCAATCTGTTCAGCAATCCTCTCCAAATTAGCATTGCGAGTGTTGGCAAAAGCAGGGTTGTAAAAACATTGGAAAGTTTCAGGAGAGTCCAAAGAAAACACCTAAATATGTTCAAAGTAAGAAGTGGTTTTAGAATTTTATTTCTGTAATGACTATTCTATTACTTAATCAAACTCAGGTTCTTCCATTCTTTAAAAATACATAAATCGTCAAATTTGAGTGGGAAATATTAAGATAGATTGTTGGCAAAAATGTAATCCAAATTATTCAGCCAATCTTGTCACCAAAATAAAATCTTATACCAAATCTCACCTGACTTTCATAGGGTAAAAAAGCAATGTTTATTTCTTTGAGAGTTTTAATCTTCTTTGCAGCGCATGATTTGCATAGCTCATTAAAAAGTTCCTCAGGGCACACTACAAAAGAGTAAATTTGACAATAAGAAAATTTTAGCATCAATTTATATCAACTATATGTCAGTTACAGTTTGCTAGCAGTAAAATTAAAGAGATAAAAAACACCAAATTAAAAATATTAAATGGTTAATATTAAATTAAGAAAATAATTATACGTTTAACATTTATAATATTAATAATTACCACAAGATTACCCCTGAATCTGTATCGTTTATTAGCAAATTAAAAATCTGCAGAATTTACAAGGAGCTTCAAGATATTAAAAAGAGGTAACAATATATGAGTACAAATCCATAGTAGAGAAAACACATAGAAATAAATGTTTAAGTGGTTTCCATTGTCTATCAGATACAAAAGTGCAGACAATATAACAAATGAACTCCAGAGAGTGGCTGCTACTTATCAAGGTAGTCCTATATGCTTTAACAAAGACACTATGATAACTTAGCAGCATAAGGTTTGAATGAAATAAGTGCACAATACTATGAGTGGAATTATACCAGTTCAAAAAAGTAATTCAATGCTGATCATTGATTCTATTACATTTGAAAAGGCTAACTGATTAATTAATTTAAAGCTATGTGTTGGCACCACATGTCAGTAAAACCCTGGATTCACAACAAAGCTCCTTATACAATTTCTATGAATAACTAATTATTACCCTTTCACAAGACTCTATAATAAGATTACAATATAATTTTATATGAAGTAATTAAGCATATATTGCTTGAATTTCTATGGTACAGAATTAAAAAAAAAAAAAACTGAGAAGAATGAAAGCGGGCTCCCAGATAGCCAAGTGGGCAACGCGTTCAGCTTCGATGAAAGCGGTCCCGGGTTCGATTCCCGGTGGGGGCGTACGTGCGAAATGACCTAAGCTGTCGAAGCACTTTTAACAATACTACTACTAAGAATGAAAGCTATAAATAAATAAATGACCTGAATGTTAGGTATAGAGGATATATTTCACAAAATATTTTAGAAAAGTGATAAGTGGTTAAGATTTACCTTCAGTAAAATAGACATGAGCTGCACGGTACATGGTACGATTAGGACTGTTGAAGTCCTGCATTAAGCTGTGGACTGACTTTTCTGTTGGTGTTATTAGATATACTGACTCCATTGTTGGTAATGGCTCCCTCTTTTTATGTATGTCTTCCACAACTGTGAATTCCCAAATATTAGAATTAGATTAATTTCTTTCTAAATTATTTTCAAGAAATAATACTAAAATATTTTGCTTATCACTTAATTCTATAGAGAAAATACATAATAAAAATATAATAAAGGATAGTAACATCGAAAACAGTACGTATTGCAGCCTCTACTGTTGTAGACCTATTCAAGGTAGGCTACAGCAATTAAACAAATATTATGGGCGAATTGAAGGTGAAACTGTAAGAAAATGCCATTAACTACGGCCAAAGACAAGGAGCATATCTACTTGGCCTACTGAAGATTGTATGATCCCACAAACAGAAGAAAAATCTCAAAGATAAACCCAGATATTTGGTAGAAATAACTGAATCTATTCCTGAATTAACCATGTATGGTCCAGAAATCAGAGACTATGGGTAAATGATGCACTACCATTATTGAATATTAATAAAAAAACTGCTGTAAAGGAGGTCAAGAAAGGTATGTAACCCCTTAATTCAATTGCCTTACTGTTTATGAATGAACTTTCAAAAAATATGTTCAAATAAATAATGAGATGATTTTGGCTTGGCATCTACCTTGTGGATTTACTTTTTGCCCCACACCTTGTAGTGGAAGAACTATTATTCTTATAGTGAGAATATATTTTAAACCACCATTTACTCTTTTGTATTGTTCAATCTAACACAAGGCCAAATCTCAATTCTTTACCAAGTATTTCTGTTATTTCATGTAAGTTTACCCTAGCCTCATTATTAGTTATACTACGTATTGCCTAGTAATTATCATACTCTAAGCTGATTTAAGAATGATAATTTCAATTAAAACTTCTTGAATTATTTTAATGGCATAATTTAAAGCAATAAAGCTTAAAATATGTGCATTTTATTTTTTTAACTAACAATGTACAATAGCTCATCATTTTTAACATAACTTTGAGTAGTATAAGTTTACAACACATTTGTGAGAGTATAAAATAAGACAACGATAAACTGTTTGCAAGTCCTATGTACTAAGATAGGGATAGCAAATCTTTAGCTGGAGGAGCTTCATATTTAATTAAATAAAGATATATGTGGCCCAGTCAGGTGGCCAAACAAAAATAGGAGATGATGACATGATCTGCATAATTGTGTCAATGATCAATTTAAGTTTCAGTTATTGAAAATAATGTTATAGTTAATTGATGAACGTTAGTGGTCAATTTATAGTAGTAAAAATAAAAACATTTTGAGACTTTCAGGGTAAGTTGGGAACAAATTTGGAAAATTCAAAATAAAATTTCAAGGAATTTAAGAAAAGAGAACACAACCAATTTTTTAAGGAAAAAATACATTGACAAAGAAGTGTCTTAATTATAAAGCAGAAGCTTTTCTTAAAAGAATAGTTCTGATTTTACAAAGAAATTCTCTTGGGGTATTGATCGATTTTTATTCGACTGAAGGAAATTCAGGAATGATATTTTTTCTTGTAATCAAATTTAATAATAAAAATCAAATGCCAGGATGAATTTACCATTCATGCAATAGTAAAACTTACTGGTAATTCCTTCTGCTGATATTTCATGCATTTTACAGCAAGCAGAAACCATTCTCATGGCAAGTTGATCAACCACCAGAACTCTCCATTCAACTCCAGTAGCTTGACCCTTCTTCTTCTGTTTTACAGCTTCATTCATAATCTCTGAAATAAAGAAACACTGATTATTCTTCCTTCCAATTGGATTAAGACTTAAGGTATAACCCTTTTATGAATATATAATATATGTTAACCTTCTGTAAATATTATATTCTTATGAGATCATATGCAGTACACTCCTGACCATGCAGTAAATTGAAGAAGAAAGTTACTTTGGAACCTCACAGAAGAGAAATTGAAGTATTTCACAGCACTATAGCAATATCAACAGCATAAATATACTCAGCACTGAACATTATTTCTCTCAGTATTTCTGGTCTCATCATAGCGTAATAAATCAAAAGAAAGGATTGTTCTGTTAACTTAATGGCCTTAAACCCAATCACTTGAGCGATCTGGGTTCCAAATCAGCTATAGCAGACTTTTTATATTGAATTCCCTTCTCAGTTTCCATTACCTTGCTAAATAAATAAAAAATTGATAATACACCTCTCCTCACACAAATCAAATTACCGTGAGAATACTAATATTTTAGACAGCTTGGATATGTAAAACATGCCTTTTGCCTGAGGGTCCTGCAGCTAAGAAAAATGTTTACTGTCCCTCGTATAAACGGTTAATAAATGACTCTTTCAAGGACATGAAGTTCCCATCCCACATAAATAATGTACCAGATTCTAAAACTGAGTTTTCTAGGCCAAACGAGAGAGAGGGATAGGGTTGACTACTACACCTGGGCCCACAATTTCTTGAGGGACCAAGCAACATCTTCAAATCACAGAAAAGTATTGATGATAGCTCTAGTATTTTAACCTCCCCAATTCTTTCTTTTACACTAATTCAAACCCACTTTGATAACAACAAAAAATTCCAAAAAATGTCAAAGTGAGAGGGTATCTTCAGTACCCTGGAGATTCAAGGAGCATCTTACTTGCGAGGCAAGGGTTAACTTATTGGATTCTACGAATGTCTGAGGTGTTGTAGAAAACCGCAATAGCTATTCTTTCTAGGAATTATAACACTAACATATTTCTTATAATAATATATTTACAGATTGAATACGTAATGGAAGAAATAAATAATATTCAAGTTTCCACAAATAATCATACTTTGTATTCATAATGAAAATACCCTCATAATAGGAGAATATTTCTAGAGAGAGGTCATTTATTCAGATCACGAAGAAATTTTGTATAACTAACAGGGATTTTTGAATTGACCTAATGTAAGAATAAAAACACACATTGCAAATGCATACGTCCGAGACATATTTACGACATTGAATTCGCCACGCCATCCTTACCGCCCTTTACTTAAAGGGTGTATTGATTACTCGAGTGACGTCACACCCCTTTCTTGGCACCTCACCAATTGCAGGCTTATCGATCGATCCTAAATTGCAACTGTACTCAAACTAAAGATTTAATGATTCTAAAGTAGTAAATCCTGCATAACCTCGAAAATTGTGATTAAATTAACTTCATTATACTCAATACCACGAAATACCGAACGTATAGATAACCGCAGTAGTGACATCAATGCCGATGACAGTCTAACGTCAAATTTGTGCTTTCATGAAAAATAAGCTTAATGAATCGAAATAATAACGTCGCTAATTAAAACAATAACAAAAGCAGTTAAATACAATAACAGTCAAATCACAGGATCGGTATTAATTATGTAAATAATTGGATTCTACGTTCCAATTATAAGCGATACAGTAGCAGAGCAATATTAAACAACATAGAATTAGCAGATGAATGAGAAATTACTCATCTCTACTGAAATCATAGAAAAGAATAATTCTAAAAACAAATTCCAGATGCTTTTCATTCCAAGACACAAGAGCAGAAACACAAAATTTATTTTCCAAATAGGCACTTACTCTGACCAACCAACGTTTTCAGCGACATGATTGCAGTTCACTAGAAACACTACAAATTTCCTCAATTAATAGCAGGAATCCGAATATTTACTTATCTTTAAACGAAGATGGCAGTACGCCACAACGGAGCTGTGTAACTCCGTATTTCAGAAGTGAAGAACTTGGTGATTAGATAGTCATCGCTAAAACCGTACGAGCGCTTCGGTCACTTTATAACACACTCTCGCGGAGGAAATTAAAAACCCTTTGAACTGTCACGGAGAGCGAGAATTAAAGGGAGTGTGGATGGGAAAAACTATTTCGGAAGAATTAAAAGAGGTAATGTAGTGAGGGAATATTAATTGCACATACTGAAATATAATCATACAGTTTGAGAAAAATCTTCCGAGTAATGGAGCTTTCAGATAAACCTTGCAGTGAGGAATTTAAAGAAAAAATAATTAAATGCTGCACAGAAGAATCCAGCGAATTATATATCTCTTGTTTCGTGAGAAGGCTCAGAAAAGGGACATACTGCTAAATATAGAACCATCTAATTTTTTTCATCTTTGTGAGAAAGAAATCCTAGAGATGCTTTGATCACAGAGCTGCACCACCACTACCACTGGTAGAGAATAGGTGTTTTATGAATTTTTGATCCACTCATGTTTAATGGCAACATAACAGTCAAATCCTATCACAAAGAGTAATATTATTGAAGTGTTTCTGAAAACTGGAGACAAATAATAAACTTTCTATCAAATAGTGCATTGACATGCATTGGATGATCAAAAAGTTGGGCTGAATTTTAAAAAGTATTGGGAAAAGTTTTAGGTAACCTGAAGAGTTATTTAATTTGTTTTTCAGCTCCATACAGTTGAAAGTAGGAAAATGAAAAATAAAAGAGGATTAAAATATAAATAAAAACAAATTAACCCACAAGGCTTTTGCAAATAATTCAAAACAATTATAACAAGTGTTACCATAATTGAAAATATGGGATAAGAATGCAACAAAATAATACTAAAAATGTGCTGGAAAGTGAAACAAATAGAGAAACTGCATGGAAGGGGCCAATTCTGTTTGATATAAAAAATTAATGATAATGGAAGTTTTGTTTAATTTAATATACAAAGGAAGCAAAGACAAAGGTAGATGTTATTAAATCAAGCTATATAAAGAGGCTATGAAAAGTAATAAAGGAGGAGAATGTTGGAGTGATTGAATATGTTGAATTTGAGGTTCAACTGAGGCTGTTTGAATTCATATTTTTAGATGGTTAATAGTATTCTTTACAACTGTCTACCTTTGGGGGCCAGAAAAAATATAACTATATCTAAGGAAGCTGTAAGCTAGAAATACTGACATTGAAAGAGAAGAGATTCTGACAGAATTTTGAGTGAATGACCTTGCAATAGCTGAGGAATAGAAGGAATAAATGAAATAACCCTAAAAACTTGATCAAAAATTGTCCTGATTTTGTCTTATCATGTGCAATGAGGATCAGTGATTAGTGTGATGTTATGACCAAGGCTGTTAAATTGTTTCAGTAATTAGCATTTTGCTGCAAGTTCTCTAAAACCCCAAGTTGCTACAGATCTTCTCATACTCCATCGATCCACCTCTTCCTTGACTGCCCCACGGGTCTTTCTCCTGCCGGTACCATGTTCATTACAATCTATTGCTGTCACTCTTTTCTCATTTGCATCATGTGTCCAGCTCATTCTATCCTTCTGCTTTTCATTACTCCAATCATGTTTAGTTCTTTTATGCATTCTTTTATTTATATAGTGTACAGTCTCTGCCATCCTCCGGTGTGACTGCCTTGAATTGGTTTAAAGATTTTCCTGAGACACCTTGTCTCAAAATTTGTAAAATTCTTTAGATCCAGCTTCCCAGTGCTCCCTTTTTGATAGAGTTACAGAGAGAATTATAGTCTTATACAACCTTGGATTCAGTGTTTGACAGACACTCTGCAAACTCAAAATGTTAAAGGAGCATACAAGCATCTGTTACCTGCTTATATTCTCACCTTAACCTCACTTGATCCATTTTCTGATAGAATGGTTTCAAGATAATAAAATTTTTTAACTCCTTCATAGATGTTGCCATTCACTCTTATTTCTTGGGTTTCTGGTTGCCTCTCTCAATTGTCTTATATATTTTGCTTTTATTTAACTCAAACATAAGCCAAATTTTATTGCTTTACTCTCTAGGGCCTGTATGGTCATCTATACTCGTTCTGTTGAGTGTGATATTAAGCCTTTTAGTGCCAGCGGGCCGATCTATCAGCCCATGGAGTATGTGCAAAGAATGCCACGGGCCGATCTATTGGCCGGGTGTATTTTTCCTAAATGTTAGAAACATTTTTTTCCTAAATGTCTGGAAGAGATAACAACATAAATGAATATTTTTGTCATACATGTAAGTATTAAGAGTGTATATAAAAAACTAGCTCAAACAAATAAGTAATAGGCTTAATATAAATTTCTGAGTACAAACATACAAATTTGTCAAAAAAGCCCTCACATTTTACAAGTATACCAGGCCTAAGAGGCTGGCACTAAAAGGGTTAAGACCATACCATCTGCATGTATAAAATGGGTATTTTTTATTCTTTTTGGACACAGTGAAAGTTAAACTTTCAATTTCTCTATTCACTTTCTCCAGGTCTGTGTTGAATAAGAATGGAGAAAATCCACCACCCTGCTTCAATCCAATGTTCACTTGGAAGATTTGTCCTCAAAAAATATGTTGACATATCATCACAAGTCTTACCAATTTCTTAAGGTCACTGAATTCAGTCGAAGTCATAAATAGGCTTGTCCTATGGATACTTTTGTATGTCTTCTGTGAAAATAATGAAAAGGAGGTGTATCTCTTAATTATTTTCATACTTTTTTCACATGCTTGCAGAAGAATATATGGTAAGTTGTACATTTTTCTGATTGGAATTCACCTTGATATTCATCAATCCAATCTACTGCTAGAGATTTAATGTTTAAGTAAGCATTTGAAAAAATCTTTTTATGATACATAAATTAATGCTATCCCTCTGTTGTTGTCAACTCATTTTATCCTTTTTATAAATTGGGCAAATAACAGCTATTTTCCACACTTCAGGGATAACTTAGTCTATCCATATTTTTTGATCAGCTTGTGAATTTTCGAAGAGAGAATTCCGTCACTCTTTAGTGTTTCTGTAGTAGATGTATCTACCCCCTCTGCACTATTATCATTTAGGAGTTGTTTAACACATCCTATTATTTCCTCCTGTGTGGGAGAATGAAGTTCTGGTTCCACAGTTTCAGGTTCATTGAACTCTAAGCTCTTTTGGATGTTCACAGTTTAAGATCTCATCAAAGTGTTCTAATTAACCACCTCTTTGCTATTTTATTTTCACTTATCCGAATTTTTCCATTTTTATCTTTCATAAAAACCTGTCGTTTTCTAACCCCACCCCCTTTAAGTAACTTCACTTTCCTGCATATCTCTTTGCTTTTATTTCTATGAAAATATTTTTCCACTTCTATCATTACATTTTTAACATAGTTTCTCTTAATTCGTTTGAGAGTAGCTTGAGTTCGAGGAACGAGCAAGTTGATAATGATAATAGAGTGCAAAAGTTACAGAATTTCATCTTTATTTATGTTAAGTACAAAATTAACTCATTGTTACCGTAGCAAAAGTACCGTAATATGAAGAAACTCATACATAATTTCTGAACTGATTTAATCGTATGATTTATATTATTGCCGCGCGGAGATAAAGAACGTCCGTCCGGTCCGGACGTTCTTTATGTCCTCGCGAGAACGAATTTATTGCACATAAGAAGAATACATAACTGCAAGGTTACTCGCTGGACACCAGTGGCGATGTCTGACGGGAGGCCGGTGGATGTCTAGCGCCGTAGAAGCGCAGACACGGGAGGGCTCGGGGGAATGACAAGCAGTCCACCACCGAGGAGGAGCGGACACGAAAGGACATGAGGCCGTGGGCAGCAAGCAGGAGCGCTGGTCTTGAAGAGCCTCGGGGGCGTGGAAATTTGGGCTTTTATACAAAAACGGGGATTCAAAGGTTGACTTACAGTGGAGGAGGATGAGGACCCAATACGTCACTCGTATGACGACATCGTCTTCTCAACACTATTGTCAAAAATTCAATTATTTGCCCTGCAGTGATGATGCTTCTTCAGATAGTATGAAGAAAGAAATTAAGGAGAAGGACTACCGGTTAGCAAAGTTGGTAGTGCGATCGCCTAAGTCTAAAGCTGTCCCGGGTTCTATTCCCGCTGAGGGCCCACAAGTGCGAAATTACCTCAGCTGCGGAGGAGACTGCTGGTTCAAATATCCGGGGTCCGCGCCCAAAATTTTTCGTGGTTAACGTCGAGGAAAAGGGTTCGGTGATGGAAAAAGTGCCGGGGCCTGAAATTTCTATCCTTGGCCCTGTTACTTCTACAGATTACAGAGGAGCAAGAAATTATCAAGAATTTGGGATTAAGAATTATCATCAAAAATTTGATGAAGTTAAAAATCCCAAACTCGTTAATATCATCAAGAAACAATAACTTTTTTCACAAGGTTAGCATTAAAATAAAATTTATTGAATACCCTGCCAAAAATCAGTCGTCGAAACGGTTGAAACCACAGATATTTACTTTTGCTTTTAATTGTATTTTATTGTTATTAGAAGAGGGAAGGCCAGATTTAATTATGTGATCACGCTGAAGTAGTATATATCTGTGGTTGAAACCCTGCTGGCGCCATTGACCATAAAATCGACGAAATCGACGTTACGTAAAAACAAGCAAAACAAGACATGAAACAGTTGAGCAGCACTTCACCGCTGTTCACAAGATTCACGATCTCACAATGCTCATAGTACTGACGCGGTAACTTAATTATTGACTTTTTATTGGTGTTTTGTGTCAGCTAGTCGATGAAGGTAGTAATAACTCATTGTTTAGATTAACATCTGTGGATGCTGTTAATTGAAGTTTAGTAAAAGAATGTATTGACCTTACAATTAAAGCAGGATTTTTATAAAATGTGGGCACTGAGCGTTATCAAATCGAAACCCTTTTACTCGGTTTCAAATTGCATTCATTTTCAAAATTTCACTGTCTTCTCCGTACTTAGAGCACGTAGGAAACTAGAGCATGACAGCCCAATAAAGTGCCACGGTTTCACGTACTATCCAAGGTAATTCCATGTTTGATCATCTCGAGATTGCTAATTCTGTATGTAGCGAAGCTTTGTAAACTTAGACTGCCTCTGTCATTTCAATGTCGTCTGTATTTCTTTCTTAAGTGAATTTGATTCACATTCCTCCAAAGACTTCATCGTATGTATTGTTATATTTTTGCATGAAGTCGTTGAAAATTTCGTTCACCTGGGTTATCGAAATTTTTGTTAAGAAATGTAAGGCTCTTTTAATTTTTATTCTGGTATTTGCTAGTTATAGAGTAACTTTTCCTTTCTTTTGCCGTAGATTTTTAGCTTAGTTTGAAGCTAAATCGACAAAATGTTGTGTCTTTTGGGCGTTCTATATTGACTCTTCATTAAGGTAGTTGGTAAGTTTCAATTTAGATTAACAGTGGTAACTTTAAATTTGTTTTATTGTAGGTTTCCAGATCAGAAAGACCCGCCGTACGAACCATCAAAATTATTCATGGTTCAGAGGTTAAAACCTTTAAAAGGAACTCCTTATTGGGAAAAGTCGATCATGCGTCAACTGAAACTGGATGGAAGGGTTATTATTTTTAATTGTTTTCATCATTTTTATGAAGTGACGATATTTATTCTGTAATATTTCCCTTTTTTCAGCAAAATGATGTTGTCATACTTAAAAATATACCTGAAAATAATGCTCGGTTGTGGAAAGTTAAGCATTTAGTCAGAATAACACCAATTAAATTCCCCAACGGAATGCCTGAGGAAAAAGACATTGGAGCCACTTTTCTAAAGGAGAATGGTGAACTTATAGTTTCCAAAAGATTAAACATTGATCCGGAGCGCCTTGAAGTTAGCTGTGAGAAAGAAGAGCGGAAAATGGATCCTGAAACTATTAGAAAACAATGCCGGCTTAAATGGTTGAGTGGCTGGCAAACTTAATGAACGAATGATAAACTTGCACACACAACAGCTTGTAAATTGTTTATCTATATAGTTAATAAAGATTTTATTTATTATCTTTCGCTTTTAATTGTATTTTATAGTTATTAGAAGAGGGAAGGCCAGATTTAATTATGTGATCACGCTGAAGTAGGTAGCGCTGCGTATGTCAACTGTTATTAATTGGAGTGCGCTAGTATTCCCGTGACCGCCATGTTGGTTGGTAGTTTCAGCTGTGTAGTCTGCACAAACGATGCGAACAATGACTTTACTAGTTAATCGTAGAACTCAATGTCAAGCATCGTTGATGTTGTGATCTTAGCTTCAAAAATATTTTACGTAGATTCATAAATCGTATTTATTATGGATTTTTCAGATGTTAATGTGATATGTCATAAGATACGATTGCCACCACAAATTATATCGCTAGTTAATTAAGGGTTTACATGGTGAATGTCGTGCAGCTTTTTGTGCCCAAGATGTCTTTGGAAAGTAAAATACTTGACCTTCAAGCACGTCTAGATGCAGAAAATAAATCCAGGAAGATGGATAACTTGCCTAAAGACTTAAGCCACGTATCTTCAAGTCCAAGACATGGATCGAGTCGAAGGCCTAAACAGTGTAAATATATCTTAGTTTCTACTTAACTAAAGAATATTAATATTATTAACGTTATATTATATTGTCAGTAAAGTCAGAAAAACATCAGTTTACTGCTCTCATGGATAAGGGGCATGGATGGGCATCCTTGCTGATTTTGTCCATCACAGTAATTGAGTTGCATTAATAATTAATTTTTAAATGAATTAGTTTTATATCCATAAAATATATATTGACAAAGTAATGGACCATTGAAGACTTAAAAGTCAATTAGAGTAACATTTCACCGCTGTTAATAGGAGATTATTTTGCAAATAGACACATTTACTCATAAACATGAGTAGCTAGCGTAAGTTTCATGTTCAATGGAAAGAGTTCACAATCTTAAAAAGATGAGAACAGTCTTAAAGTTTATGAACTAGTAACATGTATAAACTGCTTTTAACTTGAATTTGCCAAACAAACGAAGGACCATATCAATGTAGGTTTTTGTCTTCATGTTTGTAGTTAAGATTGGTGAATTTAAAATGCTGCTGGATCATGAGGTGATCCGCTTTGTGAAATGGTAAAATTTTAATTCTGTTTAAAGGATGGTTCGGAACGGTACGATATTACCTGTTTATGAAGTTTAAATTTTAATATGTTTCAAACGTCGAATTTCATCAATTTGTGGGTAAGAGGCAGGGGATTTATAACCCATTGTTACAAATGAAGTTGTTGATTGAATCAAAATATGTAAGACTCCTAACCATTTTTTGGTAGAATCTTTAATTGTATTAGAAGGCAATTTTAATAAGTGAAGTGTACTTGAGCTGGTAATGGATAAATTTTCATTCCTGTTTAAAATACCAAGATAGTAGCATATTGTGATATTTTTGTGGGTATCAAAATGACAATTAAAGACATTTGTATTTCATTCGGGAGTGTATTCATAATTTTTAATTATTTTTTTTACTCTAGTTTAATTTTATGATATTGTTAAAAACTTTGTGAAATTTTTCCATTTAATTTCTATGAGAAATTTTATTCCATGATGTCCAAGGTATACAATATGCATTAGGATATCTACGGAAAAAGCGCTACTTGAAAAACAGTTAAAATTTAATTTATTCCTAACAGCATCCAGTCTAATTTACCATTCAAATTCCTATTCATTTGGAATGATATAAGCCTTGCATTATTTTCAGTGGGAGATTTTGCTGGAGGAAGTCTTGGCAGGGCTGAAGGGGGTGGAGGAAGTCGTCCTCGTAAGCCATTGGATTTGCCTGTAAGTTTCCTGGCTCAACATCGTGGGCATGATGGTGCTGGATCCTCTACTGGAGGTGTTGGTGGTGATATAGATGGCAAGTTGCAAGAAATTATGAAGATGAATGGCATCTTAGTGTTTGATAGCAAGGTAATGTTAAATGGTTTTAAATCTCATGATTAAGTCAAGGACAAAATATTTGTCAAAATAATAATTTTGACCCAATCCCTCAAATGGGCTGAATTTTTTTTTTATTGCTTTTGTTTGGGAGTGATACTGAAAGTAAACTCCCAAACTATCTTACCTACTTAGCCTTAGCTTACCATAATTGATACCCCTGTATGCTGTTAGTGAACTGAATTAGTGCACCATCACATTGTTAATCCTCTGTTGCTATATTTCTTTTTGTGTCAGTTAAATATGATAATGAGAAGAGTTAAAAAAGAAATGATGCTATAATGTCCACTAGTTAATTACAATGCTTAAACTTTAAACAAGCAACTGCTTACTTTATCTCAAGTTGCAAACTAATTATATTTTACTTACTTATAATTACCTAGTTACTCACAGTTTCTACATAATAAAACAAACTATTTATATTGCATACTTATTCATTGGCTCATCTTTGAGAAGGAAGAATTGTGGAAAGTAATGGATGCATAAAAAAATGAGTTTAGTAAGAATAATATTAAATTCTGTAAATTAAAACATTAATTTCCTTTTGCAACTTTTAAATATGAATTTATAAAGAAAAAGATGATAATGGAATTTACAAACATTTTTTGCCACTCCAAAATATCAAAATTTATCTTTGCAATTGGAATAATATCATTTAAACATAGAGTTGTTGAAAGAAGAGAGTAGTATGGATAATCTACTAATCATACTATCTGAACACAGATAATTGAGAGTTTAATGTATATTGTGCTTTTCTAAAAATTTCCAGAACTATGTTTTCATACACCAATAAATAAAAATTTCAATTGTGTGATTAAATGTAATTTTTGATCATACTTAAGTTCCGTCTTTTGTATTTTTTTTCAAGAATTTGCTGGTTTGATTAAGTAAGGGTAGTGTAACCATCAGTAACTTTTTTGTTATTTTCTTTCATATGTAAGTTAAACAAGTTAGTCATTAAGTGTAAGAATAAAAGAAAATTACCCTTACAATGGCAATTGTGCCTTTTTGCATTCACTGTTTAAATATATTATGCTTCAGTTAGCATTTGGAAACTAAATTTTGTTGTGCAGAACTAATTTGGAGATAAATAAATGGGATATAAGAATTGATACCACGTCCTTTTTGCTCAACTTCTGAATTCTTTGCCTATTTGATGCTATTAAGAATAATAGTCTAGAATAATAGTCTAGGATGTGTGATTTTGTAAAAAGTTGGAAATTTTTAGAACTGGTTAATCGTTTTGTTCTGAAGTGTAATGAATTTCATAATGATATTAATTCTTACAGATTTACTTAAATAAGTAGACTCAGATCTGTATGGACATTATAATAATAGACAATGAAAATGATTAAATTACATAACATTGCATAGAAATTATTTACTTAAGAGATATACATTTTGGGCTAATTAATTGATTTCAGGATAATTGCCAGAAATCAACTTCAAAAAGTTAATTAATTAATTCATTCATTATTCTGGGGCATTGAGATCTTCTGTATAATATCATTGAAAAAATTGTTTCATAATCTTTTTCTGTGCTTTTCCACGTTCGTTCCTTTATTTATTTGCTCATTTCTAATTTCCTTTATGCACTTGATTAATTATCTAGTAAGGTGACCTGAATCACACAGCTCATTTAATGAAAGAGAAGTTCCCAACTGGTGATGTTATTCTTTCATTTTATCTTGTCTTTTTTTCTCTCCCTTCTTTTGTCCTAATATCCATTATTTCTTCTTCCCTTTTTAGTCTCTTTCCTCTCAAGGTTTGTTTTCACTGCCTCTTTTAACTACTTTGAACATTTTTCCTTTTGATTCACATTTCTTGCCTCATGACATAATTGATTTATACACTACCTTTATGCCATGCTTCAAGAATATTAATGTTCTTTTTAAGGTCCATATTTTAATCCTGAAAACTTAAGCCAAGTTTTACACCTAACATATGATATTCTTTTATGGTAATTACTTTTCATTTACTTTACCTTTTCATGCTGATTGTCTATTTCTTTCATTTTGGAACTGCCTTCAGTTTAAGCTTACTTTTGACAAACTTTAACATAGTTCCACATCAATTAATTTCTCATTCCATTCATTAATTTTGTTAATCATGCTATACGTATGTGCCAATATTGTATTTACATTGTCCTCTCAAATTTTCACATTAAATGTATTAATCGTGTGTTGAAAATGTTTCCAGAACTTTGTGAAAGTCTCTCCCTAAATATGTTGAGTTATCAGACCTTTCAGAGTGATATTCATGACCAGGTTAAATTTATTTAATTATTTAGTAAGATTCAAAAACAGGTTGGAATTATGAGTAGAACAGGCTGGAATTCAGAGAGAGAAACTAGGGAGGATGTTCAATCTCAATCAGCCATTGAAAATTGCATGTAAATATATTGAACAAAGGTTTTATGGTGATGAGAAAGAGAAGAAAGAATGTGACTGTGAGAGTGTTTGCAGAATATTGGGGTATGTTTAGACAGAGTACTGTAGTAAAAAATCATTGGATGCTAGATGTTTTTCAGGGTCGAAGAGACAGTCAATTACCATTTAGGATTGCAGTAGTCCATTGTGGAGAGAGAACATAACCGTTGAAGACAGATTTTAAGATAAAAGGGTTAGACATTTTGGTGAATCTAAGTAAAATTCCAATCAGCACATGCGTTTAGAAGTGACCCAGTTTTTAAGACCAAGAAAGGTCAATTTGCTGTCAAAAATCAACCCAAGATATGGTCAGGAAAACCCCAACTAGGTGCTTATTTTTCCCAAGGTGTTGTGTATTTTAACAGGGAGATAGTCATCATTGTAGATTTGGTGGGATTAACTTTTAGGTTCCACCTCAAATCAAATGTTAACAGCAGCAAGAGCAAGTTGAAGGGAGAATTAGTCCTCTGCCCTGTCAATTCTTTTATTAACCTTGCAGTGGTCATCATATAGTAGGATGTTTGCCCCTTTGTCTGTTCTATTTCTGCCAAGTATAGAGTGCTAACAAAAACGAGCACAGAACACTATGCTGGGAAAAGGGGGGAAATTTTATTTATTTATTTATATTCCAAATGCCCCCACAAAAATCCACATACCGAACCATTACAGTTTTGGGCTTCAAACAATAACAAAGGACAAACACACATGACCATTCCCTAACTGGAACAATCTGACTAGCCATGATTCGAACCTGGGACCTTGGGGTTGGAGGGCTAGTTTGCTCACACACTAACTACTCCACCACCGCTGCCGATTAGTGTGCGACCGGTTAGTGGCGGTATACATACAACCTATAATCAATTGAGTATTATCCCTCTGTCATTGTTGTATATTTCTTTTACTGTTTGACACCATTTACTTCCTTGGTTTTGTAGGATTATTATGGGCTACATTTCTCTTAAAAATTTTCTTTAACTCATTGATACAGAGCTGTGTTGACGTTTTCATAATTTTATAGTTTTTTTCTTTTTCCTCTTCTCAAAATGATGCAAGGTGATGTTTCTAAGAAAAGAGAATTTTATTGCAAGATAAGTGGTAGGAATAAAAATCTTCCCTATTAATTTTTTACTTTGAATTAGTTTTTAGAAAGAATAACTTGTGTAGAATTTTATTACTTTCTTTGGGGGGTTCTTTAATTGAAAGTGCTTGATGACATTGGCTGAGGCAGAAAAAGGGATTCCAATGTTTTATTCCATGCTTATCCACTAATCTTACTTGTGTGATTGCTTGGATCAAAATCTCAGAATTAAACAATCAGGCTCACTTGATGCATACTTTTCCTTCTTAAGAATACCAAAGAGAATCTCAATCTTTTAAACAATTTATGCTGAATTTATATTATTTCTACATCTACATAAGTACCCTGCAACCCGCCTTCCGGCGTGTGGCAGAGGGTGTAAACACCAAGAGTAGAATTACTTCTTTAATTTATTATTATCGCATATCGTTCGCGGAAAAAAGAGTCCCTAAAATGACTTGTCCTCGCGTCTATTTCTCTTATTTTACGCTCACTGTCGGATCAGCCAAAGTAGCAGGGGGGTCGCATAATACCAATTACGTCTTCCGAAAATGTATTTCCTCTGAATTTATCTAACAATTGCAGCCTAGCTTCTAATCTCCTTTCTTTCAAGGATTCTCAACGTGCGTCTGAGGGCATTTGCATTACGCTTGCTTCTCTATCGTAGCACTTTTTAACAAAATGTATCGCCTTACACTGCACTTTCTGAAGTTCACGAGAGTTCGTTTTATCTGCTGGGTCCCATATACTCGCCGGATCTTCCAGATGGGGCCTAACTAACATGAAATAGCATCACTCTAACTTTTTCATCGCATCTACCTACAATATGCTTTATAAAACTGAGCTTTTTAGTTGCTTTACCGCATACTTTTCGAATGTGTGTGCTCCAGTTTAAATTATTGGTAAGGGTGATTCCAAGATATTCTACTGAGTCGGCTACATTTAAATTCGTTCCCTTAATTTTGTACGGGTGGTTCTGACGCAATTGTTTCCTTTCGAAGAAATTTACTACAGAGCATTTATCTACATTAAGATCTAGTTGCCATTTTTCACACCACATTTGTATATGAGCTAAGTTGTTTGAGAGTGAAGCACTATCTTCGTCACTTGATATTTCTCTATCTATTACCGAATCATCCGCAAATATCCTCACATTGCTATCGATCTTGTCGCTTAGGTCATTGATATAAATGAGGAAGAGTAAAGGTAAAGGTATTTCTTCAAAGTTAAGTGATAAGATTTTTTGGCAGTTATTGTACACTGAGTATTCATTTACTTTATTTGCCAGAAAGTTTTACATTATTCCATGAAACCTAACATATCTGCTTGCGTTGAGATAAAAAATTTGTTAGGTATCATATCCTTGCAACCATAGGAAATTAATTCTAGACTCATATCTTCTGCCTCCTATCAAATGTCATATGGATACAAATATATGCTGGGAATATGCACTGTATGTGGCAATCATTATATTTATAATAATGAATATTATTGCTAGATTTGTTTTCCTACATTTGATTTTAACTTCTAATTCTAAATTCTTTATCTTTTAATTCCAGAAATATCACACAGAAATCAAAGATCTTGAGCATTTAGGAGAGCTTGGAAATGGAACTTGTGGCCATGTGGTGAAAATGCTTCATAAACCAAGTCAAACTCTCATTGCAGTGAAGGTAAGTCATTCAAAATTTAGTTCTGCATTAACTATGTTCTAATATTCACTTTTCCTTGACTTGCCTTTCATGAAATTATGAAGAATTAATTGGGCTTATGCATGTATGAAAGTATTATAAGATTTATGATGACATTAGAAGCATCAATTGAAATTTTGTAATATACCGTTGTTGAATTATTTTTTTGCAACTGAAAATTATATTTCTCAAGAACATCATTTATTGCTCTTTTTAGATAATTTTCATTATTTTGAATGAATGAATTAATATTTTTAAATTTATTCTTGTGTATGACAATTAGGAGAAAATATATTAAACAATATCTGAAATACACAGTGCAGCCTTGGTGTGAAATTGGAATAATATCTAGACTAAAATTTTGTTCTAACACCAAATGAGCTTAAACTATTCATATTTGGTTATCACATGGCAGATAAGAATAAGTCAAGTATGGTTGAGTATTAAGACAGGGCTCTCCTCCAAATCTTTCATATGTACATAAGGCAATGAAGTCAGTGAAGAAATAGAGACAGAGGTGAAAGGTAGTTTGGGAATAATTTAATCAATAATACATTGAGAGTATGAAACTGATGTATGTTATTCTGAAAGGAGTTTGCAGTTTCTAGTCTCTGCATAAAATATAAACCCTTTAACCAGGGACAATAACAATTTTCAATAGTGAAAAAATGAGAAATTTCTCAGCCAATTACAAGGAGAAGAGTAAATTTGTCCAAACCTTTTCAACTATCTGAACCAAAATTGATTGGGTTATAACAAGTTGTTCTCTGAGTATTTGAAAAATTTCTAAATTCTGTTAATCTTTTTCTATGGTCATCAATTAATTTTTGCATTAATTATCTTCCTGCTGTTTGAACCACCCAGGTCCCTAAAAATCAGTCTCCTCACTCAGACAAAGTTTTTAGTTTAATTTCTGTAATCATTTTATATTATTTACAACAAATTCTTCCCTTAATTTTCTGCTTATAATATTATCTACTTTTTCCTTCTTGTCTTCTTATAGCAAATGCGTCGTTCTGGGAATAGTGAAGAGAACAAAAGAGTTATAATGGATTTGGAAGTTGTTCTTAAATCTCATGACTGTCCTTACATTGTGCGTTGCTTGGGTTGCTTCATTGCTGAGGCGGATGTTTGGATCTGTATGGAATTGATGGCCACCTGTTTTGACAAGCTCCTGAGAAGGCTCAAGCCAGATTCAGTACCTGAATCAATCTTGGGAAAAGTAACAGTTGCTGTAAGTATTATTTGGTCCACTATTTTAGTGGTTTAGAGGAAGTTGTAAAAGTAATAAAGATTCAAGTGTATCAAATTTACCAATCCTGACCTGTTATCCAAGACCTGAAAATAAGCATTTTTGGGTTTCATTGATACTTATATAGTATTATGATTTTTAATCCTCAATACCTTTTTTGTATTTCTTTATTTTTTTGTAGACTGTTAAAGCTCTTCACTACCTGAAAGAGATACATGGCGTGATCCATAGAGATGTGAAACCCTCCAACATTCTCCTGGATGAGAAAGGGAATGTCAAACTGTGTGATTTTGGTATATCAGGCCGTTTAGTCGACTCAAAAGCCAAAACTAGAAGTGCAGGATGTGCAGCTTACATGGCGGTATGTTTTATAGAGGGGGAAAATAAGTCTTTAGCAAATGACGAATACAGTCCTTTTATAGGGATCTGTATTTTTTCCTTTTTACCATTTTCAGAGTTTTATTTTTTATTATTCATTGTGTTAACTGTGTCCCAAATTTTTTAAACTTTCAGGATTCTTTTTAGAAGTTTAGAGCTCTTCCTCAGTTCAGTTTTGCACATTTCCATCATAGCAAAACTTTGAAAATCTTACAGTTTTATTTTTGCTCCTTAGATTATTCAGATGTGGTGATAGTACAGAAAATCCTGTGTTGCATGAGATAATTTGTTGTGAGGTTATATCTTACTACGTATCATAAAGTGACACAGGCTATACTTTTTTGTTTATATAAATTAACAGCTGTCTTATTTTTTCAATATAGTCATCAAATAAATTATGTCAGTAAATAATGACCGACAGGGTTGCAGTATGGCCTTATATGAAATACTGAAGTGGTTGCAAAGTCTCTTATTACAAGTGCCAAAAAGAGCCCACAGAATAGTTCAAACATATCTTGGCAATTTTTATTAGTAATTTTGATCTGCCAAACTTTTCAGTAGGACTCAAAAGTTATTTGAATTTCACTACAGCTTCATTTTTACTACCCAAATATTGTAGTTATTTCTGTCAATCATAATGAAAATGATTTTGACGTAAATTTCTGTCTGTTTACTTTCTCTAATGGAAAACTACTATTATTTGTGAAAATAAATGTTGTTTTACTTATAGGACATAATTACTTTAAATCTTGCCTAGAAATATACTACTGAGTATTTACTAAGAATCAAATATTTAAATGTGGTGAGTCAAACAATTTGATAACTCTCTATAAGTAAGACTGTGTACATGAGAGTGAGGGCTGTCTGATAGTCTTCTTTGACCTTCATTAATTGGCCAATATTTTTATATAAACCAGCCGGAAAGAATAGACCCTCCTGATCCAACTCGTCCAGACTATGATATCAGAGCTGACGTATGGAGTTTGGGTATCACTTTGGTGGAACTTGCTACTGGACAGTTTCCTTACAAAGACTGTAGAACAGACTTTGAAGTCCTCACGAGGGTTCTCCAAGATGATCCTCCAAGATTGCCCAAGTCTCCACCAGAAAATGTTAATGGAGAAGGTAGCTCAGAAAAAACTCCATTCTCACCCGAGTTTCACTCTTTCGTCACTAGCTGGTAAGTTAAAACATTTCTTCATGATTTTGATTTGAGGGGATAAGATTTTTTGGCAGTTATTGTACACTGAGTATNATATTTCACTTCTGTCTATCCTTGGGGACTCATTGTAATCTGTGCTCTTTATCAATGCAATTCGTGAAATTAAAATTATCATTATTACTCTTTTCTTAAAATCCTGTTTATTTTCAGATCTCCAGCTAATTTCTAATCATTATCAAGTCCAAAATTCTCATCTTTTTACATATTTACGAATTTTTCTTCCTTTCTTTCTACTAATCATCCTAACCTTGAAGCTGGAGAACTTTTGTTAATATTTGCTGCTAGGAAAAATTTTTATGGCAAATTATTAAAACTTTAGCATCCCTTTGAATGACCTAAGGCAGTGGTGCTCAAACTTTTTACTCAATGGGTCAGATGGCAGTTATGTGCCACACTTGGGGGTCATGGGCCAAAAATTTGTTTATTTCTTGAATATACAATATCTTTCAACAATTCTTTTCCTTATTCTCATCTCATTAATAATAAACACTTGAAATGTGATGTGAAATAAGTGGCAGCTAGTTAATTATTATGAGTAATTTAGAACATACCTATTGACTCATGATTTATATCATTTTAGCTAGAAATATCTTTGTGGGTCTAATGAAAAGGTGTAACAGTTTAGGCATGTTAATATGAATGGAAAACTGATGGTAGATAATTAAGTTGAATTGTTGGTGAAATTTTGTACTTGTGGAAATCACCAAGTCTTTTTCTTTATTTCTTTTTAAACTTCCTATAAATGTGAGCATCAACCAGTTTTGACATAAAAACTATGGAAACAATCTTGAAAGGGTATATTAATATTTGGTGAAATGTATATTTACACATTTTCCTGCATAATTACCGATCAATAAACAATTGGTTCCACTATCACCAATTTTTCAATGTAAATATAAGTAAATATTTTTATTGAGATGATTTGCAAATTTTTTATTTCGAAACTGAATGAACTTTCTGGGTGTCCCTTGTAATTCTCTTGTGTGCAGGTCAATCCTAGATTTTTTACATTGAAATTTTGTATTTAAATGTTGACCTATACATGACTGTACATATGGTGATTCTCATGGAAAACTGGAATCTTTTCTAAAAGATTTAAGTTGTCATACATATAAAATATGACAAACAGTGGCAGGCTATTTGTACTTGAGGGTTAAGAATCAAGTGGTTGATTTACTTGCAGAGGAAAAGTAATTCCTTTATTATAATGATATACATTGGAGTATTATGGTAATGACCTCAATAGATGTGTACTTCAAGGCACATAATGTAGGCAAGGTATGTAAATATACCGGATGTCACAAACTGCAAATCTCTGAATCTCTATCATTTCATTCTTTTGGGTGTAATCTATTCCATTATGAGCTTGAAGAGTAAACAAAAGGAATGACCTAACATTTTCATATATTATATCATGGATGGAGTGGTATGCATGCTAGAAAAAGTTCAAGGGACTAAAAAGGGCAGATTAATAATGATATACTCAAGTATTAGGAAGAACTTTTATTTAAAAATTTGTTGGAGGAGTATTTAATAGATAGTAAATTTGTATCTTTAGTTACTCAAACCTCCACAAGAAAGTGTTTGCATCTGATTGCAAAAATTTCCATTTAATTCCCTTTTTTGTTGATATAATGACTTAAATTTTTATTTGTTATTTTTGTCATAATAATTTAATGTTGGTCAGAATTTTGTATCTGTATGTAGCAGTAATTTATGTAACCCTTTGATTGTTTGTATTTTTCCATAGTTTGACCAAGAATTATAGACAAAGACCAAAGTATCCTAAACTCTTGGAGCACCCTTTTATAACGAGGTATGAGAAAGCATCTGTTGATGTCGCTGCATGGTTTGCCCATGCAATGCGTCAATGTGGAGAAACCAACTCAGCTGCAGCAGCTCCCTCTAGTAGTAGTAGTAGTGAAGATGCTGCTGGGAGAGCAGGACCTCCCCCTCAGCATCCTAATTTAGTATCTGCTATTCATAGGTAAGTACAAATGAGTTACGCTCTTCCAAAAGTGTACTTTTGATTAATTTTGTTTCAACTGATTTTTTTCATATTTTGTAAGTTATTTCTTGTTATCAGTTTTACTATTTCTTAATTCTTTATGCAGTTATAATAAGTGGTTATATGTTATTTATGTAGGATGTATAAAGGTAAAGTTTTAATTGCTCTACCATTTTTGATGCCTGGCTTTGACTCTTTTCCTTTTTTGTACTATCATATTAAGCGGTATTTTTAGATCTAACTTTTCATTTCTTCAGATACAAATAGCTTTCTGTAAAGTATTATATCAATGTAAGCCTTTCTTTGTTCTTACAGGTTAACTCCACCCCCTTCTGCTTCACCTATTCCAAGGAGAAGGGGTCCTTCAGCCCTTCCCTATCATCACCAGAGGTCTCTCTCTGAAACCCCTCGACCTGTATCTGGAGAATCCTCATCAGAAAAGTCCCCCCATACTACTTTATTTGTAGCCTCCAACAATAACAACAACACATCTACCTCTACCCAAGCAGAAGCCCTTAGTAGGTTACCCTCTTCAATGACCTCTTCTACCCCATCTGCCCTGCCACTCAGTGCCTTTCCTTCTCAACACCGCCAGCAACAGAGGATAGCTCAGCACTTAACACCACCTACTGGACGGAAGAGGTTTCCTCCTGACCCTCATAGTAATAATGGTACTATTAATCAGCAGCAACTGCACAGGCTATGCAGTTTTTCTCCTCCACCTCAGCCTCATAGAGGGCATCATCATTCACATCAATTTCATCATCACTCTCATCCACACCATTACTATGGAAATCAAGAAAGTGGATTGAAGTCTTTTGACAAGGTGAGTTCTTGAAACAAATTTCATTGGTATATTACTTTGAGCATCACCAACATGAGGGGGTTTCCTCACATTTAGAGGCACACATCTCTATATGCAAAGTTTAACACCTTTCCATAATCCTTGTCTGTTTCCTTTGAGAGGAAAACTTCAAAGACATTGCTTTGTGAGCTGGTTGCTTAACTAGGACCTCTGGCTGTGGTTGATGACACTTGCCTTGCCTGAGAAGTGGTAGACAGGCTCAAATCCCAGTCATTTTGCTATATTTCACTTCTGTCTATCCTTGGGGACTCATTGTAATCTGTGCTCTTTATCAATGCAATTCGTGAAATTAAAATTATCATTATTACTCTTTTCTTAAAATCCTGTTTATTTTCAGATCTCCAGCTAATTTCTAATCATTATCAAGTCCAAAATTCTCATCTTTTTACATATTTACGAATTTTTCTTCCTTTCTTTCTACTAATCATCCTAACCTTGAAGCTGGAGAACTTTTGTTAATATTTGCTGCTAGGAAAAATTTTTATGGCAAATTATTAAAACTTTAGCATCCCTTTGAATGACCTAAGGCAGTGGTGCTCAAACTTTTTACTCAATGGGTCAGATGGCAGTTATGTGCCACACTTGGGGGTCATGGGCCAAAAATTTGTTTATTTCTTGAATATACAATATCTTTCAACAATTCTTTTCCTTATTCTCATCTCATTAATAATAAACACTTGAAATGTGATGTGAAATAAGTGGCAGCTAGTTAATTATTATGAGTAATTTAGAACATACCTATTGACTCATGATTTATATCATTTTAGCTAGAAATATCTTTGTGGGTCTAATGAAAAGGTGTAACAGTTTAGGCATGTTAATATGAATGGAAAACTGATGGTCGGTGGCTTTAATTAACTTTAGCTTTTGTTTTACCTATTATATATATATAGTTTTATTGCACTTATTTCAAGCAATAGTTTTTTACAGAAGCCATCATTTAAAAGTTCATTTTCTGTTGATGGCTGTTAATAGTGGTTCCACTATCACCAATTTTTCAATGTAAATATAAGTAAATATTTTTATTGAGATGATTTGCAAATTTTTTATTTCGAAACTGAATGAACTTTCTGGGTGTCCCTTGTAATTCTCTTGTGTGCAGGTCAATCCTAGATTTTTTACATTGAAATTTTGTATTTAAATGTTGACCTATACATGACTGTACATATGGTGATTCTCATGGAAAACTGGAATCTTTTCTAAAAGATTTAAGTTGTCATACATATAAAATATGACAAACAGTGGCAGGCTATTTGTACTTGAGGGTTAAGAATCAAGTGGTTGATTTACTTGCAGAGGAAAAGTAATTCCTTTATTATAATGATATACATTGGAGTATTATGGTAATGACCTCAATAGATGTGTACTTCAAGGCACATAATGTAGGCAAGGTATGTAAATATACCGGATGTCACAAACTGCAAATCTCTGAATCTCTATCATTTCATTCTTTTGGGTGTAATCTATTCCATTATGAGCTTGAAGAGTAAACAAAAGGAATGACCTAACATTTTCATATATTATATCATGGATGGAGTGGTATGCATGCTAGAAAAAGTTCAAGGGACTAAAAAGGGCAGATTAATAATGATATACTCAAGTATTAGGAAGAACTTTTATTTAAAAATTTGTTGGAGGAGTATTTAATAGATAGTAAATTGTATCTTTAGTTACTCAAACCTCCACAAGAAAGTGTTTGCATCTGATTGCAAAAATTTCCATTTAATTCCCTTTTTTGTTGATATAATGACTTAANGATAGAACTGTTATATTTAAAATTAAAATAATCATGAAAAGGTGGCTATCAAACTGAGTGTCATGCATAAGAAATGTATGGCTCCTACTAATATTGCATTATAATAGATGTAGGTAATCAACATAAGTTATCTAAATTTATATCTCACTATTATGCAGTATCCTCTTAAAAGTATATAGGTACTTAATAATATATAATAGATGTTTAAGGATTAGTCCAATGGGATGTATATTGCTGCTCATAAATGCTATATTGAACATACATATTGATGTACTTTTTATGGAAAAGTTAGATGGAAGTGGAAATTTTTTGGCATTAATTCTTGATGTCCTCAATGTGGATTCAACAAAGGAGGATGATGCAGTGGCAGGAAAGAAGCGTTATGCTGCTAACTTCAAACACCAGAATCCCCCAACCCAATCAATGACTCCACCCTCTATCCTATACCCTCACCAGCACCAGCAGATAACCAGTGCTAACCTGTTTGGTGGATTTAGGAATGACTCTAATGGACGGATTCCACTGCCAGGATGCCATAGAAACCAAGCTGTTTCCACTGTATGTTATTAACTTATGTTTAGTGTTGATAGCTATGAACATCTGAATCTTGAAAGTTATGAGTTAAAATATTTTATTTGAAGTGGTGGATTGAAAGTGATTCACCAGTAAATGCTATGCTATCTAATAATTAGTCTCTAATGGAGGCTGAGAAACTAGTTTTAGTTAGGAGCATTGCCTTTAAATATGAATTCTTGTTATAATGTTCATTTTCAAATATTTGTTGTACAGAAAGCAAATATGTGCATCTGATTTTGGTTCTTAGAAAAAGAAGTATATATAAGTAATAATATTAGTTTTTGTCTGAACTCATCCTTTCTTGTCCTATTCTAGAACAATTTCAGTATAACTATAGTGAAAATCCTAGCTAAAATGATTTTTTGGTATTGTTGTATTAATTTCTACCTTAATGTGGGATGATTTTAGTTGTTAGTTTTGTATGCTGATTGTTGATGGGTAGTATTTTTGATGAGTGTATGTGAGCATGTCAAACAGTTGAGCTATGCGGTTTTGGTAATTGTGTCTGTAAGATGCAGGAATGTGTGATCAAAATACACAAGTATGCTCACGTCAATCTTACTTTTCATAATGGCATAGTTTGTTAGGAACGAATTATTCATCTAAGCAGTACTTAAAATATTTAATATATTTAAATGGAATTTAAAATATCCTGTTTTTGGTTGATGATCTCCCTTTGTCCAAATGCCTTGAGTATAGCATGGCATAGTTTTTTGCTAGCTTGTTAACCATGGGTTCCATGAGGTGAAGGGAAAAGATGTTTGTAATATTTCTTATGCTAGTTACTTCAGTACCCCTTGAAGTCTCATGCCATCTTTAATTTTACCATCATATAGTAGTTGATTAGTTATACACTAGTGTTTATGTCTCGCTAGAGGAGAATTATATTTACTCAGACGTAATTAGAAAATTTAACTTTATCAATCATGCCATATTATTAGTAATTAAGTCATGCTAAATTTATAATTTCTTATTTATTCTACCTAAATAACATAGTATTTTTATAGTAACATAATATAGTGTCCTAAAAAAATACTTGTAAAATAGGTTTCCCCATTATTTGGTGCATAAACCACTAAATTTTCCATATCCACATTTTTTACTAAATGAGTTAATTATTGTTGTATATTTTAGAAGTTCCGAAGGAGAGAAATTTCTCTCCTTGCTTTCATTTCAACTTTAAATCTTATGCTGGTTAATTCTTGTTTGGAAGCTTAAACTAATAAATACATCTACTGTTAACCCTTTCACGCTTATGGTTATTTCTGTTTTCACTCCCAGAAAGCTCACGCCTGATTTTTGAAGATTTCAGTTATTTAAAAAAATATATTTTGAGTCTACCTCTTGTCATAGGATGCTGAAATTTTGATTAGATATTCAAAACATATTGCCATTCAAACAAAAATAAATTTAAAATTCAAAAAAGTAATATTTATTTTTTTAATAGTAAATTATTGAACAATTTTTTTTCGGATCAAAAAATAATTTTCAAATTTGTATAACTTCACAATCTCTAAAGTTATCATTATTTTGCATATGAGTAATGAAAAAAGATTAGCCTAATATTCTCCAATTGTACTTACAAATTTCAATTTATTTATGAGTTAAAAAGCTCAATGTGAAAAGGCACATTTCATCATGTCGCACTTGTGCTCAGCTAAAGACTCCCCATGCAATCCTTTATTGCTTCTACTGCATACAGTTTGGGATCTTTTTTTTGTTATGTTTAGTACTGCAAACACAACAATTAGCTTCTTTTTTACCATCAAGTTTTGTAACACCAACTTAACCTGAAATTTCTCTTATTGAAATCCACTCAGCACCTAAATGTTCAACTATATTTATCATATATTTTTGTCTTGATAGTAATTTTCCTGGTCCTTTGAAATTTTCTCTATATAAAACATAGCTATTCAATTCCATTCTCGAAATTATGTTAAATTCAGCTTTTTTACAGTATTTCACACTTTCTCTCATCCATATAGGTGTGCAGCATCATGTCAGAAGTGTCTACCCCCCCTTCCCCCCTCATAAACTTATTATAATCGCAAATCAACTGGTTTAACTTTAATTTTCTCCTACCCATATATAGTTGACTTCATTTCCTTCTGTAATGCATTTGCTTTACTTGAAAGAAGGAGAACTGGCCCTTTTTGGGATGTTTTTTCACGGCATCCACATGCTAAAACAGGCCCTGAATGAAGGTATACATTCTTCCTTACTGCAAATTTCCATTTGAAATTTTCAGGGAGAAATTTCCTATTTTTCCTTACACTGCCCATTATTTAGGTTCCCATGTTATAAAGATATTGAACAAGAGGGACGGACATAAAAAAATTATCCACAAACACATGATACCCTTTGCCTAAATAATTCCCCATCTCCAAATGTTTTATAACAACAATATAACCCAGTCCGAACTCTTGGATACCAGCTCTGTCCTTTTTGCATTTGGCATCTCTAAAAGTGAAGAAAGCTAAGCAATAACTGGACAAAGCATCCAAAATTTTATCCCCCACTGGTGATGTTTTTTGTTTGGTAAATATTGCATCAGGGTTGTTCCGTTTTTTGTTCCCATAAGACTTTCATCAACACTCAGTTGTTCATGTGGCACATAATGGTGTCAAAACACATTGTCAGCATGATTGAGTAAGGGTATTTACTTCAAACATGGATCATACTCAGGGTGTGAATGGACTTGATATTTCTTATTCTCTACCAAATGAAAAAATCGTGAAATCATTGTAAATCGATGCTTAGAACACATTTTGCAAAACCAAGGAGTTGACTAAGACCGTTCAGTACACCAGTACAATGATATTGAAGATTTTGTGTTTAGTCCCATATTTAGAACATATGCCAAGAATCCTTTCACCTCAGCTATAGTAATATTTTTCCATTTCTGTAAATAAGGTGATAAAAAGTCACAAACATTTTCAACTACAAGAGGTCCTCTGCATACGCTACTGCACCATCAACATTCAAAAGAAGTCTTGACTGCAAGGAGAAATTATGAGAAAATACCAACAAAACAAATTATCACAAAGTTTGCAGATGATAACATTGTGATGGTTTTGCAGCAAATATTTCACTATAAAACATATGCGGATAGTGAGCAGATTACTTCTTTCTTTCGGATTACATTGTGATGACTTAACTAAAGACTGGTTTGCTAGTGAATGCAGATGGTGCATATTCTACAGCCATGAAGGTCAAAAATATGTATTGGTTGATGGTCGCCAACAAACAAAGTTGCATCCGAGGGATGGTGGAAAAGGAAATTTGTTTTGTTTATGAATGAAATGAAAGTTGCCAAGAGAAAAACATTAACATGGATTAAATAAATTGATATATTTTTCTGTTTGGAAGCAAAATGTAGCCAAAANCTTAGATATCCTTAGTAAGATTTTCTGCTTCATTATGTTAGATATAATTTTTTCAATCCTGGTGGCAGAGTGGTTAGCATTCTAACTAAACGACTCTGTGCTCCTGGTTTTAAGTATTTGCTAGAGATTAGATATTTATGTTTGCTTTAAATTTTTATAATGGATATGATTGGGAAAATCTGTTGCTATTTCAAAAACAATAAATATTGCAAGTATAAATTAAGAAAGAGTTTGCATTTTATATTTTTTTAAACCCCTTTCCTAAGGTTCTTGCATTCCCCCAGATTTTTTGGTGATTTTTAATTTATTATAATATTAGATTACGACAAATAGTTATATGCCATTCTCCTGTATTATATTTTGCTGTTTACTCTGGTATACTTCTGGGTTGTCAAATTTGTCTGTGTAAATTTCACTGTAAGAATTTAGGCATGCCTAAACAGTATCAGATTTGACAACATCTGATGGGTATGTTTTGAAAAAATTTTTGTTTTGATTTCTTCCTCAAGCATCCAATGTCCTTCTGTATAATTGTTACCATTCTCTGAAAAATCTTGTATTGATTCTGTAGTTAAAATAGTAACTTTTATTATATTGATATACTGTTTTCTTGTTGCTCTGATTATTACATGTTGCTTATATTTTGCATGTTAACATTTCATAAAATTATAATTAAATCAATCATAATTTTATGACATTTGTCAAAAAAATAAGAATTTCTCAACAGTTGCTGAGGTGTTGATTTATATTCCATTGATACTTCAAGCTGTAAGTAATTAAGCAATAAACTTATAAATTATTTAATACAGTAAGACCCTGCTTAACGCTGAGGATATGTTCCAAGAAGTTCAAGCCCTTAACGAAACAGCCTTAAACAATCTGAGAATAAAAAAAGTTATCACTTTCGTTGTTTTATTTCATAACATTTATTGTTCAACGCTCCTTTATTACATTAATTATGCACTTATTTATTGTTGATTCTGATTTGTGTTCCTGAAGCACTCATGAAAATCAGAAAAGTTAGAGTAAAGAAGATATGTTTGTGATGAGAAATGTTCTTCCTCATTTGACATCTTTTTTCTTGTGGAGAAGTTGCCTAATGTTGTTTTCCTTTTCTTGTTTCGTCCCGCAATCAGTTGTTTATAGCAAGACACTGCATCAATTACACTTCATCTTGGTTTTGAACTTCTATCAAAATTTGAATCATTAATCCATCCAATCCATAATTAGATTTTAATACATTATTATAGACATTAATCCATTTTTTAGAAAATCCATTGAAAGTTCCTTTTGTTCCTCATCATCAGAAATGCTAATTTTGTCATCTTCGTGCACTTGTTATTCTTCTAATTCTTTAAGATTGTCTTTTGAAAGACTTTCACCGGTTGTAACTTGCAATAATTCTTCAATATCCGATGCATTTATGTTTTCCAATCCTATTTCATTAGCTAGCTTGATAATTTTGTCAACATCATCAGTGGGCTCTCTTGCGTCAATGTACTTTCTCCGCTCTGGTCATACTTTCTTTCATACTCCTTGCAAACATTTCTCGGTCTCCTCATTCCAGGAAAGATTGTCTTGCGCTTGATCACCTTCACCTATTTCCTGTAAGATTAATGTTGCCTACAGCATCCATGATATTGTAGCTTTTACAAAAATCTCTAATGGTTTGTTTATCTTCGAGAAAAGATTTTGACCATCTAACTACATTCTTGTCGATAGTATAGGATTCAGCTTTTGGATTGTAATGCTTTTTCTTTTTCTTGTCACTTGACTTTCTTTTTCTCAGCAATCGTTCGTTGTAAAGACTAAAAATTGCCATATTTATCACAATAAAATGAAATATTATGCACACTTCATACACACAGTAACATTGAAGACTGATATTAACTCAACCGTGGTGAAGCATACATACGTTCGATTTCAGGGAATCCCAATAAAACCACACAATATTGAAACAATGTTAAGCTGGGTCTTACTGTATTGTCAAACTAGCAGTTGAGAAATTTTTAATTTCTTGAGATTCAAGGGTAATCTTTTTAGTATCTCCTTTACTTCAAAGCTGTTATTATGTATTGTGAAGTGTATTTTCTCATTACTTGGAGATATTCCTGAAAGAACAATGAAAATTTTATTCAATATTTCAATTCTTATCTGAATGGCCTTTTTGCCATGGAAAAGGTAGATTGTAGCTTCAGTGAATTTTGATTCCATCTATTTGTGAGAGGCTTGAAATATTATTCTTTTTCTTAATTTGCTGCAATAAGTTTCATATCTATGTCTATTTTCTGTTTGACTTGACTTCCTTGCTGTTAATTTATGTATATTATAATTTGTTTACTATAAAGTTTTCTTTATTTTTCAAAGGGTGTAAGCAGTGGCTCAGCTCAGATGGACTGCTCCAGTCTGCAGCAACAACAGCAACAGCTTTACAGTCGACTTCAAGGCATGACTGAGGGTTTCTGCCACCAGAAGCTTCCTTCCCCTCCACCAAGACTGAGCAGAGGCCAGCATGCAGTCTCTGCAGAGGGATCTCCTCTTCTTAGAAGAAGTTGTTTCATAGGGGAAGGTGGTGTATCACCTTCTATGAGCAGACGGTCAGTGGCTTAATTTGTTCTTTTCAACCTTATTGACCCTATTTAAGTAATCAGAACTTATTATTTGTTCTCATCCTTCAAGTTAATTGGCAAAGTTGTGTATTTTCTACTGTAGCTATAATTGAAGGATATTTATAATAGCATGAATTTTGGTGTTTAGTTAACTGATGAATGGTATGAATAGTTTTCTTTTGGAATGGAAATTCTGTGCATTAGTCCTTTAAATTCACAAACCATTTACTTATTAGTTTCTTCAGTTTCAGAAGTCTAAATTTTAAATATATAAAAGCTACATCACCTTTAAAACATTTGCTTCATTTATGATTAGTTATACTTTCTTTTTACGAAGCATGAGATCAAGCCAAGTGGTGGAAGGAGATGTATTAGATATCTTATTATTCTATTTTTTAATACAAAATTTTTGTATTTTGCGAATTGTTAACTTGGTATGCCTTTGTAAAACATTTATGGAAATGCTTAGATATCCTTAGTAAGATTTTCTGCTTCATTATGTTAGATATAATTTTTTCAATCCTGGTGGCAGAGTGGTTAGCATTCTAACTAAACGACTCTGTGCTCCTGGTTTTAAGTATTTGCTAGAGATTAGATATTTATGTTTGCTTTAAATTTTTATAATGGATATGATTGGGAAAATCTGTTGCTATTTCAAAAACAATAAATATTGCAAGTATAAATTAAGAAAGAGTTTGCATTTTATATTTTTTTAAACCCCTTTCCTAAGATCAGACTTAAGTTTTCAGGCATCTATTAAAATCAATCAATACTATCAATCAAGATTATAAACCTCAAATTTAAAAAATTCCTTCATGGATTATTGAAGATATCCTCTTGGATTATTGAATTCCAAAATGTGAGAGATTTGTTAAAATTTTCCTCAATTGTTAGTTTACTAGTATTCCGTTTGATGCTATAAGTGAGGTAATATAAATAATTTAACTACAAAATCCTGATTTTTTCCATTACATCTACCTCAGAGGGCCTATTTATAATATGTAACCTGTCTTAAATATATCCTAACTTCCATATCCAATCACATATTTAATCTTTCTATGTTATAACTTTGGTCATTTTACCCTTCATATGTGAGTTTCTCCCATTCTGCATGCATTTGTTAATTTGTTGTCAACTTCAATAATTCCATACTCATAAAAATCTACTTCAAATTCTTTTTGGTTCTGGATCAAAGTCTGTAAGTAATCCCATAGCATGATTCTGGTTTATAGATTTTTGCTGCCTCAATATTCCATGAATAAGGTAATTTTCTGAAATCTGCAACAGAGATCTTCTTGATTGACTATGTTTTGCCGATATTACTGTTGGCTTCTTCAATTGGAAGTGTTTTCTTCATTTTTGCCATTATTTATTTTGGTTGTAGGCTTTGGGATATTGATGATTGTTTGTCTTCTCTTGAGAGAATTAAAGGTAATCTTCTTCTCCAAGGAGAATGTAAAGGTACTCTTTATGTGTGCATGGGAGGAATGTAAAGGAATCTTTTTGTCCCATAAATAATGGGCTAATCAACCATGGAAATGGCTCCTCCAATCAAGAAATACAGTCAACAAAAACCAACAATGTATAACCCATTTACATAGTGGATGAAATGAAGAACCTAGAACTTCTACCAAAAGAAGTCAACTCTAACAAGGGCAAAACTGCTGATTTTAGAAAATTGTTTACCATGGAATTTCATAGCATATTATAACTTGTCTTGCTTTCAAGTAGTCGTCACAAAATTTAAAGTAAAAATCGGAAAACAGCATTTTGTTGCATTAACTGATCATGTGAGTAAAATTTATTACTTCTTCCTATTCACTTTCCATGATTTAGAATAAATTTTTTCCTGTAAATCTTTGAAAAAATTGCTTATGTCCTCTTTAAAGCACTTAGTTCAGGGCTTACTCTCTCTTTGTTAGGAAATTTTACACCATAAATTAACATTATTTAATGAATAATTAATGAAAAATTGTCTAATCCAAAAATTCTGAAAGAAAATCCACGTTGGCTTGTATTTTGGAAATGTTTTCTGCTCTCTTCTTGCTGATGCAAATTACAGCATGCAAACATGGAAATTTTGAAAAAATAAGTTTATTTAAAAGAACATAGCTGCATTCCAGCTCATTTGTTTAAACCATATACCTGCTGGAGAATTAAAATTCATTGTTTGCAAAATAAAGCTATTTAATTTATAGTTTTTGAGAGAAATGGAAGCTGAGTGCGGGAAAACGACGACAGTCGTAAACAACCCGCTCTATATATATATATATATTACATTATATTCACAAGGTACAGTGAAATGAATAAAAAAAGTTAAATCAATATTAATACATGCATGCAATTAATAAAATGCACGTAACATAAAATTAAGGATAAACAAGAAAAGTTTTTAGTGAAACATGTAGCAACACTCTAAGAATGGCCTCCACCTCCCTCCTCGACTGCTGGGTAGAAAAGTACCATAAGCCTTGGCCTTACCCATAGCAGCCAAGTCTTTGCAAGATTGGAAGTAATGGAAATGGTCCTATATAGGATGCCAGTTATGAAGGTTAAGAAAACATCGCCTTAATTTTAAGAAGACCATGATGGAAATGTTGTATTTGTGAGATGAGAATACATTTTAATGCAGCAACATCAACATTAAGGACCTCTGATTTGCTAGTTCTCATTGGAGGCAGGGGGCATGCAGTTTACTATTTGCTTGTACAGCTTAGGATCAGTTAAATCAGTGACCCTACCTTTAGTACTCATTAATCCTTCCTTAAATCTGCCAAAATATGGCTTACAGGGTTTTTTCAAACCTCTAAACTACTATAGAGCACAATCCTCATTGTATTTGGTGCCTAGCATGGGGCTTATTAGAGGGGAAGCCATCCAGTTAAAGCGTTACAATATATATACATCATCAATGTCAGGAAACTACCTAAGGGAGTGATGGCAAACCTTATGTCAGACATTTCAAATGGATTTTATTAGAATCACTAGCTGGAGTGCCCGTTGATTCTCAACAGGGAGAATAGATGTCGGATTAAATGTAGTACACCAATATGTGCATAAGAAAATAGCATCTCAAATCTTAGTTTAGTCCAATGGGATTTGCTATTGAAAACAAAAATTTTCTAATCAAAGTTCGAGGCCAAAATCTAAAATCAACTATAAGAATGTGAATCATTATTGAATTTCCCTCTTATATAACATATCTCAAGTTTATGTGCAAGTTTGCAAGGTTTTCAACTTCCGGTTCAGGGTAATTCAATCGTAAAATATATCAAGAGTCTGAATTGATAAATAAAAAGTTACTCATCCATCTCCATTAATTTATTACAGTGCTAGGCATGTCTGTTGCCCCTGCAATTCATCACTACAAATTGTTGTGACTGTAATAGTTAAAATCTCAGAAAATTATCATCCTCTTCATATCATCAATTGCTTTTAAATGGGCTTAAATACACATACATTCTTAGGGGAAAAAGCATGAACTCGGAATCAAAAATCGCATTGGTCGTCAGGGGGATGGGTTGTTTACAACCTCAAAATATTCGCCTATTTTAGCTAAATTCTCGCAATGTCGAAACAAAAGTGATATTCTACAACAATAATAAGAATCTGTATTCAATTTCCCTTCTTTTGGTATTTATCTTGATTTTATACGACTATTCCTTCTAATTTTATTTTGCAAAAGAAATAAAGTCTGTAACCGATAAAATCGAACTTAACATGTATTTCTTATGGAAATCTATCTGAACGATCTTGATTCAAACCCAGCAAATTTTGCAGATAAGAAGTTGACAGTATTTCCTTACGGCTTACAGAGAATATGTATGCAAAGTTTGACGCAAATCGGATAAAGATAACCTTTACAGTGTTAGGTAAATGGGATTGCATTTTGAAAGTAATGGAACCAAAAGAAAACTCTTTATTTATCCTCAATTTCATTAGTCTTTAGGCTGTATCAGTGGTAATAGTGTTTTGTGATTGATAAGGACCAACCTTGGTACATATGTGTTAAAAAATTTCTGTGCTTTTCATAATATTTTGCATATTAAGCCTACTTTCCCATGATATTCTTCTGATTATTTACCTACTGATTATCATTGCATATAAAAATAAGGAATCTCTTTATGAAGCTCTTAAACACTGTTTGAATATCGTATATTAAAATAGAAAATATTGATATTATTCATTTACACAAATAAAATGGTTAATCACTTGTCAATTTAAATGTCTTCTTGTTTATTATTTGTAACTGAATGGGAGTCATCCACTTTTTAACCATGATTTATCAAGACTGATTTGTAGGAATTGGCTGATGAAAACAAAAAATAGTAGCTTCAATAGATTTAAACATTTGACTGATGAAAGAAATTAATCTTAAACTATTCATGTAAGTTATCATTCAGGATCAAGAATACACAAATGATATTGGTTTTGTTTTGAAGAATGTATTTAAATGAAAAAAATGCTTTTTATATTTCAATAAAACATAATTTCCTTTATGGTCAACAGAATTATGAAGTGTAAGAATAAATAATATGCTTAAAGCTTTTATAAAGTGCTCTTTTTATTGTAGTTTGAAGTAGGGAATTAAAAACATTTTATTGATTTAAATTTAAAAGTTTTATCAAATAGATGCTATTTTTAAGTTTTGTTTTTTCTTGCTAATATTTCTAAGTTAAATTTGATGAAATAGTTAAATTAATTTTTCCATCATGTGTGAAACCTGAAGAAATTATTTTAAAATTAATAATCGTAACATCTGCAAAGATGAGATAGTTGTTCGATGGTGTGGAACCCTTAATCCTTAATAATTGATTGATTCTAAACCAGTCTAAATAGCAATTAATTCAGCATTTGAAGGTAAATACAGTGATACGTTTCTATAGGAGTTTAATTTACTGTTACTCAGCTTGTAACTCAAATTTCTTGTATGTCAAAATCAATTTCCCCACAAGAAATGATGGAAAACCCATTAATAACACAGCATTCCAGGCTCCAAAAATACTCACATAGTTTAAACTTTTCCTTGCAAACTAACCTTTTTTAATGCATTGTTATTAACAATAGACTGTGGCACACTTGATATAAACGCAAACATTGCTAGGGTGAGACATGCTCTTTATGTCTGATTGATATGGGGATGCATAAAGAAGTTGGCTGAGCAATGATCTATGATGGAAATCTCGAATCTTTCTAATGAGAAAAGCCCAGTGTATCCAAGTACACAAAAGCTTTCATTTCTCATATGAGTCTCATGCTCTTATTGCTATGCTAAATGCTCATGAGATTGTTCTTGTATGGTGAGATTGCTTATATGGGACATTTGGGAAATTTGACCACTCATCTTCGGAGACATTGCATGCTTTTTGAGAAGTATTTTGAGAAATCTGAGCTCGTATATTAAACTTCTTGTATTAATAGGTGCTCACATAGATATATCTGCCATTAATTTATCTTTGAATTATCTCTATGATATAGTTGATAATAACCCAAATACATATGAACAATTCTTGTTAATTAAGTGGAGGGGCTGTTATATGATTTTAGCAGCTCACCATCACAGAACTTTTTGTAGTTAGTTAAAAGATTTGTATTCTGTAAATCTAAACATTCTGTAATAGCTAACGTTCCAAAGAACTTGCAAAATCCTTGATATTTTTAAAGCAACAGTGGTCTCAATTCCTTTCACTGTATTTCTATTTATTCTGTAATCTAAATTTATGAATTTTGTTGTATTATTTCTCCCAAAAATGTAACAAATCAACCCCTGGTCATTACAATTCCAGCATTTGCTATTATTTCCATGATCAATTACTGCCATATGCATAGCTATTTCCAAGAAAAACTATCTGAGATAAAGGTGTATGTGTAGCCACTGGAAGAATATTTATCACAATCAGCACTCCAGGTATATTTTATAATGTTTTAATTAAGAACACTTTTGTCCTTTTAATAGTCAGTTAATATTGACCTACTTAGATTTTTCGTCATATTATTATTTAAAAGTAAATAATTTTAGCTAATTTATAAGTTGGAAATTATCCTTTAATGAAATTTCAAATATTTATGTAGATCAGCTATGGTTTATTTTACTTCCTCTTGAGAAGTAGACTTTAGAAAAACTCATATATTTAATTGCTAGTATAGTAGTCATAGTAGTATAGCACTATATTTAAGGTATAGAGATTGCTTTGAGAGTTTGGGGTAGGCTCAATAGTTGCTTAATTTTTCTTAAATACCAAATTCTTCAAGAGAGATTTATTGATGATAAAACCTTTTACTTGTTGCAGAGGAACCTCTGCTTTGGGAAGGTTGTGGAGTCAACTCGGACTCAAGTTGGTCAGTGTGCCATTGATTTTTGTATTACCTATAAATTCTACTTATCATTATTGGGCCTCACAATGGCACTGTAATAGAATTCTATAAATTAATTTTTCTCCTAATCAAATGTGTATTGAAGATTTTCTACTTAAAATTTTTATGATGAATGGTATTCATAATTTTTTAAGGTTGTGGCCATTATGATGCTCAGAAATAGATAATTTCCAGCATTTTAATTTATTAATAGTATTAGTTTTCTTAATTCATTTATTCATAAAAGTTTTATTTCGTATAGCTTTTAAAATATCCTATAGTTTTTAAGTATTTCTAAAGTGGCTCTTGAAAGCAAAGTGTATTTCATTGCAAAGAACTAAGTACTAATCTCATTCTTGTAAGTTTACAAAACCTCTTAGGAAAATTTTTAGTCTTGTTGCTCACTTTCTTGAGGCATTCTCCCTCTGCAATTGAGAGGATAACTGATTAAAACCCAAGCAGTATAGAATTATGCAAAATTATTCAATTCAATTCAAAACAATTTCAATTTTATATCTTGGTCAACTGAAATTTTGTAATTGATAACAGTATTATGTATTACTTTATGTTATAGCTAAATTGTTATAACTTCTTCTATATCTTTGCTTCCAAAGCCTAAAAAAATTCTTTCTCTTTCAAGATTGTTGGAGTTATTATCTTAAAAATGTTGACATAATGAATTTTATAGCACTTTAAGCATAGCTGGTTTGCTTAATATGGATTTCAGTACCTACGTCTGAATAGATGGAGGTACTGCATTCCATCTAAATTGCCCAAGCACTCCCAAAACTGCTTAATTTATACTGAAATGCTAAATCAGAATATTCATTTATTTGTTTATATTTAAAAATAAAATTACACCTGTATAAAAAAACTTTAAAATATGTATGGGATTTTTAGAGAATTATATTATCAGTAGAAAGATTTTTATACTGAATCCAGCTTTACCGGAATCAAAAATCGCATTGGTCGTCAGGGGGATGGGTTGTTTACAACCTCAAAATATTCGCNTCTGAAATCAGATCAGAAAAGATGAAACCAGAAGTGAGGAATACAGTATTTTAAAATTCATTTTACAGACTCCCATTAAACTAATAAGAAATTTTCTTGTAAAATAAAACATACTCTTAATAGAATCTATGAGTGAAAGGAGCATGACTGTGATAAGACAACAGTATGTGACAAAAGCTCCAAAAAACCATAGTTTGCGAGCAAATTAACGATTAGGAAATTCCAACCAGTGGGAGTTAGGGCTGTCCATGGTCACACTTTGTAGGAATTGTTCTCAATATGTATTTCGGCAAGTATGTTGCCATCTTCAGTAGAGAAGATTGAGTAATTGCTGAACATAGTTGCCAAAATAGTTATTGAGAACAATATTTACAAAGCACAACCATAGAGAGCCATAACCCCCACTGATTGGAATTTCATAACAATTTGTTTACTTAAAAACTAAGGCTTTTTTGGAGTGTCTCTTGAACTCTAATGTCATACGCATAATGCAAAATTTCTAGAACATCTTATTCTTGAATATTATGCGGCGCATAATAGCTTATTCATGGTACACGTAGTGGCATAGCTAATTCCTTATAGACCCTGCTGAAGAGGACCTTCTTGGGCCTCATTAGAAAAATTATTTATTATCCCTTTGTTTCTAAGTTCACCAAGAAGGATATGCAAGGACAGCCAATATGGCTTGCTTTCAGATATTTCAAATATTACTTATATATTTAATTAGGATAAACTTAAATTCCAGCTGCTCCTTGCTGACCCTTTTCCCATCCCTAAGCATACCACATTATATTTTTATACTGAATCCAGCTTTACCTTGTTTTCAAGGAGATAAAGTGGCCAAAAAACTTTATTTACATTCAAGATTTCCTCAAAAATATTTAGTTGTAAACTCTAGAAACATATTTCATCATAGCATTATGTTACTTAACTTTTTTTTTTTAAAATTGCTTGAATCATATTACTCATAACTTTTAGTATGTATTTTGCCATTCATCTTTCTTATTGATTATCCACCATAAAAGGCTGTTCTAAGGGTTATGGAAGTGTTATGTTAGGTAGATTAGTTTTGATGGTTTTTAATTTTCCTTCAGAGATTTATCTAGCTGGTGTATGGAGTGTAATGTACAAAGCATCCTTTGCTATGATTTTCTGCTCCTCTCTTTAATTTAATAGGTCCTTAAAATGTCTCCATTGTATCTGTTTCTTATGTAGATTGAAGATTTGTGTTCTGCCATAGAGCAGTTCCTCACACTTCAGTCCTCCATGCATCTTTATCTTGTTCCACCCTCTTCATCTTGTGGTAGATCTTGTCTTTCTTGATCTCATCCACTCATCTCATCCATCTGATATTGCTTACATCCTCTTCCTTTCCTTCCATTAACTGTTCCTTCTAGCACATTCACCAACATGCATACCCTTCCCAATCAATGTCCCAACCATTTATTTGCCTCCTTCTTTTAGTTTCCTTCAGTGTTTTCTTTTTCCCTACCCTTCTAATCATCTCTTCATTTCACACTTTTTCCATCCAACTGATTCTCTTGATTCTTCCTCAAATCCACCACTCAAATGCCCCCAGTCTTCTCTCTTGCTCCTTCCTTACCATCCACAACTCCAGTCCATTAAGAGCTATGCTCCATATCAAACACTTGTCCAGCTTTTTCCTCTGTTTTAACTCTAGTTGGCTGTACAGTATTCTTCTCTTTATTAAAGGCTTTCTTTTCCATTGCTAATCTCATTTTCACTTCCAGTTTATGCCTCATGACCTCCTTTATGATCCAACCTAAATACTTAACTTAATAACTTAATTTTCTCGCCACCAATTTTAATTGTCACCTTTTTGGGTTTCCTTTTAACTGCCATGCTTTTTAGAAAGACTTGATTCTTTCCCGGCAAATATGGTGTATAAATTCTTCACGGGTTGTCAGCCAGGTTAAATTGGTGATTACCACCATCTGCCGTGCTTTTTGTCTTCTTAGTATTTATCTTCATCCTGTACTCTTTACAGACCTGACTCATCCCACTTAGCATGTCATTAATCCTATTCTCACTTATTGCCACCATTGCAGCATCATTTGCAAATCCAATATAATAATAATAATTTATTGTCACATTAATACATTCATTTACACAGAAAATCATCTGCTTGAATTGGTGACACATCAAAAGTACAATCCTCAAGCATTATAAACCTTGCAAAGATACTTCACATACACTAAAGAGTAAAATATTATGATTGGTATGATAAAAAATATTACATTCATAATACATACATATTCATATTCATAATACATACATAGGAGATGATATAAATTATTACATTCATAATACATTAAGAACCCAAATACATTTGAAACCTATAACTTATTGTCTGTTAAAAACTCCTCAACTGAGTAGTAACACTTTTCTATTAGTAATCTTTTTAAGTTTTCCTTAAAAGATTTAATACTTTTCCTATAGTTCTCCAGAAAATCTTTTGGGATATTATTGTATAATTTTATTCCCAGTAATATGGGGTCCTTTCATACATAGTCTATGATTTGGAAATTTCAGGTTATTTTTTCCCTCTAGTCTTATAATGATGGTTGTGTTGGGTGTTATCAAAATCTATGCTATTGAAATGAACATAATTTAATATTTCATATATGTAAATACAAGGTAATTTCAAAATATTGTATATGTGATATATGATTCAAACTGATGGCGTACAATGTAGTGGACTGATATTAGATAATATGAAATGTATCTTTCTGCAGTGCATTTATATATCTACTAAAATAAAAATAAACTTCAAATCATAATTTATTTTGCCTGTTATATCAACCGTCTCTTCTGTAGGATTTTATCTATTACAGTATGAAAAGGGCCACAGGAGTGGTTTGTGTGTTTGCACTCCAACCCCAGAGGAATGGTTGTTTGTGTTTTTAAATAATAATTACTACTAAAATGTATGTGGATGGGGTCTTTCTGTTTTTCACTTAAAGAAATTATTATTATTATATCATTTAACTAGTGTGTCACAACCTTGTGTGTTGACGCAGCTTCCTGGCTCACTAAATAACACCTTTATAAATTTAATTCTGAAATCAGATCAGAAAAGATGAAACCAGAAGTGAGGAATACAGTATTTTAAAATTCATTTTACAGACTCCCATTAAACTAATAAGAAATTTTCTTGTAAAATAAAACATACTCTTAATAGAATCTATGAGTGAAAGGAGCATGACTGTGATAAGACAACAGTATGTGACAAAAGCTCCAAAAAACCATAGTTTGCGAGCAAATTAACGATTAGGAAATTCCAACCAGTGGGAGTTAGGGCTGTCCATGGTCACACTTTGTAGGAATTGTTCTCAATATGTATTTCGGCAAGTATGTTGCCATCTTCAGTAGAGAAGATTGAGTAATTGCTGAACATAGTTGCCAAAATAGTTATTGAGAACAATATTTACAAAGCACAACCATAGAGAGCCATAACCCCCACTGATTGGAATTTCATAACAATTTGTTTACTTAAAAACTAAGGCTTTTTTGGAGTGTCTCTTGAACTCTAATGTCATACGCATAATGCAAAATTTCTAGAACATCTTATTCTTGAATATTATGCGGCGCATAATAGCTTATTCATGGTACACGTAGTGGCATAGCTAATTCCTTATAGACCCTGCTGAAGAGGACCTTCTTGGGCCTCATTAGAAAAATTATTTATTATCCCTTTGTTTCTAAGTTCACCAAGAAGGATATGCAAGGACAGCCAATATGGCTTGCTTTCAGATATTTCAAATATTACTTATATATTTAATTAGGATAAACTTAAATTCCAGCTGCTCCTTGCTGACCCTTTTCCCATCCCTAAGCATACCACATTATCTGCTTGCCAATGTGGTTGATGTTACCTTAAGTCCCTTCCCTCCAAGTACCTTCTCTGGATTCTTGTAAATACCTCTGGGTTTTGTGTCAAATTTGAGCCCCACTGTACATCAAATTGATCAATAATTATTGTTTGTGTTTTTTAATATTTTATGAGATGATTTTTGCATTGCAAACGTTATGGTAATTCATTTCTTCTCACAAATCATCCTTTCTTTACCCTTAGCAGATTCTCAATTTATTCCTAAAATTCTGGAAGATAGAAGAATTAATTATCATGATGATTCATTTAGCAGTGAATTGAAAATTCTTTGACTTATACGAATTTTTGGTAAATTATATACACATTTAAGACTATAGTTGAGCAAAGGTTAATTTCATAATTTCCCAAAGACTAGTAAAATTGAAAGCATTCTCAGTAAGTTCATAAAGTATGTTTTTTACAAACTTTTGAATGGTGAACCTTTCCTTTCACAGTGTCCCCTTTCAACTCTTTCACAGTGATTACTCTCACTTATATGTAGAGATCATTGTAAAATGTATTTCATCTGATAAAATCAATTTGGTCAGGCATTACTTTGTGGAAGGTCATAGCACAGAAAAAGTTATAAATTCTCTGCTCAGTTTGATTTAAACAAACAATTTCACATATAAACTTCACTGAAGTAGGCGAGGTGTTGTGGTAATCCATAATTATTTCCAAACAATTTCACTACCAAGGCTGCATCATAGTAATATTAATGAAACCTCTTTATTTAAGGGTGAGATTGAGACTTATTAGTCTCTTCTTACATCCGACCCTTAATCATTACAGATGAAATAGTCATTGGGAGAATGAAATAGTCATTATTAATGAAATAGTCATTGGGAGTTTAACTAAAGAAAAGCAGAAGGAACTCTTATGTGGGTTTAAAAACAACCTAAGTCTGCCCTTAGGAAAAAATTAAAACACTACAGGAAAAGACATGTGAATGGGGGCATAGAAAACCTGCAAAACCTACTGAGAGTGGCAAATGAAATTTGAAAGAAAAGGGAAAAATAAGTAAAAGGAAACTGTTAGGTACACTAATGGAAAAAATAGACAAAAAAATCATATTTTTACTAATGATTAAGATAAGAACAGATGTTGGATATAAAATTATGAGAAGTAGGCAGTAAAGTATAACTAAACAGAATAATAAGTGGAATAGAAAATATGTAATAAAGAAAAAAAATATTGGAATGGTAGAAAAATAATTATAATAAACTGATGAAAAAATACAAAAATTTGCATAAACATTTCAAATCAATATACCAGTGGTAACATCAACTTCTCAATGGAAATTAACAAAACATAAAGGAAATAGCACAATAAATACAATAATGACAGTAAAATTAAATAAATACAAAAACTTAATTCTACCAATCGTAATGTCAACTTCTCAATAAAAATCGATAAAGCATGAATAAAATAGAAAATTATTAATCCAACAATTGCTGTAAGATTAATTAAGATCTTTCAAAGGAATAACAAGTGTGAAAAATAGCGACACGACTTTGGGAATTTCGTATGTTTTCAACCTAATAAGATACCTTCCTTTCCTTTAATCCTTAAGATCTTTCATTTTTTCATGTCTGTTTCTGGGAATTTTCCTTAAACCTTTTCCTTTTTTTGCACACCTTATCGTGCCAAGTACCTAAAACTCTTTTCCTTGTTCACAAGTTGTTTGTTTTTATCAAATATGTCTTGCTGCAAAAGGTTTGCCACCACTGCTATAGATCACGATAAAATATTCTGTTTAATGCTTGGGGGTTTCATAGTTTCCTCCATCAAGTGTATTCACCTTTGTTATTCTCTGTATTTCCTTTTAAGCTGTCTGATTTTTATATTTTTCTCTCAAAATGCTCATTCCCTTTTAATTGTTTTTCTTTTGACATATTTCATTTGGTTCCTTTTTGGTGTGACATTACTTACTATACTCCATAACATTGTTTTACTCTAGAAAGTTAGCATTTTTAATAGGCAAAAATTCTTTCTCATTCCATTTTATTTCTCTGAGTCACAACGTACTTGCAAAATCCCTGTGAAATTTTTTATTAAAACATGGTACATAGGAAAGTATTTCATTAGCAGAAACATACTTTTCTCCTTGTGTTGATGTTTTAATCTTGGCAGGGGACCTTTTATAAGCAAGCGTGAATATAATCTCTACTTCATCATATTCTTAAATAGTTGAAGATGGTTACATGTATTTCATCATAACATTATTTCAAGTCTCTTCAGCACAAAGTTAGATCATGTGGCTTAAAGAATAATCAATGTTACTGTGAAGAAGACATCAATGCATTGTCCAAAAATTTCTTAAGAACATACAACACACTAAACATCCAGTATATATTTCTCAACTTTCCAAATGAAATACAGAAAATACTTTTAGTAAAAATATCTCAAAATTTTTGTTTGGAAAGATGCAGTGTAGAGAGAACATTTTCAGTTCTATCATTTCTAAGCTTGGCTGCTTTTTTAATTTTTAAGTAATTCAAGGGCTTAATATCCCTTGAAGGACCAGGAGAAAAATTAGGCTCTTTCAAGCTCCACAAGACATGACTAAAGTGATGATTGCCTGGTATCTCCTCACTAAGGATCTAAAGCTAGCTCTCATCTTTGGCCTTGGTCCTCTTACCTTAATTGCCATTTAAATCCTCAATTTGAAAGACTTTTAATTTGCTTATACTTCAATAAAGGTTACAATAAATTCCTTTCCTTCAAATATTGTCTAATATAATTTGTGTTTAATATGTATTTGAGTGTTAAATTTAGGCCCATGAGGCAAAAGCTCTGCCCTTCTCCCTCAAATCTCTTTGGCCCTCCCCATGGTAGGAAGTCCGCTTGTTCATGGTTCAACAAATCTTAATACTTTTTCTTCTCAGAGTCATCATGATACATGATTTACATCAGTAAAAGTGAACCCTCCATTCAGATATACATGTTAGCCCATAATTTGTTGATATATTACTTAACTTCAAGAATTATTTTATATTTTACATATAAGGCAATTATCAGTTTTTTCTGCTGATATTATTAGATAAAGTTATTGAATAATGTATTTTCATAAAATCAATGCCATTTCATTAACATCCTTTATTAGTTTGATATCAAGAGAGGTTTTTTTTAGTGTCTTACTTGGAAAATTAAAATTAGTCCTGCAAGAACTCAATGTCAAATGTTTTGCCAAAAACATTTTCTTTTAATTGTTTCTCATTGGTGAGTTAGAATATTAAATAGACCCTAACCCATTTAAATTTAATACTGTTAGCTGACTTGCAACTCAACCTTAAGACTTCTGCACAGAATTGTCTAAAATATCACAATTCAAGTGATTATCTATAGCAATGATGGATTTCTTTCTTTCTCCACCATTGAATTTACTATTGCATATAGTCCTTCATATTAAGCTCTAAAATTTATCTACTCTTTTATACAGTGACATAGCATTTTTATGGATCTTCATAAAACCGTAATTTTGTGAAACAATAAATATTGTTATGGTTACAAATTTTTATTGCATTAATATATGTGCAAGCCTATAGAGTCTGGTAACTGTAAAGTTTCTTTCTCCATTGTATGTCAATTTTTCACTCTTACATATCCTGATTCAGGTGATGATTCCTGAAATCCATAGCTTGATAAACCCAAATATTTCAGTTCTTTCAGAATATTTTAAGAGAGGAAATTCCAGTCTCAATTCTCATTTTTGTTTTCTTTAGGTACGTTTCTCCAACACCTCCTCAGCCTCCTCCTCGACGCCTTTCGTCAGGGGAGAGCAGCTCAGTACCAGGGTCTCCGCGGCATCAGAGGTCAGTAGATGCTGGTGTGGAGACAGATCAGATGGAGGATCAGTCAGTGAGGCAGCAGTCAGCAGTTCGACCCGTCACAACTCAGCAGCAGCAGTTGCATTACTCCCCCTTTCACTCACACTTCCGTTACACACCTCAGCCTCAGCGGAGAGTTCTCGCTCCTGATTTCAAAGACCTGTGACACATAGAAAGAGTCTCTGCTATTGTTTCCCTGTTATTTCTGATGGTGAAGATTCCAACTGCTTCTTCAGCAAGGAGTGTAGTTTTCCTAGTTGGATTGATCTCATCATATCCAGGGATTCTTCTTAAAGCATTTGTCCCCCATGGGGTTCTCAGCCATTTGTGGTTTTTTGTTCTTCCCAGCTGGTCTTTTTTTTACTTTTTTACCTCTATTCTTTGAATTTTGCCTTTCCAAAAGATTTTAACATAATTTCTTGAGAAGCTCTTTCCCTGTTCAAAAGTACCAACTCTATTTATCTTCCTGAAAGCTTTAGCAGTGACTGACAACCCGGATATAAGATAATCTTTCCATGAATATTTTTCTGCTAGTTTTTTCCTATGATTTCATTAAGGTTATTCTAATCTTATAAATATAATACTAGTTTTTGTGAATTTTGCTGTAACCTGTGATTACTCAGAATGGAAATTAGGTAGATAATTTTTCATTTTATTCAAACACAGGGTAACAATTCAGGAACTCTTACTCATTCTTGGAATCAAACATAATTGAGGACGTAATCCATTAACTGTTGTGCAGTTACTTCTCTGCCTACCTATTTTCCTACACATTTTCACAGGAAAAGTACCTAAAATCCAATCGGGGAAATTTATATTTTTCTCCTTTTCGTTGGTTTAATTAATACATTTTAGTTGCATTCAATGAAGTGCCATCACAGATATGAAAAATATGTCGCTAACATTAAATTTTCTTTCAATATTTATAATGCTCTCTTAAAGAGCATTCTTTTTTGTAATCCAAATTTTCAAAATATCACCTTTGATAGTTTTAAGAATTCACTATCCTGTAACTTATTGAAAAGGTTGAAAAGTTTTCCTGTACATTACCATTAAAATTGAAGATAAATTAAGCTTCCACTTAGGAACTTGCTGTTCAATCATGATTTCAACTCTTATTGTAAAATAAGTACTTGAATTTCCATTGAGTAGATTTGATTGGAAGCAGTGCAGTCTGGTTTCCTTACTATTTTATTGATTAAATTTTGTTGTTGATTGATCAAGTTGATTGTTTAACTTAAGTAAAGGAAACCTTTGATTTGTCCAACTTCTTTGCATCCATTACACATGTAAGCATTGAATACTTCATTCACTAGCAGTTGTCTTATATTCGGGTAGAGATTTTCAATTACTAGAATATTTTACATGCTTTCACAAACACATTTTTCTCTTGTTTACCTGCTTAGCTAAGTGAAAGAGTTTCAATTTCATTTCAAAGAATTCCTGCGAGATAACATTATAAAGTCTTGTTTTGTGTTCAGTGAGTTTTTGTGATAGATAAAGGAAATTTATTCCCAATTACCTTTAACTGACTTGTGTGGAAAGAGGCAACAATTTTTCTATTAATTGCTATTTGTGGTCAGTTCTTGTAGCAATGAATAACTCCATCCCCTTAAAGTTACTTGGCTTTCAAACCGGTGAACAAGTCATTGCAATTATGTAACATGTATAACTTAATTAATTGTAAGTGTTCTGATATAAAATCATTCATAATTTTAAATTCTGAATTACAAAGAATCTGTGTTGTAAATCTCAAGTCTTAATAATTTCACTCCTAAAGTATTAGGTATGTCTGATTATATGAATGCTGATGCAAGTTAGTAAATTGAAAAATGGGGAAGTGCCTTTAACGACAAAATTAAAAACCAAATCAGAAAGCAAAAATGGGTAAGGACTATGAATATTTTATGTAAATAATGAATGCACCTGTACTTCAGTTTTGAAGGCAGGTGAAAATAAACGACATGATATTCCATTTGTCATTGTAAGTGTACTTAAGGATGAGTGTGGCTTAATTTAGATTGTTTTTTTTAACTTAATAAGTGATTCAAGATACACCTTCCATCCATCCAGTACATCAAATTTAGCCTATTTTGTGAAGAAAATTGTAGTATCAATACTTTTGCTGCTCAAGCAAAGAGGAAAAAAAATTCAAAATTTCTTACTTCCAAAAACCAAGATTGTTATCATTTTTCTGGCAGTGTTAACCAAAAATAACCCTTTTTATTCAAGTTCTTTTACTAAAAACTGCCTATTTGAAGCTGTTATTAGATTTTCTACAAGTAATTGTCATTTTTTAGACTAACCATATGAAAATTTTCAACATTTGAAAAGGAATATATTGACACAACCTGAGGTCAAGTTTAGCTCCAGTTAGTATTGTTGGAAGGCTCAATATTTTCATTGAATCAATTATTTTGAAATTTCCAGAAATAATGTATCTCCAATAGGAGAAGCAGTTTATCTAGAAATGAAAGTGAATTCGTGAAAGTTATTGACAATATTGAATACTTCCGTTTATTCCTTTTGCCTATAGTTACATGCAGTATTCAAAAGTGACAAATATGAAATTAGAAGGGAGCTGTGTTTGAATGTTTAAAAAGAAATGGACATTTTTATCAAAAAGTATCAGTGGCTTGTTTCCTGTCTTTCAGTAATCTGCTGTATTAGACAAAATACAAAATTTCTTGAACTTTGGCTTGAGGTATGCAAATGAAAAGAATGTGCCTGTGTAGCTCATTGTTTTGTAGACTCCTTCAGTAGCAATGAGAAAATGAAGCCTTGCATATCACGAACAGATAATGAATGCTTCATCTGTAAGAAACAATGCATTGTCAAAGTATACCACTTTGACTTATATAAGATAAATGTGTCCTCACAAAATTTATATACTCTTGTGATTCCTTATTGATGTACAAATGATTTATTTGAACTGATTTTCCTCATCATATGTTACATATTTCAATATCAAATAATTTTGCCTGTGGAAGAAACTTTTATCATATAATCTCATTTTGGTTTATTGAAGCTGTGGTAGAAATTTTTATCCTTTTTATAAAGTTTCATACAGTTTCGTCTTTTTAAATCTCCTCCAAATCATAATGGTTTGCAGATTTGTCTGTTAAGTGATATCTACATACTATTCAAAATACTCATTTTTATTATTACTCTAAACATCCTCTCATAAAAAGATCAATTGAGGTTTATATTTTGTTTTGAAAACTGAAGAAAAATAATGTCATGAATATTTTTCAAAAATTCATTATGGCAATCCTCAGTACTTTGTTTACTTGCAATAGTAACATCACATTAATTCTTTTAAGCTCACCACTCATGTAGAAGGATATCAATGACAACTAGCTGGTGCCTCAGTAAAGACTCAAATAATTGCCATGACTTATCAACCGATAAATTTCCAGGGCTTCTTTTTATAAATATTTTTAAAATTAAAACATGAAAAATGTGTATGCTCAACCTCGATAGGCCAAAGTTGTTCTATGGTTTCATGACTGGTACACTTAACTTTGAGTTACGGAAAAATTACTGGTCAAATGTCTTAAAATGGATTCTAATGTTCTAGTGTATCCAATCAAACAACCAGTGAAACTTGTAAATACTATGTATCAGCTGTATAAATTTTATGCTATGTACATAAAATAATAAATAAAACTATGGGAATTTTCACTAACTCATTGTAATGTTCTGCTTTTTAAGTTTCTAAAGGTTACAATAGACTGTTTGTTAAATTATTTGACAATTAAAAACATTGAACACAGTAAATCATAATGAAAACTTGTTACTTGAGAAGATTGCATATTTTAACAGTGAGTTCAAATCTACAATCATTTAATTTTTCCACTATATCAAAGTGATCCACATCAGGAATTAGGAAATACTCTGCAACGTTTCCTTTGAACACCAACTTCTAAATGAAAAAGGAAATAAGTTTTAGTGTGTTATCATGGAAAATTTATATTTAAATTTTATGCCTCATAAACATTTTCTAACAATGTCTCCAGTAACTTCTGCAACAGGTGTAAGCCTTTTTTCTTAAACTATGGCTTTAGAAGGACTTATCATAATTAAACATTTAGGGTATGATGTAATTGATCTCCTCATTTAGGTGGAAAATAGATCATCTTCAACTGCAAAAATGCTAGTTAAACATTCCATACATGTGACAGGAAATTTATCAAAATTTTTGTACAGTGTAGGTTTTAAAGCAATAGAAATCCATGTACAGGTATACCCTAATACTTATTTCAAAATTTTGAATTTTTCCTAGGAAACTTCGAACAAAAAAAAATTGAATTTAGCAAAAACATCAAGTCATATACAGTAAATGAACTTTTTCAATTGGATGTCTTCAATTTTGAGTTGATGAATTTATGTCATACCATATCCCTTTCGTGATTAGCGTAAATTACTCATATTTATTGCTGATTTTTTATGAGTACATTCTCATCAATATTAATTGGGGGAATAAATAAGCATTTACTGCATGAAGAGATTGAATACGTACGTCATAGAATTCCTTTGACTGGCGTTGGAATTCTGGAGAGTCATGCTGTCCAACAGCTATGATAACTTGTACATTCTGTGTGATTATGCTCTCATTCCAAAGGGAAGGACTATACTCCTCTGCATCTTCTCTGTACAGTAAAATTTGTAGAAAATTATCAAAGTTGCCTAAACGAAGGTATTGAAAGATTTGAGACTGTGCCTTAAATAGTTATCAAGAGATTGCATGCATTGAACCTTGAATGATTCTGTATTTTCTGTCAGTTCCTTGAATTTTTCTTAGCATGGCAAAATTAAAAGAAACAAAATGTGATTCAATTTTCCACTATCTACTCAGTTTCATTACAAATAATATATCATGCCAAATCAGTAAATACTGAGGATAGTTAATTTCTCAGATCACACAGTAAAGATAAGATATTGAAACAATTTTTCATGATGAAATAATGTCTTGTGTGATTTGTGGACAAAATTGTAAGAGTGCATGTGTTTGTGTCTTGGATGGCAAGCAAACCATCGTCCATCTAAGCTAGAGTCACTTTGTGATGAACAGTCAAAGTTTTGTAGCTACAGAAATCTGGAATGAAAGCAGACATGTTGGGATGATAGTCTGCCACAATCTACCACAAGTTTATAGGAACTGGTTCAAAGTTTTGGATGATTCAAAGAATGTAAGGAGGGCCCTGTTTCAACAAAAAAATCATAGTGATTTGCTGCTGAAAAGCAGTGTGAACAAAACCATTATTTACACAGCTACTGTCCTTGTTTAGGAAGATCAAAAAATAATCGAGGATAACTACCAGATATCCTTCTGATTTCTCATGCATGCACTATCCTATACCTGGTGGGTCCCAAGATCATTGATGGCTAAACAGAAGTTAGTGAGTTAAGAGCTTCAGGATTTGAAAGCAGAGCATGTGTATGCATACCTGGATTCCATTATTATAGGTGATAAGATTGATTCACCATTACAATCATGAAAGCGTTTTGATTCATCAGAAGCTATTGCTAAGAGGGTTAAGGTGATTCTGAGGACAATGGCAAGATACGGTCTCCAGCATGTCCTCCAAGCCTGGCAGACACATTGGGTTAGGCGCATGCAATTTGATGGCCATTACATTGAAAAATACCATTCCATGCGGGATCCCACTAAGTGCTTCTAATTATGATGTCATTCTTAGTCTTTATTGATTTTACTCTTTAACTTGTTGACACACAGAAACAAGATATGCATTAACATCTTTGACAGCAATGTAATTATAATAAGTCATCTTTATAGGGGAGGAAAATGTATTAAAATAGGAAAAGGAAAGAAATGGTTAAAAAATGTAAGGGATGAAAGAGAACCATAAGGGTAAAAGTGACTTTGCTAGTAAAGAAATGCTCCAAGAAAAAATTGACATTAAAAAAGTCTGATATCCAGGTCTTGATACTGTCAAACATTTTGCATGTCTCTATTTCCTTGGGATGAAAGGGAAGATTGTTCAAGAAAAAATGTGGATTTGGAACATGGTCCTGGGAGACTATTTTGTAATATGTCTGAGGAAAAACTGTAACCCATTAATCTCTAACATGATCATATGATAATACAAGATATGGCAAATGTATCAACATTTACAATTTATAAATCAGTTACTCAATTATGCAGATGCTAATATTTTCAGTATTATCTTGTGTGAGAGACTTTAATGAATATTTGTAGATTAACTAAATTTAATAGTTTCTGTAAAAAAGTTAATTTTATGTTTACATGATAAAAGTCTATGACCAATATTTTCCAGCATGAATGATTAAAGAGGTCTTTTTATGACTTACCTCCTTTTTAGGGTTCTGCAATATTGGGTAATAATTATATCAAAAAATGAAAATCTATCACGGAAAAAAAAACAAAAAATCTCACCACGGAAAAGTAGAAAAAAAATATGATGGAAAACAAGAAATACCTTGTCATTCCCAGAGGATCATTAACATAGGTATTTATTAAAGGAGTCAGGTCATACACTCCACTAATCAGTACTAATCCTTTCAGCAAATCTCTCTGGTTGGTCTGTAAGGACTCTATCCAATCCCTGGCAAGAAGTGTGGAGCAAAGATGTGCACCAGCAGAATGTCCTGCAAACCACACTGATCTGAAAATGTTGTTAAATAAAATATTTGATTCAATGGAAGTAATATTAGTTACAAAATTTAACAGATAAATTCTGTTTTTTCTACCTTATTCTTTGGCTATTTTGATCATATCACTTCTAACATAACTGTAGAAGGATAGTTAATTAATCATACATGATTCTAAGTGTCAGCAGATATGGAAAACATAACAGGATTTTATAACAAAAATAATTTGTCCTCAAAGAATTAAAAAGCCATCAATATCTTAATTTATGTATTATTACACTTAAAATTCGAAACATAATTTTTGAGCTTTATGCAATCAGATTGCAGGCTTATCATAGGTCAGAAATGTTCCAATTCTTCACTAATTTTATTAGCAATTCTTTCCTTAAAACTCATCCTTTCCAGAGAAAAGTATACAACAATTTCTGGAAGTAGTATATCTTATATTCTACCTGAAGATTCCTAAATAAAGATATCCAAGGTCAACGCCATTTACATGAAATACAAAAATTTACTACATGTTATTGGAAAGGGTTACATTTGATCTCAAACTGTTTGCCAAGAAGAAAACAACTGCAACAACTTATTATACAAATCAATGACTCTAGTCCTCATTACATTCATTTTACTTTGTGTTGAATATAGCTTTCAAGAATATTTATTGATCAAATATATAAACCTTTATAGAGTTGATGATTTTTTAAATATTCAAAAAGATGAATTTAGACTCCATTGTAAATTATGCAGTCAAATTTATGTATTAGTATCCATTTCAATGCTAGATTCTGTAACATATTAAATACCTGAGTAGAGAAACCATAGTTACAGACATAAAGATAGGCTAAGAGGACATTTTTTATCCAAATATACTAAATATTCCTTTACTTACTTTGATCCAAGATTTACAGCCATTTTCAAAATAAATTCAGCAGCATTACGAATTTCCTGAATTATCTCCCCCATTTTAGCTGAAAATAATTTATATGGGAGTGAATGTGCTGACCTTGTGCAGCTTACTGTAGATACTGCCTATCCTAGCATGGCTCTAAAGCAGGGATTTTCAACCTTTCCACCACCAGTGAGTCATATTAGCTCATACAATGTCTTCACACACTGCAGATAAAATACCTTACATATTTTTTTAAATAATAAAAGATTCATAAAATTTATATAAATACTAAAAAGCCATCAAAAGTCATTATTTTGTTTTAAGATTATTATATTTTAAAAATCTAATATTTCACACTGTTTGGACAAATCCTAGCCAAAATTTTTTGTCTCATTTGCTATGCAATAGTCTAGAAAGTTTTATGAAACTTAGAGGTAATATAAGCTATCAGGATGCTTGAAATCATGCAAAGGTATTCAGTAGGCCCACAGGTTTGATAATTAAAGAATATATTAATGTGTTTCCTTGAATCATTTAATAAAAGTTTGATAAGCCATGATAATTTATAAACAGATCTAGCAAATAATTTATGGATAGCAAAGTTTTAGAAATCATTGAATGTTTTTGGCTGAAATTTGTGAATGAATTTTGGCACAAAATTGCTGCAGCATTAGGTGAGTGCTGAAGTTACTAAATATTTTCCTTGTATTAAACACTGCTTTTCCAAATGGAAGATTTGCAGATTACTTTCTCTAATAACACTTCAGATTGATGAAAATGGAACCTGTTAAAAACATATGTAGACCATATCCAAGAATTTAACTAAAAGTAGTTGTACTTTCTCCACAGCTTTTTCAGAGATTGTCAGGTGTTGGCAAGAGATCACCAACATCAGGACCTGAAGATTAGATTCAATACCTTTCTAAAAAACTCCTTCCCCTTAATTCATATGGATTTTTCATGTTAGTCCTTTGATATAATGGATTACTACAAAACTACATTTTCTTTGTGAATTTTATACAGTTTGCCAGTAAAGTGTAATGAGTTCTATGTTTCTTAAAATCCAAGTCTTTGTATTCTGTTTTATTTCACGGACTTGTCTATTAAAAGTAAGATTTCTGCTGATTCTTCTAAATTACACTCATAATGGTATTTTAAGCAATTTAATGTGATTTTTCTCCAGAAAGAATACTCTAATAGCATTCAGAGCAAGCAGCAGTAGAAGTACAATCTATTAAGCAGGGAAAATTTTGACATGAGGATATATCCTCTGAAATTATTATTTATAAATAATAATTTCAGATTTCTTTTCAATTTCTTTGGTTTCCAACTATTTTGAAAATGTAATATATATTATAAATGACAGGGTTGTTACATAAGGAAGATACCTAGAACATACTTTAATGCATCATTAAATTCATTTCTCTACCTATTATTTAATACTATGGATATTATTAATGAATGCAAGCTGAGTCACCATGCTCATCACAAGAGATATACAGACAGTAACCTCTGTGAAAGTTGACAATTTAAATAGTCTGTTTTGGCATGTGTTCCTACTTAAGAAGATATCCCACTTATTATGCAGTTTCCATCAGTACCTGTCCCTTTGACACAAAACACATTGAAATTTCCACTTAAGGCACTCTCTTAATTGTTTAAAATTATTTCCTTATAAGGCAGATTTTCCCCATCCCCAGTTGCACTGCAACCTGCTTTAGTCTATCATGCACCTCATTTATTACACCAAAAGTCATTTATATTATCTTTTTGTTGTCCTCCTCTCTCCTCTTCTGCTTTGCCTCATCTCTAATGGGGTTCCTTCTGGCACTCTTGTTTGTGGTGACTAATTCTATGAGGAAAAAATTAAGATATTCCAAAACAACAATCTCCATCCATTTGTTGGAACTGATTCTAGCTATGACTGAGAGATAGAGTGAGATTATACCCATCTACTCTCATGGCAGAATGTTTTAAGTCTATTCTGTTTATAACTAAGTTTCCACTAGGCCCCCTGAATTATGCCTTAAGCAAGTTTTACTTTATATGTATCAAAAGTCATAACATGAAACCATTTATAACTAATATACCTTTAGGAGCGATGTCATAGCCAACCACAACAGTACATATTCCTGAAGTGAAAAGAGGTTTCACAAAATAACTTGAAATTGATCTATCCAAAGACTGCCAATATCCTCCATGTACATAAGCAAGGATAGGAGCACCTGAAATGTTAATGTTTCTGATTAAATTCTCAAAAGATGAGCTATATGCATTCCACAACTACAGGTAATAAAAAGTTATAAATAAGGAGAAAAAGACAAATAGGTAGCTTGAGAATAAACAATGATATGAACCAAATATTTACAACAGTTAAAAAGTTACTAAAGTCTCAATTCATAGCTTAAACCACCTGCCATTCTTCGTAATCTTTTGGATGAATAAGTTTTTAAGTAAAAAAATTGGTAAAATATGGTCATTCAATAATTATAATAATATTAGTAGCCCTGTTTAATAATGCAAAGGTACAGCACCTGCAGGAATATAATCTCCTCCAAATATATCAAGTTTTTCTCCATCTTTGGCTCCATATTGTACACCTATCTCCACAGGAATGGAAGACTTGGCTTCTTCACTCGCTGAAAGTAAGTGTTAAAAAATACTCATGCAGCGCATAAAAGTTTTTCTTTTAAATTAAATTATGTGTTCAACATTCAATTATATTCTATATATACTTATAATTAGAGAGATTGAGAGAAAAATTTATTAGATTAAATTAATCTCCATTCATCACAATATTTCTGAATAATTTATTACTTTGTAGAACAATGTAAAAATTAACATCAAACTAAAAGTCTCAAGAACATCAAAATCTGCATTTAGTACAAGCAGTAATGTGAGACAAAAAAGTTTCCTATTCCATTTACCATAAGTAGATCTTAGTCTGCAGAGAATTGCTTATGAGTAGTGAGAAACAACTTTTCTTTGCAATATAGGACAAAATTGTGCCAATTTATAGTGAATGAAGCCTTAAATTTCTGCTAACCATAGCATTATTCCTCTTTTTCATCTATGAAATATTTTACAGTAAATTACTATACAGATATTCTAAATATAATTTCATTTGGTTGAAAATGTTAATTTCAATTTCTTCAAGAAATCTGTCTCTTCTGTTGTTGTTATTGTCAGAGGGGTGTCTTAAAGATGTTTACATTAAATTTGTACAGATGGTTGCACAATCATCACTACAAATATACTGCAAACATCTTCAAGACCTACAAACACTGTGGTGTCAATTTCTTGAAGAAAAATTCCTTATAACTGGCAATTATAACCTCTCTCATAATATAACTTGGTCTGATAAATACAAACTATGATAAAGTGGTCCCAAGTTGGAAAAAGTCTCCTTGATACCTTATAGGATAAACAGGAGGTAATTAAACATAGCTTTAAATGTTAGTCATGGGGCCTTAGATCTTATATGTTCTAACTTTGAAAAATATACAGTGAAAGTTACTAATATATATCTGGTATCCTGATCAGTATAATCCACCGGTTGAAATGTTGCAATGTTGAATACTGAGGATTCCCAGAACACTTTAGTATATTTTTAAACCTTCAATGTTGCTTTTATTTATAATATGTCATTCTGGAAGACCCTTGAATTGAAAAATTGTTTTAAAGAGAATACAAAACCTATGCCATATAAAATGAATGCAAGTTATCTAATCTCAGTTAACTTTGTAAACAGATGTAATAAACTTGCTATATGAATTGTATTTCACAAATTGAGAATCTTGTCTCTGGAAATAGTGTACAAACCTTTTGAAACTTCCTGTCAACACTCGGAAAAGTAGTTAAATGATTAAAAAGATGTCCCAAGGAAAAATGGACAAAAAATGTAATGTATAATATAATATAATCTATAAAATAATAGTGACCAAAATGATCTTACTTCCTATGATACCAAAGAATTAGCAACTTGTTTGCTAGTCAGTTCTCTCCTGTCTATGGCCAGCAGAACAGTAATAATGTAATCAAAATTGACAATCTTACTTGTTCTAATATTTCTGATTGCTACTCCAACATCCACATCATAAAACATAATTTAGACTACCTAGTTCAAAACAAGGGCCCAGTGCCAGATGGTCTTCATCCTACCCTTCAAAAAATGTGTTTCATCACCATTTTTTCCCTTCAATTTATTTTCTAAAGATCAATTAAATGGAATTTTTCCTAATCAGTTAAAACTTGGTTATATTTATTTATTTAACCCTTTTGGTGAGGTTAGGCCAATAGGCCTCTCTTACATTTAACCTCACATAACATTATATAACATCTGTTTTTAAAAAAGACCAGAAAAAGGCATAATGATAAACTTAACAGACCTATTACTCTATATAGTCTGTTACTCTAAAAGTTTTTGAGAGCCAAAAATTGAATATTATGGCACCATTATTTTAAAATATTATAATTGAATAAAAACTCATGGTTTCTGGTAGGTCCAACACCAGAAATCTTTTAGAATATTAAAATTATGTTTCTGATAGCATTGGAGATAAGGTAGGCACTATATTTACTGACCTTGCAAAAGTATTTGTTGAAGTCTCACATCATATTTTAACAGAAAAATAATCCTCTTGAGGCTTTTCTGGCAGCCAACATTAGTGGTTTGAAAATTACTTGTATGACCAACTTCCAAAGGTCAACCTCAAAGGAACCTTAGGTAGAGAGTTCACTATTTTCTCAGGTGTTCTACAAGGTCTCATCAAGATTCCTTTTTTATTGTTAATTAATCATGTCAAGTTATGTTTTGAAAATTTTAAATTTACTCATTATGCTGGTGATTTAAAGACTTTTAATTCTATTAAGTCCTGTGAAGACTGCAAGCATATCCGAAGATGCCTCTACATATTTCAGTTTGGTGCTAAGAAAAATATCTAGAATTAAATGTTAGCAAATTTCAGATAATTCAGTTTCTTAGATGTTAGTCTTACTTAACCTACTATTATGAAATAAGAAATAATTAACTGTGTTGATATGTTACATGGCCTTGGAATCCTCTTTGATTCAAGTCCACTTTTAATAAACATATAGATATGACTCAGAAAAAGCATAAAGCAGCCTGGGTTTCATACATAGAAATACAAAATATTTCAACAACTTAAACTCACTCAAAGTTCTCTTCTGCAGCTTGTTTTGCTTACGTATAGAGTATAACTCTGTTATTTTATCTCCACTCTATCAGGTAAACATACAAAATATAGAATTCAGCCTAAATTTGTGTTTTATAAATTTTAAAATTGGCAGTTATCTTAATGAAGTAGATTACATATTTCTAAACAACCTCCTCAAATGAAATACACTTAAGCATAGATATACAGTTAAAGGTCTCATAACTTAGTATAAATTAGTCTACTCCAAATTCAATTCCCATTTTTTAACTGCTCTAACTAAATTTAGTTCCTAATCATGCCACATGGTCACATATAACTTTTGAAACACTTGTATAAAGAAGAAATCACATGTATAATGCTCCCATCAATAGACTTATGCTACATCAAAATCAAAATTCAGATTAAATAGATATCTTCAGTAGTTCTGTACAAAAGTTGAGAAGTATGTATATTTTATAAAAAGAACAATCATTATTTTTTGTACTTCTGTATTCAGATTCTATTGATATCATTTATACTTTACGTATCTTTATTCAGATTTACTCCTTTGCCTAAGATCAGTGCAAAATTCTCCCTATAGAAAACACATTGTGATGACTTTCAAGGATTTAAATCTTAGCTATCCAAACCCATATGGAGATGAAATTTGCAACACAAATATTTTCCAGGAAACAAGAGCCCTTCCTGGCAGACTTCTTAACAAACTTTGGTTTCAAAAATTTAAATACTATTTTTTTTCTCCAAGTTGATGGTAATTTTTTCTACAATAGTAGAGGACAACATGCTGGTTTAACACCTTTAATTTGATGCATTTCCTAAAAATGAATTCTTCCTGAAACTCTAGGAATAGTTAAAAGTGAAAACAGAACTGCGCCGCCTTATGGGTGCATTGCAACCGGGCGGTGGCATCTAATGGGCAACAACAGAAGAATAGCCACCCATTACTATTATTACAACAATATAATTAAAGATTTGCAAACATTAAGAGAAAAGAATTATGGATAAGACGAGATAGGAATATTTCTTCAGTGGATTTAATCGAAGAATTGAAATCAATAAAAGATTTTTTCTTATGCAATTCCTGTCGGGTCATTCCATGTCAAGTGAACCAATTTTAGAGAAGTGCCCCATTCACCCATTACCGATTTCAATGAAATTTGCGTGACCATAAACTCATATTCTCTATGAATATTTGCCAAGTTTTAAATCCATCGGTGAAATATTTGCTGAGATATAGTCATTTATTGTTTGACCCCCTACCACAGCCTTATAAAGTTAAACATCGATTTTTATCAACTTTGAAACACTTTATCTCTGGCAGTATTACTTTGAGGTAAACAAAAATTGGTATTCCTAAACAACATTTGTTGCTCTATTACACAAAATAATAAGAAAACTTTTATGAGCGAATTCCGCGAAGAAAATTTGAAGCAAAATCGGCCAAAAAAATTATGGCTCGAAAAAAATTTTAAGTTTGGCATTTTATATCTTCTGAAATAAACATAAGATAAACACGAAACTTTGTGCCTTATAACTGCTCTATACAAAATTTTTGAATAAAAAGTTTCGATTTCTTTATGTCATCCTTTAGTTTAAAAATTGAGTGTAAATGTTGCGAATTTCGTTGCGACGCCAAAATTAGGGTATATTCAGCTCACATTTACAAAGAAAGACCCTCTCGAAAATTCTTCGATTTTTTTTAAAGAAAGAGCATGCTTTTATCCCTATAAAAACCTTGATCTAGTTTTTCATTGCGGGAAAATAAGGACCGAGAAATCGGGATAAAGATGTAGTTACCTCAGCCCAAAAAATGTGGCGCGAAAAAAATTTTAAGTTTTGCATTTTATATCTTTTGAAATAAACATAAGATAAACACGAAACTTTGTGCCTTATAACTACTCTATACAAAGTGTTCGAATAAAAAGTTTCGATTTCATTATGCCGTCTGTTAGTTTAAAAATTGAGTGTAAATGTTACGACGCCAAAATTAGGGTATATTCAGCTCAGATTTACAAAAAAACCCTCTCGAAACATTTTCGAATTATAAATATAAATTACTTACTATATATACACATATTTTCCCACAGAGTCACTGAATCTTAAAACTACCTTTTTCAGCAATTTTCATATGCTCCTCTATTACTCTCTCTGCTTCAAAACGTTTTGACCACCTGCTGGGAGAATATTGCAGATCCAACTCCTATTAAGATACAGAATTTCCCCAGTATTAATTATGATCATATTTTTATTAATCTACCGTTCATGCAAGATATTAATTAATTTTCATTAACAATATACACCAATTTTAGTATATTGAATTACTAAATTTAGTAGTCAAAAAAATTCTGTAACAACAAATAAATATTACATACGAATATTTTCAAGTAAGTAGGTACTATCTCCTACATTGACAAACAAAAAATAGGCAATTATCTTATTATCCAATCATAAATACTCCCCAAGAAATAAATATTGAAAAAATGTAAAGCTAGTTAGGATTTAAGACCATAATTTGTCTGGCCCAATAAAAACTGATTTGAATCCCACCAAAATACTGATCGTTATGTTACGTCTATCCAAAAGTATATATATGAACCTGCCTCCTCAACAGCTGGCGGTACCACTTATTCAAGATTAATAATAAAATTATTACCATTCAAAAGGAAGGTGCCATACCGCAAAAATAAGTTCTTGCTACTGATTGAGGTTTTGCAACATTTGCTATTAGATCGAATAAAATCGCATCCTCGATGGTTTCCACATTAAATTACAAGATTTTAAATTGGCAAAAGCTATCGCTAAAAGTAAATTATCAGTCTTATCTATTCTATGCTACTGTAGTATTACATCAAAATCAACGAAACAGCGTCACGAAGGAACTGACTTAATGCTAGATTACAGAAAGAACATGAATGACAGAATTGAAAACCATCGAATGAGCGTAACTCGAACTATTTCTTCTGGATTACTAAATTACAATCATTAATTAAACATCGTTAATGCATGCACATCTCAAAGTATTAGTAGATTCGGAATTATTAGCTGGCCCGAGCCGACAGCTAAAAAGTATCCAGTTCAATAAATTGAACCACTTGAATTGAAGATATTTTATAAGGTATTTACAAGACAAACTGTGTCTACGTAAATTTAAATCGGAAGGTCATGCAAAATGTTCCAGACAACGTGATAAGTGAATGCTTTGAATGACGGAGAGAAGATAGTGTGGAATAGTTACTTTCAGATCCATTTGGCTCTTATATAGAATATCACTTCCTTCGTGATTTAAGTTAACAAGTCAATGGACAGAACGTTATATAATAAGGATATCAATTTCTTATGAAATTCGTCATTCGTGAACTTGAGACCCGAGAAAGTTTTCCTCTTGCAGTTCGCATTGTTTTTTCTAAACATGAAAGAACTTTAAAGTAACAGTTCATGGAAGGGTTGGGCTGTGTTAAATATGTCTTTCCTAATTTAAAATGATTTCTTTAACTAATTCAGTCATTCGCTTCTATCCATATGAAGTAATGTTTCAGAGCTGACTGTTGAGCATCGTATCAGAGGTCACCGTATCTTCTAAAATATACAAATAGACATAATTATATATAATTTATTGAACTCTAGGTACACATTTCAAGATAGTTTCAGCTAAGTTAAGGTTTCCGAATTCACAAGGTCATGGGGAATCAAGCAGTTTATCTTATCTGATGAAGTTCCCATCATTGCACCCCTCCAACCTTGAGATTAACATAATATATTACGTTATGGATAACAACTCAAACTAAATACAATTTGTATTGTAAAAATATAATTAAAAAATTTTTTCGTGCCGCGAATAAAGCGCCACGAATTTAAGCTGTAAGTATTTATAGCAAATGAAGAGCATATGGCATCAAACTGTTTTAGCGGTAGTCTGCCTGTGACGTTGCAGCTCAATGACTTTTAGTTTATGAAGAGGAACTCGGGGTCTAACGTAGTGTACGTCAAAGTTTGTACGTAATTTATATTATTGGCACTTTCATTCTGCAATTTCCAAATTGGCACCTTAGCTATCATGACAGAAACAACATCAGAAGTGAAACTGTACAGTCTTAAGGAAGTTGCACAAAATAAAGACAAAAAATGGATTACTATACACAACAACGTTTACGACGTTAGTGGTTTCCTCAACGAGGTAATACAACTTTTATTATTCGTGTAATTAGTGCATCTTTGCTGAATCTAGGAGTTCCCGTTTGTTCTTTTAATGAGTCTTGTTTGTCGTGAAGCGGCAACCCAATGAAGTATCATTGGTTGCATGCACTCTTATGTGAAATGCAATTATTTATAATCTACAAAAATGAAAATGTAATTTCAGCATCCTGGTGGTGAAGAAATACTCATCGAGCAAGCCGGCAAAGATGCCACTGAACCTTTTGAAGATGTTGGGCATTCAACGGATGCAAGAGAGCTGATGGCAAAATACAAAATCGGAGAACTTGTGGAGGTAAATAATTTATAAAATTTATGACTGTTCGAAAAACGCCTTTGACTGATAATTTAATCTTTTGCAGGAAGATCGTAAGGATACGAAGGTTAAAAAACACGAATGGAAATCCTCTGACGAAGGCACAAGGTAGTTTGTTTTTTGTCTTTACAAGAATCTCAAAAATTGTAACTTTTCTTTGATTGGATATCTAATACCTTACTCCTTTATAGCAATGCTTGGAGCTCATGGCTAATTCCAGCAGCTATTGGTATCGCAGCTACTATAGCATACAGATGCTATCTCATGTACCAGTCGTCGAACTAAATCTGAAGCTAATCATCACATACCTACGTTGCTTTATGTTATAAATTTTCCCGACCAACATATTCCTTAGTTGTAGGTTAATACAGCTTAGAAATTGCCACATAATTGGAAGGTTCCTTAAGGTAAATCATTTCAAACGTTTTTATATTTTCTTCCATGGCACAATCGTCGAAAAAAGAAAGTACGTGTTTCAGATCACATTGCATTTGTAAGTGTTGTAATTTGTGGGTAGAATTGTGATGAATGTTCTACATTAATATCGTGATCATTTGGGACTTCATCGTGAATTTTATTTCAAATTAAGAATGAGATCAGTGAACAGTGATGGGAAAACTTGGTGCAGTGCTTACTATGATTTGCCACACATTATTCAAGGTGTGCTATTCTACAGGGGTTTTTTTAAAAGAAATTATCCAGTTACTGAATTTATAAAGTGTATTCCTTATTGTCAGAATTCTGTTATATATATATATTAATAAAGATGAAATTATTTTCTTTATGATGTCAATGTTTTGTATTGAACCCATAGTTTGGGTTCCTGTGAAATTAATTCATTATCCATCTGTCAAGGTAGATTTTTTGAGTTTTTAATTCTTATTTGGTCCGTTCTGCAAAGTCTGGGATAGGTGGTTTTGGTTGAGCTTTTAAATGATTGCAACTTTTAATAAAATAAAAGGAAAGCCTAAAGCATGTTGGAGAACCTTCATTGGTCATTGGAATATATTCCACACTAGTGTAGTTCTTTATTTTCATTCACATGTATAATTGGAAATGAAGACTACACTCAGTTGATGTCTCAGACTTGTGCTGTTTATTTGTATGAATGGGAGAAGAAAAGTATGCATATATTTCTACATGTGGGTGAATGATTAACCAAAGCCAGCATTCTTTGAAAATTAAATTGACATGGTCAGGCATTACCTTGTGGGTGACTATAGCATGAAATTAAAACACTGTAAATTTTCCACTCAAATTAATTATGACAAGGTACAGTAGTAGAAGAGAGCAAAGTATAATGGGAAAGAGGATAGGTGGTGATGGATAGTATAGGGAAGGTTTGTTTCTGGGAGAAAGATGAGGGCAGTGGAAGGTATGTTCACTGGCCCTGGTCAACCTTATTAAATTCTGGTTTCGATCATTTCTATTATACTCTAATACAATATTCTCTTGGAGCTGCAATTGTATCCAGAATTTAGATGGTGGAGGGCAGACAGTAGAGATTGTTTCTCTCAGATGTAGGCTTTGTGGTCTTTTTCTCTATTTAAAAGGTTCCAGCTTGGCTCATTTATTTAGTTAGGTGGAGAGCAGGTAGTTTCTGCTGGTGGTTGATGAACCTGAAGATGCTACTCCAATAGGTTGTCATAATTGAGTGGAAAAGTAATGTCTTCTGTGCCATTGCTTATAAAAAATTAAATTATTGAAGCTCCTCTTTTACTATGTATGCATGATAAAACTTTATGTAACAGGTTAAATATAGAATTGATATTGCCCTGAAAGTTTTCATTTTGTTATTGTTAATAACAAAATCTTGAGTTTTCATCAATTTTGACTTGGCAAACTTCAGAATACAAAGAAACGTGGATTTAGGACCAACATTCACTACGCTATTAGATTAATTGGCAAGAGAATCTTTGCCTTTCTCAGAAAATTAAGAGAAGACCAGAAATTGATTAAATATTTTATAGAGGTTTGGTTATAATTCTGGCATTGGAAATTATTTTCTTGGTGCCATACATCATCTGATATTCATACCAGAGCTAAAAGGATGTTTTGGTGACATTTCCCTTAAAGTCATCAAAGATCTGAGCAATTGGATTACTTCTTAATAATGAACACAACCATTTCTGCTATACACAGATTTTTCTATTCAATAGTCTTCTTCCCAAAAGAAGATAGTTCACGATTTCTTCTTATCCCAAATTTCCTCCATAACAAATGAAGATAATTTATTTCTCATAATACAGCAAATCTATTGTGTAAATCTTTTTCTTAAATCTATCAGACTTCTTCATTTGTCATCATCTAGTAATGTGCTTTTCTTATGAAAGGGCTAATATTGGTCTCAACTTCACCCAAAATAAAGACTTATTAATGAGTCGATTATTAGAGTTCCTTAATATCCATAGTTCTCAGTCCAAACGTCTTGTTGAAACTCATTTTGTTACCTTTACAATTGCTTTTGTTGATTACTCTTGTGCTGTCTCTTTTTGAACACTATCTTCCAAATTTGGATTTAAACTGGTTAAAACTAGTTCAGCTTATTGAACTTGCATATCATGGGAACCACAATGAAAATAGTTTCTGATTCAAATTTGTCTGTTATTTATCATTCAGCAAACCTTTACATATGCCTCTGCTTAATTTCATAATAATTTCCTCAACTTAATCCCTATATCCCTGTTGTATTTCTAACATCAGGTATTATGGTTCCATGAAAAACTCCTTTCAATGATTGCAGAGGATGTAAAATTACTTCTTACTTAAATTTAATTTTAAAAATTAACATTAATAATATCAACAAAGTTGAGAGAATGGACCAATAATTGTTCACTTTTGGTCCAATAATAGTTTTATTGGACCAAATCCAATAATACTTTTTTCACTTCCAGACATGGTTGAGTTAAATAATATCCCAAGGTGAGGTGGTGGTAGGCAATTTGTTCTAATATGTACAATAATTCTATAACTATGCAATGATACAATACATGATGATAAAAGTATTCAATAATATTTTTCTGAGATTAATGTTAAAAAGAAGATTAAAATATTTTCTTAGCAATGGTTTGCATATTGTAGCCTTCTATCATATTATTAGTAAGAAACCAAGCCAATGTCCCATGCTTAACAGCATTATTCTTATATTTCTCAACTCCAATTCACTCTTTTGTACCCCAAACTGCATTTTCCATGTTCATAGGTAAAATTACTTTGGTCATTAAATGAAATTTTTAAAAAATTCTTAAGGTGATCTAAATTAAGATACAGAAACATTTCTTTCTATAATAAAATGTTTATGGAATTGCCACACACTTCACGACAGGCACTCTCAAAGAAAAAATAGCATTATTGAAGGAAATGTGTTCCAATTAAAGTAAGGGGAAGTTGTAATGCAATTACATTTGCATTTGGCATGAAACTAGCCAAAACTTCCAATCAGAGAAGCTGATTTTTGCTCTTTATACTTGCAAATTAAAACTTCTTATGAAATACTAAATTACTTCTAGTTACTTTCTTTTTGTATGAATACAATCTGAATTTTAGAGAAACTTCCGAAATTAAATTCATATTATTCATAAACTATTTGCACCTCATAAATCAAACATATTAAGTACCTACTAATTGTAATCTGAAATGAAATATTAACAACAGAAATTGTTATCTGTAATGTTTATATTGCTAGCAACAGTAATATCCATGCTAATTCTTTTACATGTGTTAATATTTCAAACCAAGTAAGTTAAAATATCAACACATCCATCTATCAAGTAAATACTTGAAGTTTATGCACATAAACAATCTTCCTACACAACATTAGAATGTCATCAGATAGAACTGAAGACTTTCTTTATTTACTGAGAAAAATAGACATACTAAAAAGGTAGCAATTGTGTTTATTTAAATTCTTACCTCCATTTTCAATACTCTTTGAAAATTAAAAAAAAATAATGACCTCTGACACCCTTGGCAGCCACCATCAAATTCAATTTAAATTTCAAAAAATTCAAATCACTGTAAAGAATAAAACAAGCAAAATCCTCAGATGTCATTATGATCAACTAATATTCCAGAGAGAACATAACCACCAACAGGAGACATGTTAATTTCAGGATGTGTCCTATCAGGTAGAACCTGATAGTTGCGAAGCCAACTTTCAGTAAGTCTCAGGTTAACCATTTTGCAAAGAGTCTCTCTAGAGCCAAAAATCTTGCATTTTCCAACCCACGGTTCCATTCCCTTAAGCACAGCATATAATTCGAGCAATGGTTCTCTGTAAGGGCAATAGACCACAAGGGGTCTGGAAGGTGCAAGGTAAGGCAGTAGTGCTAAAACGAGTGAAACAGGATGCTCTTTGCTTGCCACCACTACTAAGCCATCTGCTCGGCGTGATTTAAGTAAATCTGCAGCTTTCTCTGCTTCCTGCTCCCAACGAGGCTTTTTCGCGGCAGATTCCAGATCTGCACAATCCCCGATGCTTTCAGCTTTCCTTTTAACACTCTTGGCAGTACTGTTATCTTCATCACTTTTAAAAGAATCGAAACTAACTTCTTCGTCTCTGCTCTTTTCGCAGACTTTTTTATCCTCATTACTTCCATCAGTTTTACAAGTGTCCCCAGGAATAGAAATATCACAATCATTACCTTCCGTGGAACCATTTTCATTCCCGTCTAATGATTGGTCAACCTTATTGTCACATACATTTTGTACTGAAGAAAAATTCGTATCAGATTTTCCTAATTTACTTACATTTTCATTTCCTGCGTCATTTTGTGAAAATATATCCAAGTTACTCAATTTCCCAAGTTTTTGAAGCAAAGCTTTAATATTCACACTGGAAAGAATTGAGAACTTTCCATCAGGAAGATTGAGAGCTTTTGGAGCAATTAGAGTAGGAATGCCATGACCGGGATATAAGTGTAATACACGGCAGTTCTGGGCGGGAAGATAATTGAGGAGCGATGCAACCAGAAGTCCCCAATTGCTGCTTTCATAAACAATGTACATAGTTCCTTGATAATTAACACTTTCTTGTATTTTAGTGACATCCGCTGACTTGGATGAGCAATACCACTGAATGTTAAGAGCAGTCAACATTTGAGAAAGTGTATCTGGTCTCATACCTGTTATACCTCCACGACTTCCCTCTCCGGTTCCACCACTACAGAGTATCTCTGCAATACTTGAAAGAGTAGTTTTACGAACGCTAACTCTTTCCCTTAAACAATGTTTGCTCTCTTTCTTGCGCAAATACTTTCTTTGAGAATAGCGTGTTTTCTTATCAAAAGTAGCGCTTCCTGCAATTATCTGGTTGACAATTTCCTTGCCACTAAGACCTTCATCACGAAGAGCCTCTATTTCAGTCGAAGATAAACTTTGAGATTGTCCATCATCGTTTATAGTCCTATTATCTTTATTCTCTAGAATTTCTTTCTCATTGACCTCCTCATCTGAAATTACTTCATTTTCTATCACAGGTTCAAGATTAAAACACCTCTTTCCTCCTTTACAACCGACTTGGGGAGTCATTTTGAAATTTGTCCAAGGAGAACAACCAATTACACCTTCCAGTGAAACACTATCTCTTCCAAGCAATGTGTATCCTTTTCGACTGATTCGTGCAAGACGTCTGTTGTTCATCTGATGCAGAACGACCCACTCGCCTTCTTTGAAATATTCCATGGTGTAGAAGAATATGTAATACAATCAAAATGAACAGAATTTCCGAAGGTAGAGTAAACAATTTTAAACAGATCTCGCTTCTGATAAATCCATTTCCATGTACGTTTTCCCAAAATGATTCGATTTATGGCGAGGATGAAGAAGTTCCTTATAATAAACCTGAAAATGAAGTTTGTATCAACACAAGAGCTTGGAAATCAATGAGAAAAAGAGCACGTTTGCACAATACGAGTTTTGTCAGTGGTAACTGAGCATCGATTCAATTACTTGATTAATTAAGTAACATACATATAAATTTGAAACTGTAAACGCAAAAATAGTTCAACAGTACCAAACTTACTAGTAACTGCTAAAAAAAATATACTCACTTCTACACATCAGTTCCACACGTCCCGGTATTTTCCCGATTGCTAAATGGTAACGCATCTCGTTCTTTCAATTGTTTCAATTTTTACCCTGAGAAATAAAAGGCGGCCGGCCGACTGTAAATATATCCAAATGATGGCGGAAAACGTGTGTATCAATGTTGCTTACCAAAGAACCACCTTTACAGTCCCAATTAGCCAGCCTACTCCCAGGATATATACTCCTGGAGAGGTTATTTCTCCTCACGCAGGATTTATTGTGTATGTATATGCTGTCCTATTGATTTAGAGTTTAAAGTTCATGTGGAATTTTACTAGCATGTTACGTTTATTAATTGCTCAGGAGTCACGGAACATATATTGATGGAGATTACTTAAAGGCCTCTGTTGCTGGAGTTAAGGAACAGGTTGATAAACTTGTTTATGTAAGACCATTGAAAAACAGGTATAATGGTGAAATTGGCGACGTTGTTGTTGGTAGAGTTACAGAAGTACAGCAAAAAAGATGGAAAGTTGACACTAATTCAAGATTAGATTCGAATCTTCTCATTTCATCGATGAATTTGCCAGGTGGAGAGTTGGTGAGAACGCTTTTGCATGGTATGTTAGAAAGATGAGTTTGGAACCGGTAATTTGATCAAATGTATTCTTATAGAGAAGGAGATCAGTTGAAGATGAGAAGATGATGAGAAAGTTTTTACAAGAAGGAGATTTAATAAGCGCCGAAGTTCAAAATGTGTTTGATGATGGGTCGTTATCTTTGCACACAAGGAGTTTAAAATATGGGAAGGTAAACTAATGTCATATTCTAAAAGTGATTATTATGTCCACATATTTATTCAAAATAATTATTACCGAAGAATTTTATTTATACTGACTTTACATTAAATCAAATATTCAGGTATGGGTTATAACAATTACCTAATTATAAATGCTAACCTTGAAATTGTAACATTAATCCGTTAAGCAGTTTATTTATTGTATACTAATTATGTACATTGTCCTCCTTTATTTGAAGTTGTCTCAGGGAATCCTCCTAACTGTGTTTCCCTCTCTGATACGTAGAAGAAAAAATCACTTCCATGATCTCCATTGTGGAGCAAGTATTATTCTTGGAAACAACGGCTTCATTTGGATTTCTCCAACTATCAACACTGAGGTTGAAGGTGGGGCTGGTGGATTTACGCAAAACTTAGACAAGGTACTTTTAATTATGATTTCCTCCTTGGATATTACATAAATTCAAATTGATTGTCCAAAGTGATCTTACTTAGTATATTTGGAAATGATTTAAACTTATTGTTATTAATATTTATTTTCTAATGTATGGGTAATTTTGACAAAAAATTAATTTTTTAACGGTAATAGTAATTTTTTTCTCTTTACGTCATCCCAGTTGATGAATTTGATTACTTTTTAAACTAATTTTGTCAATTTATTCCATGGGATTCACTCATTTTGATACAAACTAAGGTATCAATGGCACGGCAGAGAGATCACATCTAATGTCATTTTTATTAGTACAATAACATTTGAAAAGTATAGCATATGACTAGTAGAACAAGAATTGTTAATTAACATGAAAATAGAAAATTCATTATATAATAATTACGATTATTCCTGTGAAATTAATTCATTATCCATCTGTCAAGGTAGATTTTTTGAGTTTTTAATTCTTATTTGGTCCGTTCTGCAAAGTCTGGGATAGGTGGTTTTGGTTGAGCTTTTAAATGATTGCAACTTTTAATAAAATAAAAGGAAAGCCTAAAGCATGTTGGAGAACCTTCATTGGTCATTGGAATATATTCCACACTAGTGTAGTTCTTTATTTTCATTCACATGTATAATTGGAAATGAAGACTACACTCAGTTGATGTCTCAGACTTGTGCTGTTTATTTGTATGAATGGGAGAAGAAAAGTATGCATATATTTCTACATGTGGGTGAATGATTAACCAAAGCCAGCATTCTTTGAAAATTAAATTGACATGGTCAGGCATTACCTTGTGGGTGACTATAGCATGAAATTAAAACACTGTAAATTTTCCACTCAAATTAATTATGACAAGGTACAGTAGTAGAAGAGAGCAAAGTATAATGGGAAAGAGGATAGGTGGTGATGGATAGTATAGGGAAGGTTTGTTTCTGGGAGAAAGATGAGGGCAGTGGAAGGTATGTTCACTGGCCCTGGTCAACCTTATTAAATTCTGGTTTCGATCATTTCTATTATACTCTAATACAATATTCTCTTGGAGCTGCAATTGTATCCAGAATTTAGATGGTGGAGGGCAGACAGTAGAGATTGTTTCTCTCAGATGTAGGCTTTGTGGTCTTTTTCTCTATTTAAAAGGTTCCAGCTTGGCTCATTTATTTAGTTAGGTGGAGAGCAGGTAGTTTCTGCTGGTGGTTGATGAACCTGAAGATGCTACTCCAATAGGTTGTCATAATTGAGTGGAAAAGTAATGTCTTCTGTGCCATTGCTTATAAAAAATTAAATTATTGAAGCTCCTCTTTTACTATGTATGCATGATAAAACTTTATGTAACAGGTTAAATATAGAATTGATATTGCCCTGAAAGTTTTCATTTTGTTATTGTTAATAACAAAATCTTGAGTTTTCATCAATTTTGACTTGGCAAACTTCAGAATACAAAGAAACGTGGATTTAGGACCAACATTCACTACGCTATTAGATTAATTGGCAAGAGAATCTTTGCCTTTCTCAGAAAATTAAGAGAAGACCAGAAATTGATTAAATATTTTATAGAGGTTTGGTTATAATTCTGGCATTGGAAATTATTTTCTTGGTGCCATACATCATCTGATATTCATACCAGAGCTAAAAGGATGTTTTGGTGACATTTCCCTTAAAGTCATCAAAGATCTGAGCAATTGGATTACTTCTTAATAATGAACACAACCATTTCTGCTATACACAGATTTTTCTATTCAATAGTCTTCTTCCCAAAAGAAGATAGTTCACGATTTCTTCTTATCCCAAATTTCCTCCATAACAAATGAAGATAATTTATTTCTCATAATACAGCAAATCTATTGTGTAAATCTTTTTCTTAAATCTATCAGACTTCTTCATTTGTCATCATCTAGTAATGTGCTTTTCTTATGAAAGGGCTAATATTGGTCTCAACTTCACCCAAAATAAAGACTTATTAATGAGTCGATTATTAGAGTTCCTTAATATCCATAGTTCTCAGTCCAAACGNGTAGGTTCGGTAAAGTTTTCAAATCAACACCTTCTATTACATTTTTTTAAATCAGTATCCTTTCCAGTATATATGATAATGTTCCATAAATATCCTGACTTTGCCTCACAGAGTTTAAAAGATTTCATTCCAAAATAAGATATTTTCTTAGGAATAAAAACTTCCCATGACAACTGCCCTTTCCACGGAAGTAAACTTTCGTCAATAGAAATTTTAGCATCGGGTTTGTAACTCTCTGAGAATTTATTCAGTAAATAATTTAATGCAAGATTTATTTAAACAATTCCTGTGAGCTCACACTCCTCCAGAAAAACTCAAGAATGAGTAAAGAATAAAACGGTAGCTTTGGGTGGTATTACCCTGAAAGGTCGAAATTTTGGGGAAGACCGTCCTATGTATGAAGACGATTCTAATAAGAACTGAAAGAAACACAAAGTAAAAAAGAATCTCGTAAGATGGCAGGACCAACAAGGAGGACTATGATTAAGATTTGGCGTCTAAAAACGCTTTCCCCGTCGAGAGAGGGATTATTTCGAAAAGTGCGTCTATAGACACGCTCCCCACCCAGCGAGTGACATGGAGGCACGTCTATAGACGCTTACCCCAGTAAAGCGGTTAAGAGAACTAATTTCATAGTTGATATCCTGAAGGGCTTCAAACCTATATCTTGAATTTCCAATTCCTTAAATTTTTTTTTGGTCCCAAAAGCTTACATTTTTGCTTATGCAAATATGTTGTATATCATACTTAGAATCAATTACTCTTACTGTTATGAGTTAACTAAAGTCGGTAGACATGAAAAATTGTTCACTATACCATGCATTAGGTGTGGTGAATTATGCATAATATTCATATTTCAATAAAAGATATGGCCTTCAGTTTGTACTCATTTAAGGTATCTGAGAATATATCTATCTTGAGCTCATCCAAAAAATTATTGCATGCATGCATCTGCCTTGTAGTAAGATTATTGTATGATATATTACTTTAACAATATTTAATAAAATAACTTTGTGGATCAAGAGGTAGTTTGACAGTTAAAACTGGTACCATTAAGGCAACAGGTGCAAGAAAGAAGATTGTTGTAGAGTTTATATAAAAATATAAAATCTATTTATTGTCTTCTTAAAGAGAGGTTTAATGTCTAAAATTTACATAGTATGGGCATATGGAACACTATTTTCAGGGAATCCAGCATAGCAATTAACTATTCTTAAAAGAATTTTTTGTACTCTTTCTAAGTTTTTAATATGTACTTCATAGTATGGGTTCCAAATGACAGAATCGTACTTGAGGATTGGATGGACCAGAGAATGGTGTAGAATTTTTAATATGTTAATGTTTTTAGCATTGATAATGAACCTGTTAATGAAATCCAGCATACAGAATTCTTTAGATGTAATGTGTTCAATGTGAGTGCTGAAAGTTAGGTTATTATCATAAAATACCACTAGCCCTTCACTATAGAAACTCATGGAATGATAAATATAGCATACTCACAAGTGAAAAGTGTCAAAAGATTGGAGGCATTTGAGATGTGGGTATGGCATAGAATGGAAAAGGTGAGCTGGGTGGATAGAAAAACAAACATAGAGGTGCTAGGAATGGTTAGGAAGGAGAGGGTTTTAATTGAAGTTATTAAGTCCCGACAAAAGAAATGGATGGATCAAATATTGAGAGGAAAAGGATTACTGAAAAATGTAATTGAGGGGAGAATACAAGGGAAAAGACAGAGGTGAAGGCAGAGGCAAAGGATGTTAGATGACATAAAGGGAAGGATGAGTTATCAAACGAAGGAAAGGGATTTAAATAGGGAACATTAGGTCTCATGGACCTACTGAAAGGTAGAACAGTTAAGTGAAGCATTTATATTTGATAATACTTTACTATTTGGGCATACAATTAGGACACACAAATATATTTAATCCATTGTTGTAGTTTCTTATCAGATATAAAGTATAGCATTGGTGGTTGTTATCATTTCATTATATAAAGTGGATTAAATGAAGTATAAACAATATTATTCTGAAGAATTATACTTTGAAATGTTCCAGGTATTTTACCAACTAGAATATCAAGTGAATTCTATAAATTTATGTGAAATCATATGCCTTCCTCTATTGATTTGGTGTGTTTTCAACCATCAGCATTGATTTTATAAGTGTGTATTTTAAAATCTTCTTGTCAAAGTGTGCCTAGAATTTCATATGCAGAAACCTGTTGATGTATATTTAATGTAAATTTTAAAATTTTTGATGGCTTAGAGATTATTATGTAACATCATATGTGAACTTGGATGTTTCAGTAAGCCTAACAAAAACATTTCAGGAAGTTTCAATGGAAGAGCGGGAGGTAATGGCTCGTTTACGAAACTGCATCCTTGCTTTGGCTGCCAGCAAGATGTCTTTGTATGACACCAGTATTGTATATGCTTTTGAAGAGTCTCAGAAGTACAAGGTATTATTTGGGTTTAATCTGAATTTGAAGTTAATTATTTTGTTTTATTTACTTTAAATATTTGGTGTTAATTTTGTTTTTTATAGGTTTCTGAACTTCTTGATGCTGAAAATATGCTAGATGTGGCGCTCATGACTTATCATAGATTAGAAAGCCAAGAAGAAACATAAAGATTATTTCAACTCATACAAGATACACAAAGCATTTCTGCCTAACCTTGGGTTTATTATTTGAAGAATTAGAAATCAAGTGGATGATTTCCATTTACACGACCTCCAAGACATGGATTTATTAATAATAAAATTCTAGGTGTGGCATTTATTGACTTTCTTCAGAGCAATGGTTATGCTGTGATTCTACTCAGTTTCAAAATCAATTATTCCAAAGTGCACGTTCTAAAATTTTCACTGGAAAATGAATAATAGTGTATAATTGAATGAGTACTTGATTTATCTGCATTAATATTTCAGCTTTCAGATGACAGAAAGATACAATGATTTAATCTCTTAAAGTTTCCTTGATTGTGAATAAATATCAGTAAAATTTAATGAAAAAATACTTTGTTACCTCCACATTAGATTTTTATTTACTAGTTTTGTCAATGAGTTGACATCTTCAGTTGAAAATTTACTGGGTGCAAGACTTACATGAAAAAAGGGAGGAGTATTGGAGACACCCACATAGTGCCAGGATAAGCAGTATTTCCTCAGATGGTTGTCAGCAGAAAATAAGCCATAAGCAATAAATAAGTATAACAAGAGAATTAAAAAATCTGTGGGGAGAGGAGACATCTGAGATTCCATGGCTAAGTTATCAAATTACTTGCAAAACACCCTGTCAGACGGGAAGTAATTTTGTGAAAGACTCTCTGATACTATATTAATTATTTTCTCAACCATTTTGGAGGGAATATTGCTTCGGAACAAAAGATTCCTAAGCACCTCTGTGAAATCTTAGGGTATTCATGCAAAAAATTCTTTCATACCAAAGGAGACAAGGCAAGAGTCTTGAGGGAAGGTCTTTGAGTTGTGTTCATTCACAAGTTCAAAATAATATTCTGTACTTCGAGGAAAATTCAGTTACATCCCTGATTGTGCCATTCAACTTGTAAGCTAGATTATGTGCAGGCGCAGAAATTTTGGAGATGATAGGTCTTATCAGATGCTCAAGATTATGCAATTTAGGGAGGCTGAAGAAATGGAAGGGTTTCATGGCATTAATTTTGTACTTCTCTGAGGTGGTGAAAGTTGAGGATTTACAAAATACCTCTTTTTAAGGCTGACTGGAAAGTAAATTTAGGATCCTTTTCAAGGTGCACTATTTGGAATTTCTCATGAAGTCTATGTAATTCTTTCTGTAAAGATCCTTATCCAAAACCACCATGTATTGCTTTTTCTACTTTGTGTTATAAGGTTGTTTTCCTTCAGAAAAAGTTTAATTTTTTATTCCAGTTGGAAAATATGGTTTAAAAAGTTGTTTGGAACTGTAGGAATATACATTTTGCAGATACATTCTACCACTGTATGTTTCATCGCTTAACTTTCCCTGTTAAGAGCAACTTCTCATACTTTCATATTCTTCCACCTCTCCTACCATCTCTTATTTACGCCTTGCAGCCCCGTAAATTTTTACCTGAAGTTGTCAACTATTGGAGATTGGAGTTGATTCTCATTGTCAATAAAAATCTGTTGAGGAAGTTACAAAGTGTTCTTTCTTTTAAGATGTGTGTAAAATTTCAGTCACATTCAACTATATTTTTATTTCTGAATTTGTCCTTTCCCCTTTAGACGTAAGTTGATAATACTTGCACCTTAATTAAATAATTGAATATTTAGTTGTATTCTCGTTAAAGCAAATAGAATTGAATGGAATATGAGACTGAAACATATTTTTTGTATATATAAGATATTTGGAGATATTCATACTATCTTAGTTATTTATAAATGCATTGCAGCTTGAAGAATTAATGAATAGGGGAAATAGTGTGTCTTTCATTAATTTTATACAACTTCAATTTCTTGCAAAACTTAAAGAATGAAAAAGATTTTTAAATGCAGCACATTTACTAGAACTCATCACCACGCAAGACAAAAAAATTTGGGGTTTGCCACCTAATCTGGAAGGATTAGCCGCTTAAAATTCTAATACACTATTTCCATAAGAATTTTTAACTATGTAACTAAACAAATTCTTACTGTTCCTCTTTGTTAAGTAACTTGAATTTGAAAAGATTTTTGCTGAAAATATTTCAGCCTAATGTAGGTTTTAATTTGAAAATTAAAGAGTTGAAAATGGAAGAGGATAAGTTTATTGTAATCTTTACTTCAAACAGTCCTTTCATAAAAATGTATAAATGGTAAACTCATTGAATAACTTAAATATACTTCAAAGTAACACGAATAACTAATAAATTTGATGATTTATTCTGCTTCAAAAAGTATCAATTACTTCTTGAATAAGAGGTTCCAGCTCAGCTTTAAGCAGTGGATGATCCATTCCATGAGTTACTTGCAGTACTTTAGCTGCATGTTTCACCAGATCTCGTACTTCTGCTTGTGGTCGCTCAAGTAATGATGCTACCTTTGCAAGTTTCAGGTAAAGAAGGCCAACAAGGGGATGAACAGGTCCATGATATTGTCTAAAAACAACAAATTGAATTAATATTTGTTTAGGAATGCATAGAAAGCATAATTGTTTATTATACTCTAATGGAATTGAAATATTAGGTGATTAATTTCAACAATATAATCCATTTAAGCTGAAGAGAACATTTAAGTACATCAGAGGTAATAGTTTACTTTAAAGGATAATTTTTATGTGAATCAAGATAAGAATAATGTTTAACATTTATACTGTGATTTAGATGCAAGGCATACTTTAAAAAAATATTTTATCAGGTTATTGGAGGTTTAAATTTTCAAAGGTATTTTTTTCAACTGTTGTCTGTTTCAGCTAAGGCTTATGAAAAAGTACTCTAATCAAAATATGGAAAAGTCATTGGGTATGATGATGCAAACAGGGGCCAATAAAGAAAACATCAATTATAACATCATTACTACGGTAAAACACAGAATAGAGAATACTGCAAAAATTCATTCATCTAATTCTGCTTGTACATGCCTTATTAGTGTTTTTACTTCTTATGGTCTTTAATTATTGACTAAAGTTCTACTTAAGTCAGCAATTATAATTCTAATGATTTATAAAGAATTAGGTGCCAATAGCAGAAGTATTTTATCTGAAGTGTAATCAACATTGATAAGGGGAACCCAAAGGATTTAAAATACAGATAGACCAGGAAAACCTAAACATAACTCTAAAGATAATTTCATCAAGAAAAACGCTTTCTCTATCATGAATACAAATCAATTATACTCTTCCAAATTATACCCAAAATACAACTCCTTTTCTTTTGGAGTATCAGTATAAAAACTGTAGGTAAATACAAACTCAGCAGAACTACTATTAATGAGATGTTCACAGTCGCGCATAATCAAGTAGTGAAATTCTGATTAATCAACATTGATAGTTTCTATAAGATTACTTTATTCTTAACCTATGCCAAGTGATATTCATTAAATAACTATGGAAAAACCTTCCCTACATTTACAACAATTCACATAGTGCCAACACTTAAAAGAACATCAACCTACTCATAATTATCAAATCAACTAAAGATTGTTAAAAATTATTTCATTGTTAAACTCTTAGTTTGATGTTCTGTAAATGTGGCTGCATTAAGAAATCCTCTAACTTTATGCTGTACTTTGTTACCTAATATTAAAACTGACTACATGTGAATCATTTACGGACTTCCCCAAATAAAGTTTCAACACAAATGCTTTAAAAATTTGTGTTAATAAAGCTTTTAATGCTTGTATTTAAGATGGCATAGCTAGAATTAAAAGAGCAAAGTCTACAAAATATTTAAACACTATGTGGTACTTACTCTCCTAAAGGTTGACCACTCAATATAAAATTCAATGAAAAACTTATCAGACAGCATTCAGTATTGCTTCTAAGGCAGAAATAGAATTTGAGCACCATCAAATTGCATAATGCATTGTTTGTAGCAGTAATAATAAAATAAAAAGGCACCACTAATCTTAAACAAATTTTTTCTATCTCTAGCAAGCAATCAAGAATACCCAAAAACTCATACATAAATAACCCAAACGCTTAAACAGAAGAGGATTTTGGAAATTGACAAGAGACAAAAGTGGGTCAGAAATTAGTTAATAAGCTCACCCAAATGCTTTGAGGGGGGGTTTTTTTTGCAAGAGGAATTACCTTTGATACAACCCAAACAATAGCCAAGAGACATTCTGTAATTCACCACATTCCAATACATCTTCTACAGCTGACTCCAAGGAATTTGTAGACATAAAAACTGATCATGAGATACATGAAAATTTTCTCATCTTCCTCTTCAGTATGAAAAGAATTGATATTATTCCCTTAAATGAATATTATTTTAATGGCCTTATGCTCGCAGGAAGAGTACTTGTTTGAGTTTATAAATTAAACGTTTTAATATAAGATAGACCATAACTGCCCAATTACCACATTATGTGCAAGGTTCTTAACTATAATGAGGGAAGTCATCTTTAATTTTTAATACAGGGAGATGATTCTTGAATATCAGATAGAAAAGTTTTTAAGGAACCTACGACATGAGAACCATGTCAATTCTTTAGAAAAGATATATACTGCCAGCTAAATCCATTGGCCATCTTAAGTACAGTCAAACCTTGGATTGTGAGCATAGTTTTTTCCAGACGTGTTATCCGAAAGACATCTGAAGCATTCATATATGAAAGCGATTTCCCTATAGGGGAATAAGTACTGAACTGAATAATTAATTCAAAAACCTAAATATATTCATATACATTAATGGTAGACACAAATTACCATTTTATATTTCCATTATTTAAATTTTATATAAATTAATCAAACTTATTAATTGTTGTGCAGAAAACTTTAATTACTGATGGATTCACTGCTACCTACTAGCTCATTGAAATATTTTCTTTTCGTACAGAGTAAACAAGGAACCTATCCAATGCACTTACTTTTGCCTCCTTTTAAGATTTTGTGGAAAAAAGCAAATACATTAAAAATTTTTGCTCAATCTTGCAAAACACAAACCAAGTTACTCACAGACTGAAGTTTGACTGGTCTATGGCTTTCTGAACTATCTATGGAGAATTGACCCAGTCAAGATCTGAGCAGAAAAGCTGAGATATTTCTAGAGTAATAAATTTTGAACAAAAATCAATAGGGTGCTTTCTTTTATGCCATTATTCAAAAGCACTTTTCATAGGAATATATTATTTTCAAGATACAAATATTTTTCATTTGAGCAGTTTATAAGGAAAATTTTTAGAAATGTTAATTCCTTTTGTAATTAACAGATATCATAACTTTGATAACAGCAATGATTGTAACCAAGAAGATGTCAAGGAGGTTTTTCTCAAGTTTATAAAATAATGCAACCATTACAATTATGTAATTAAATGTGAAACCCATCAGAATACTGATTACATCTTCTGTTGTTAATTATTCTAGGTCCCAAGTTACTGATGATATGCCCTTGCCCAGAAGATTGTTGTTGAATTGAAAAAAGAAACAAAAATACTAAATAAAAGGTTGATTAATTTAAAGAGAAATACCAGAAAAAGAACTTCAAATGCTGACATGACAGCACTAAATTCATGAATATCAAGGATTTATCTTTATTCACATGATTAAAGGAAGACTTAAAACATCTTACTTGGAAAAAATGGTAACTCTACGCAAGAATGTAGATCAAAATGAGATATTTTATAACCTTTCAACCTCTGCCTTCTATTCCATGAGAGAACTCATTAACAATCACTTTATCATTATTAAAATATCTAGAACAGTGATATAATCAAGAATGTTAGATTAATAATACCAAATATTCTGAGTTTCTTAAATTTCTATTCCCAGAGGATTTATGTACATACATCAAGAATATAGATGTATTATTTAATTTTAATAGAGGAGACATTTTATGTTCCATACAATCAAAATGACACTGCTAATTTCATATAACACAGCAAGCATAGGAATCCACATAACTAGGATATTTCATAATAATAAAGAAACTATGGAAATATTACATAATAGAGGTTACTTATGATTTAGATAACACAATATTCTAATTATTTATAAATAATGTATTCTAATGGGCTAAACTCACCGAAAACCAGGTATAAGCTGTCTTCCATAAATGAGGGCATCTTCCCAACATTGCATTTGAATAGCACTTTCAAATGTCATGTCTAATATCTTAACATGTAGAAGGTTTAAAGGATGAAAGCTAGCACTTTCTTGCCTTTTCAGTAGAACCTTGCAGACATCCAAATCTAATTGTTTATGTAAGGTCATGAGCTTCACCAATATTTCAGCAATGACAGTAATCAAAAAACAAATAATATATATTAGTTAACATGAATACAGGATGCACAATACCATAATATCCCACAGAAGTGAGGATGTATGGCAACTGGATTAGATGGCTACATAACACCATATCAACATTACAAAAACCAACATACAGTGGAACCTCGGTTCACGAACTTAATACGTTCCTGGACCCTGGTCGTGAACCGAATTGGTCGTGAACCGAGGCAATTTCTCCCGTTGAAATTAATGTAAATACAATTAATCCGTTCCAGACTCTGAAACTTTGTATTTTTAAAGTGTATTTTTGTTTAGAATGCACGTCAATTACATGTAAAATTAGTTATAAAAAATAAATAAATAATTAAATTTTAATACTTTACGTGAATATTATTTAAAATTAAATACTTTACGTAAGTTACCTTCGTTGTGGGGGTGGCGGTCGAGGAGGAGGAGGCTAGAGCTGAGAAGATGAATTCCCTTCCACAGAAACAGCAGACAGGTCTGATTTGGTGGTTTTCTGCACTTTTTTAAGTGGTTCTTCTCCCGATTTATCATCTGCTTTGCGCACAAGAAATCGATCTAAACAGGTTTGTCTTTTTCTTTGTTGCAAAATTTTTCTGAAGTGCGACATAGCATTGTCATTGAAAAGATTAATTGCCCTATTGGCTACAAGTTTGTTCGGGTGGTGTTTCTCAACAAATTCCTGCAACTCACTCCACTTACTACACATATCCTTTATCACAGCACTAGGAATAGTAACCTCCTCCTCCCCTGACGAATGGTCCTCCTGTGAGACCGTCACCTGCTCACTCTGCAATTCAGCAAGCTCTTCTGTGGTGAATTCTTCAACGTGATCATCCACCAACTCCTGCACATCAGCATCGTCGACCTCCAAGCCCATACTCTTGCTCATGGAAACGATTTCATCAACCACCTTGACTGCTTCTTCAAACCCCTCAAAGTCTCTTTCTGGGACACAATCAGGCCAACGTTTTCTCCAGGCTGACTGCAAGGTCCGATAAGAAATCTCATTCCAGGCTTTATCGATGAGATTTATGCAGTGTAGGATATTGAAGTGATTCTTCCAAAATTCTCGAAGGGTTAAATCCGTGTCATTAGTGACCTGGAAGCATCTGGTAAACAGGGCCATGGTGTAAAGTTTTTTTAAAATTTGAAATGACCTGTTCATCCATCGGCTGCAATAATGGAGTTGTATTGGGTAGAAGAAGTTTTACCTTGATAAAATTGTACTCGATCTCCAGACTTTCCTCCAGACCTGGTGGATGTGCAGGAGCATTATCCATTATGAGGAGACATTTCAAGGGCAGGCCTTCATCCTGAAGAAATTTCTTAACAGCTGGGGCAAACACCTCAGTCAGCCACTCCATAAATAGAATCCGTGTTACCCATCCCTTTGTATTCGCTCTCCACATGACCGGCAGTTTAGACTTTAACACATTGTTGCGTTTAAACACACGGGGATTTTCTGAGTGGTAAACAAGAAGAGGTTTTATCTTGCAGTCACCACTTGCGTTTGCGCATAATAAAAGTGTAAGCCTATCCTTCATAGGCTTGTGACCGGGAAGTGCCTTCTCCTCCTGGGTGATGTACGTTCGTTTTGGCATTTTCTTCCAAAATAAACCAGTTTCATCGCAATTGAAAACCTGGTGTGGGACGTAGCCTTCACTTTCTATTAAATTCGCAAATATATTAACGAATTCCTTCGCAGCATTAATGTTTGAACTTGCTGCCTCGCCATGCCTTATTACGCTATGGATGCCGGTTCGTCCTCGGAATTTTTCGAACCACCCTCTACTAGCTTTAAAATCCTCACCTTCGTTACTTGTACTCCGTGATTGTTTCAACAAATCGCTATGTAACAGCCTAGCCTTTTCACAAATTACAGCTTCACTAACACTATCACCAGCTAACTGTTTTTCATTAATCCACACTAGTAACAATTTTTCTACTTCTTCTAGCACCTTAGACCTTTGTCTCGTTATTACAGTCACTCCCTTTGCTACATAAGCAGCCTTTAACCCACACACAAAGGAAGCGGGAACGAACTTATCGGCACTTGAAGCCAGCGCCGACCAGCGAGCAAGAATGTTTGAAACATTATTTTCCAGCTTCCAGCGCGCTTGTAGTCTTATTCGGAGTCGGTCGTTTTTCTGAGTTTTTTTATATTTCATTGTTTTTTCCTTAATTCGTCTTTATGAGCGTCATTGACTGCGATCAGTTAATAGCTTGCGTATACGGAAGAAGACCCATATGGGATAAAAGAATAAAAGAAAATTCGAAATAAATATAAAATACAGTAATTTGAATTTAAGATAGCTAAATGTTATTATATTGCTATGGAATTTGTCCTGTTTCACTGATAAAGTAATCCGCAAATTGCTCACGAACTGTGTTCACTGATCAACCTGTCTGCAACTGTTTCTCAGGAACGATGCTGTTTTATGTCGGGGTTGCCTACTGAACTGGTCGGCAGCCTTGGTCGTGAACCGAGTTGTTGTACGCCAACCGAGTCAAAATTTGGTTGCCAAAGCTGGTCGTAAACCGAGTTGGTCGTGAACCGAGGCGGTCGTGAACCGAGGTTCCACTGTACTGTCAGGGAAAGAGCATAAATCAAGCCATTGCAGAATTGTATGTCTTGATTTGGGATTTGCAATATTTATCAAAGTTGCATTTTGCATCAGAATACAAATAAAATGAGCTTAAATTTATATTATTTTCCAAAATATAAAAGTCTCTCAGAACTCACAAAATATGCATCTCCATAAATGTAACTTCCTTTAGAAATAAGATATCCAATTGAAGGCAAATTAAAAATGTTAATGAAAATGCTATTGGTACCATGGACACGATTCTTTTCTACAGACATTATTAACTTATTATTACACATATATAATTAAAACTTAGATGATAAGACAATAACTTCCCAAGGCATAGGACCATTTGCTTCCCAAATACATACTTTATGGATGTCAAGAGTGAACAATAAGGAATATCTTGCTTACCCTACTGACTAATAATCCAAAGAACTAGGGTGTTACAAATTTTACCCACCAATTAGTTAAAGGATACAAGCTGTAGAACCCATTGACTGCATTTTTTCCAAGGTCAGTTCCTCTGTTTCTCTATAATTTTTCATTTCATCTTCTGATAAAATATATCCGCAAGTTTTGCAAGGGTCTATATTGGTTTTATTCTTCCTTTGCTGAAAAAAACAAACTGCAAATGACTACAATTTAGGACAGAGTACATATTGTGCTATATTTTCAAATTAGCTACCAAAATAATAGCAGTCCCACATCCAAAATGTGGACAAGCCAATGACGATGAAAAAGCCTCTTCATCAAAATATGCCTCCATTTCCTTATCAATAACACATCGTACACAGTCACACCAAAAGTAATAAGCGTTTTTCAGTTCTTCACGTCTGTCGGAGCGACAACTGAGGAGATCAACATAGCTGATTCTGACCTGAGAAATGAGGGAAATTTACAGTATTACCAACAAATAAAAAAATGGACCTCATCAGATAATGAGCACTAGAAAAAAAGAATACCAACTAATTAGATATTTACGTTTATGACAGTATATCTATTTAGAATCTTACATAGGTTCCACCATAATAGATTATCCAAAAATTCTGAACACTTTTGTCACTGAAATGATAATGTTGAACCAAATGAACAGACACATAATAATACTGAGGATGGTTGATTTACTGATGAAAAATGGAGGAAATTAAGATATCAATGCAATAACTTAATTTTTATGAAGCATTTGAGTATGAAATTTTAGAAAAATTATTAATTTTTTATAGCACAGTAGTGCATCACAATTGCAAGACTTGAATTTTAGGTCACCATTCCCCATATAAATCTACAAAAAAATAGATAAGGATGCTGTTGGGCCCTGTCAGCCAAATATCATGAAATAATATTTCTAGTGAGTTAATCATTTTCTAACATGTTTTATTTCATTTCTATTCCCTCAAAAACTGTTACTAAATAAACCAATCAGTCCAATAAAATAGCAAGAACAATAACTTATACCAACTGACATCCCAAAATTAGATTTTCAAATTGTGGAGAGTTGAATTCCAAGGCGCCACTGACCTTATTTGAAATTACTTAGGTAAGTAAACACAATGATACAAACTTATCATCATATTATCTTAATTTTTCCCTGATATGTTAGAAAATAATTTCTTCAATGATAATAAATAAAATTAGACTCCAAAATATTTAATTACTGAGCCATTTTATAAACAAGATATATCACCCCATTTCTTATTTTGTTTCACTATGGCTTTATTTTTAATTCCCAAATTTACAACAATTATTTGTTTATTATTACACCCATCATGTAAGTTAGTACGTCTTTTATAATGTTCCAAAGTTATTAAGAGGATGAGATTTAATACTCATAGTTAAACTTTCACTTACTTTGGTCCAATCAAACTTTGGCATATCCTCTAATGCTCTCAATTGCAAGGTTAATCCATTAAATGTGGCCACTGCATTTGGTCGGCAAGAGTGGTCTATGATCGAGGGTCCAAGATATATGCCTGCTGCAATGCAAGACATCTCACCATCCAAAATATTAAATCCATTGACACAGAGCTACATTATGAAAGGTAAAACATACATTATTGGTCATCCATATATAATATCTCAAGAACAGCTTCATTTAAACAATTCTTCAGTAACAAATTGTAGTTTACTGCAAAATTCATTCAACACATTAGATACATATCAAAATGTGAAACTTACTCGACCATATATTCCCATCATTTCCACTGGATTTGGCAAGATATCCTCCACCTCAAAAAATTCAGTTAGTATATGCTGAAGACTTTCAAAGTGTTCCAGACGTTTGGGGTCTTGTTTCACATCTGAGTAATCTGTAAAAATTTTTATTTTCAACCAAGCAGTAATACTGAGGAGAGAACAACATGGTCTCACATGAAACATGCAGTTATCTGTCATAGAATCAGAATTAACTAAATAGATGTTAAGTATTTCATGATGGCAATGTATATGCAAACAGAACTGCATAGTCCTTGGGGTACAAGGGGTGCATCACACCCAGGAGGCAGCATCTAAAGGGCTGCAATAGAAGCATAGCCAACCATAATTATTATAACAACATATTTGTTGCTTTCTGTATGATATACATGACTTATCTAGGAAAGATTATGATGGGAAATTAAAGATTGGCAAACATTTAAACGAAAGAATCAAGGATAACTCAAGACAAGAAGGGAAATGGAGTGGATTTAATCGAAGAATTGGAATCAATAAAAGATTTTTTGGTACCAAAAATAAATCATCCTTAGGTTTTGGAATAAATCCTTATTAGAGATTTGATCGGAGTCTTTCCTAATTTGCAAACAGCTTTGCTGTTTTTTTTATTGAGACTTCCTTTACTAGCTAGTATAGATGAGGAAAGTTTTGTTTTTTTAATGAAGCATAATCTGCTAATGTAAAATCAATCACAATTAATTCTATCCATAATGTTCTTAAGTACCATATTATCACCAGATTATGTATAATTTCTTCACCCTCCTTCCCCATTCCTTCATTCTTACTCCACAGTTGAATAAGTAATGTGTCTTGCAATGCTAAGAAGTTTCTACACATTGTGGGTATTTTTATTGTTTTTGAGGTATTAATTAAATTCAATTTTATTTAACCAAAGACTACAACAAAGCAGTCTACAAATTGTCAACATAGCTAAGTATCCTCACATTAAAATATATAAAAGTTGACAAAAAAAAGATAAGAAAAATACAAAAGATATACATAGATAAGGGGTAGATAGAACTAATAATACCAAAGTTACTTAAGATGCATTCCTTAATGATATCTAGATTAAATATTAGTTACCAAAAGATAAATTGTCATTCAGATATTCAAAACTGGTAGGATAAGCTAGGATAAGGTTAGCAATGTTTGCACAAGTTAGTAGGAGTATGACCTGGGATTTGAATCATTTAGCAGAGATGCACCCTTTGATGCCCGCAGAGAGTTTATTATATATCAGAGAAATAGAATGTTGAGGGGCTTCAAGGAAAAGGGCAAGTGAGTGGTCATAAAAATGGATATCACTATCTTGGCAAGTATAGTGACTATGTATGTTAGATATGAATGGGAAAAGGTGTAGCTTACTCCCTAAAAATATAGTACAAGGTACAATATAAAGACAGGGAAGAGAAGAGAAATTTAAGAACTAAAATGTGGATGTCCAAGTGTAGAAACATTAAGTAGAGAGAGCTCTAATGGCCTTCTTCTGTACTGAGAAAGCTGCAGAAGAGTTACCCCAGAAGATAATACCACAAGACAAATGAGAATAAATACCAGTATAATAAATTGCAATATTTATTTAACTTTAGTTACACCTTAAAATCCTTTTTATTACCCTCAAAAATTTTATTAGTCTCCATTTTATTTCCTTTCATAAGACAATGGGCAAACATATTGATCCAGATATTAATGTCAGTGCAATTATCTTATATCTGTAACTGGTGCAAATGACCCTAGCTGTCAAGGCACCAATAAAAGTAATTCTACTACAACTACTACTGCAATAAACAAGAAACCATCTACACTAACTTGCAAATGAGAAAAATGTTGGATGAAAGTTCAGGGGTAAGTTGGTTAATATGGTCCAACCAATTAGGACCATCACAAATTTATAACCCAAGGAATTTGATAGAGTCAGAACTTGAAATGTTAAGGTTTTTTATTTTAAGAACCCCAGTATTACCATTTAAATAGAGGTTGTTGTCATTACACCTACTGTCCATGGCAGCAATTGATTTGCTTGCATTAACATATAGGTAATGTATATTTAGTGTATGGTGGTTCATAGGTAAGTATAGTCAGCATAGATTATGACATTTTTTTGTATAGGGTGTTGGTTAGATCACTGATAAATATTATAAACAATAGGCCCCCTACAACAGGTTCTTGGGGAACTCCAGAATTCACATAGAGAAGCTTGGAATACACATTATGTCCAACATTTCCTGTAAGATTGTCTATTTTGACTGTTTGTGGTCAACCAAATATAAAGGACTTCTATTGCCATGTAACACCATTAATACCTAAGTTATGAAGTTTTATATATACTATATCATGATTTGAGGTATCAAAAGCTTTACTAAGGTCAAAAAAGGTGCCTACGACAAATTCATTATCAGTCAAAGCACTAATAATCTGGTGGAGAAGTTGATAAACATCAGTAGTAGAACAATTTTTCTGAAACCATGTTGAGAATGAAGTAAATTTAAATTATTTGAATATTTTATCATGAGAGAATATAAGAGTTTTTTCTGGATTTTAGAGAAAACGGAGAAAATTGAATTGGGACAATTAGAATATGTGTATGAACCTTTTTTATGGACTAGATTAACAAAAGCAAGTTTCACGATAGAGGGGAAATGACCTAATATGAAAAAATTACAGCTCTTAAACTGATAATGACACCTAAATTACACATGAATTCACATCCAATTTATGAATACAGAATATAGAAGAGCATTCATGTTTAGTATGTGTTAGTCAGAAAACTAAGTAGCAATTATTATTAATCTTTTAGATAGCACTCAACAATGGGATCCATGGAAGGATCTTTGCTCCAATGCTTTTCATACCTTTCATCATGATATCTAACACAACAAATTCAGCAATATTTTGGGTTAAACTACTTAGGGTTAACTACTAGGGCTTGTTTCTAACACCAAACAAAGTCTCTCTATGGCTTTTCACACAAAAAAGAAATAAAATACTTAAATTTAAACAAGGAAAAAAGAAATTTGTTATGCAGAAATGCAGGTTTTGTAATATCATGAATAATAATAAGTTAAATTAGGGATTATTTAGGAAATACCTATGAAGGTATTCAAAACTCCTTGTACCAAAGCTATCAGATGTTACTTTAGAATTATCTAAAAAAAAATAATGAGTTATTCTATATTTTTGTGGTTGCATAAATGCCTCAATTCACATTAAATTACAATCAAACCCTCAAAAAGGAACAGACAGCATTCAATACTTAAGATCTTAGGAGGTAAATGTTCGAGTAAATCAACTGATCAAAATTGCCAATAATGTTGTGATTTACACATGTAAATGGAACATTTTCAGTCACTAAGGATAGAACTCAAAGATGAACAAAATAATATCATTTTCTGTACTTAGGTTAGGTCAAGAAATAACAGTAACTGATCCATACATTCATCCATAAATGAATTTTTGGTATTAGTAATTTATCCTGTGAGTGCTGCACCATTCTAATGGTGGCTGCTGAAACTATGTGTTAGTGGAAATCCTATGGTTTTCTTGTGCATAATAGATATCCTCATCCCTAACTCCCGCAGTTGTGCAGTGCTGTACTTTTCTCTGTCAAGTTTAAGTTTTTCTGCCAAAGACTACATACAAAATCCTAGTTTCAGTGGCTGCCATTAGAAAGGCACAGCACTCACAGGAAGTATATGTTATTAGTACATTAGTACTTTATTTCCACTAAGATTCTCTTAGAATGGTCTTCAACCAAAATTACAGAGGCACTCAAATTTCAAGAAAGACTATTCAGATCAATTTATAATACCCCATAAAGAAATACTTGGAGACCACTCTTCAAGAAAGTAAGACTTTTAACTGTACCCTGCATTAATCTTTTATCTGTAGGCATCTAAACACATTGAAAAGCCATAATTTTCTCAAAATCAAGAACTGAATACATTCAAAATACTCAATGCAATTGTCATTGTAATATTTATTAACAAAAGATCCCCAACAGTATATAGATTTTGTCATCAATAATATTCATGTACCAGCCTATTCTTGAACCATAACATAGAAAGAATCAATGGTCTTGTCTTAATTATTAATAGAACACCTGATAGTCTGAAAAATAATTCCAAAGTATAAGTAACAATTGACTTTACAGTATCAGGCAAAGTGTTGTGGAAATCTATCACAGAAAGAGTAAACTATGATTAGTATATATTTCACAAATTTATTTTTCATATAAATAGCAAGACACCGTACGACCTGATGATAGTGATAATTTTCTATATCTCCAAAATTCGCTATAAATCCACCATATTTACATAGTGAATACATTTTAGCATTGTGCATTTAGTGCTAACTTTGGGGATATTCCTAGTTACAAAAGTTACAGAATCACAACCCAGGTGTATTGCTGTTTTTAAGAAAAAATTCATTTGTGAATTAAAAATACTACTGACAGTTTCTTTTACCCAAGAAAATTTGTTCGTTGGATCAAAAACCATATATATCTACCATTTTAAGAAGAATTTAGTCTAAAAGAAATATTGCTTAATCATCTTCATTCATTAAATTGTGTTTACTGATTCAGGAGAAACCCCAATGTGTAAAACTCTTTCTCAAATTTCCTATTATAAAACTCAGAACTTGACTAAAAAAATACTAAGTTCACAAATAAAACTTTTCATTGGTCAAAATATTTCACAATTAAAAATTCTTCGCATATGTAACTTGTGCAATTCATAAATTTGATGATAAAGCATGGTGCCTCTCAAGAATGGGTCTTTTATATCATAGCCACTCTACAGGCTAATCCCTATCACCCATGTCTTGACCCTCGTAAGAAATCTAGCGAGAAAACAAGCAAGGATAAGCAACTAGAGATATAATCTTCCAATCTTAATCACTATTTAACATCAGTATAAATATAGAATAACTATTTCTCATAGTATTAAAAATACCAAAGGTTAACAGAAAATATCATGAAAGTATAAGCTAAACTGTGGTAATAAATGACAAAATTATTAACAAAATAAATTCATAGAATTTGAGCTTGGTATAACAAAGGTTTGAAAGCACTGTTAAAGAACAAAAAATGCCTCTCATTTTAGCTCAATATAAACTTTGAAAGGGAAATCCTTTTATAGCAACATTAGTTACATTAGCAAAGAGTTAAATGTCAGAATAAGATGTACTCACGAGACATAAGGTCCCTGAACCTCCGTGACCAAGTCTCCGTGATATTCACTTTTTCTAGATCCCCTCCTTTCTAGAATGACATTAAAAGAACATCTCTCGGTTGCAATAACACTGTTTTACTCCTCAAGGTGGAAACATGAATAAATATCTTAACAAAACAATGATGATTAGAGTAATACTGAAATGACTTTCAGGATAGGATATAAAACTCAAATAACACACATACTAGAACACACAACAGAGGAAAAAGTAAAAAAGGATAGATCTATTTTGGGGCAATTAACTATCCATATGCACACTATCAAACCAATTTTAAACCATTCCACTTTCTCCAAACGTCTAGGATGATCCAACTATTCAAGCAATTCTTAATCTCCACTTTTGGCAATGTCTATACTTAATAAATTCGTCTTACTTTTAGCTTGATGATGAGCTTGACCATCATCCGAGCAGCATCTGGAAGAGTCCGCGGTGAAATTCTTTTCATTCCCTTACATTCATCTTTATGTTCTGTCCAAGCTTTAGCTTGACATGTTCGACCACAGTAGTATACAAAGTGGCACCTTCCACATTTGAGAACTCTGGTCCTGAAATTTTATCACGACAAAAGGTTAATAATAAGAAATAAAAACCTAATTATTTATTGTTAAATGCAGTGATTCCTTGAAGAGCCACTCTGTTTACATAAAATGTAACCAAAGCTTAGGGAATAAAAAGGCCCTGAGAAGAAATTAATCGCTAATGCCAATACAACATCGAAAATATTCTAATTTAATCGTTACATAAACTTTTAAATGACCTCGAAGCATTTTTACGATACACGAAAAAAACAAAAAAAATTCAACGTGAAATAAAGAATGGAAACGAAGATACTTATAATTTCTACGCGAAAGGTGCTATAAATACTTGCCTTTTCAGACAAAAGTCGCACAGCTGTCCTTGGAATTTCCCAAGAAGAACGTAGACAAACGGGTTTGCTGTCATTAAAACTGCTCCCTTTTTGACTGAAGTTAATTTTGTTTTCATTTCGGCAGATGATGGAATACTGGAAATTTTCATAATAACTTCAGTATTTCCGAGGAAAAATAAAGATGACCTCTACACCAATTGAGTAAATTTACAGCACCCACAGAGAAATTTACGAAGGGAATTTAAAAAATTGTTTACACACGCCCTTCGAATATTAGAGTTAACTTACATATAATGCAGACGAGTTTAATTGCAGTAGATTCGCTAGAGACAGGCACTTGTTAACAAATAATCTGTCATTTTTCTCATGAAAGTGCAGTGCTGCCGCGATCTGAAAATGGATGTTATTCAAAGGCTGAATGAAATTTATAAAACTATAAGTAATACTTTTATGGAGAAATGGATCGAAAGGTCTTCAATAAGCTTAGGCGAATATCAGGCAAGTATTCAGAATCGTTAGATTTTCTTGGTAGTCGTCTCTTCCCTCAAAAATGTAAACACAATTAAATTTCGCAACAGCTAACAAAGTTTCTTGCTGAGATGATGAATCGCTCTCTTTTACCCCTAAGTTGAAACAATATTTTGCCTAGAAGATGACCATTGTTGAACCAAGTTTCTGTGATTAAAGCTTGATGTTAATAGTTCTAGAGAGAGGTGATTTTTTTCATCCTCTTATGTCGAAAATTTTACATGATCTTAATTTCGCACTTTCAGATCGCAATAGTCACAGCCTTAGTGTCTTTAATCGTTATTGGTGTGTGTTGTCTCCTTGTTAGGACATGGAAAAACAAAGGTACTTTGGTTGTTGCATTTCTATTTAGCCTTTTATTCGGAGGTCACTGTGGTATATTAATAAGTATTTCTCAACCATTTAGAGTTTTTGCCAGAGGTGAAAGAATTTGTGGGTGTGGGATCTTCTAGACCTCGCTTCCGCAAAAGAGATAAAGTACTTTTTTACGGACGTAAAATGTTACGAAAGGTAAAGTGCTCGCAAGAAGCTCTTATTTCTTTTAATTTAAGGAGCAACAAGTGATAGATTATATGTTTTTTTCAGGTTAAATCCATTTCTGGTCAGGTGAGAGGAGGACAGGGAAAAAAGAGGAAATTAGTGATGAAATTCGCCAGAAAGCTGTTGCAGTTGAAAAAAGAAAATACTCCAGTTCAGTTAAAGGTAATACCAATCATTAATATCATCTCCCTTTCTCATATAGACATAAACTTAATGCAGCTGACTATTTAAAATCTTTTTCAATTTACTTGCATACATTAGAGACTTCTTAGACTCACTTTAATAAGTATTTCATGATTTAGATTTCATTGTAGACTGAAATTCATGTTCTGTTGGAATAGAATGTCTCAAGAAAGTACATAGCCTGTGTCAGATGAATGATCTGCTTGTTTCGCCTTTCATTTTAGTCATCTTTCCTTTATTTCTGGTATATTTGTATTGTGCATCATAAGATGAGTAAGATAATACAATGGTCTAATTGATTGATAGATTCACATACAATGATTCCACCTTTTTATAGTAAATTCCAAACTATAAGTTATAACAAATTTACAGCTGATATGCATCAATGCATGCACTAGAAGCATACCAACTAAAACTAAATTTAAAAAATATTAATAAGAAACAAATTTAGTACAAAATTATTTACATGAATATTGATTTAAATATTCCTATAATATAAATATTAATTCATAAAACAGTATGAAGGGGTCTATGGAGGAGAGTAGGGAGTATATATGATTAAAAAGTCATTGGAATTTTATGCAAAAGATAATCTAAATGTAGAAACATGGAAATAGAGGGTTCCTAGTTGGCTTGGATGGAACATGGTATTTAAATAGTGAATCTAGTTTGGGAGGATGTGTATGAGAGTTTATTAAGAACTAAGATTTATTTTAGGAATCTTAAGGAAAGAAATTTCAATATGTTAGCCATGGAAGATTTATGCAGCTCAATTACATAAGATTCTACTACATTAGCAAAAAAATTAATATTTGGTTCAGGGAGGTGATGTTGGAGTTGCCTGTCATGGACAAGAACATATGGGAGCATTATAAAAAGACCACAAGAATAATGCTGAAGATAAGTAGGGGGCATTCATTAATCTGCCGTTTCACTTGTATGCAGTGTTTGATACAGCAGTTAGCTGATAGTGAATGTTTTCTCTTCAAAGTCAGAAATTACTCTGTATTGTAACATTTTCAGATCAGGCACTCTCATGCCATCCATGACAATATGGGTTTTGAGGAAGGTCAAGATCATCTGTCCAAGTATCAAATACTGCAATATAATGCAAATAATTTATTTGGTCAAAAACACAAGTTAACAAAGAAAAAAACCTTTTTCAAATCATTTACCCAGATTTCACAGGTTATCTTTTCAAGAATACAAAAGAGGAAAGAAAACAATTCTGCCCTTCTACACAATATTTTACCTATGAGTGCACTAAGAATTTGTGAAGCCACGTTAAACAAAAAAGTTGGCATTGTCAAGGGATAGGTTATTTGATGTTATAAATTCAATTTTAAGGACTTAAAAACCTCACTAAGTAAAAAAATAGGACTTCTTTAATAGTAGGACTCATAATTATTTATTTAAATAACTCCTAACTAGTTTATTGAGTTCTCGTTTAGTTAAGTTTAGAAATCCTTCAAACACCATTGGGTACAGACTTCAGCTATGAGATGACCAGCGAACTATCCTTCTGGACCATTAAAAGTTCTTATGATTAGCCCAAGGACTTATTCCTTGATCCTTCCTCAATAATTTGACCATCCCTGGCCTTGAAAATCCCCCTAAAGGCTGTTTCCTTCCTTGGCTGCCAAAGCACTCCAATCCACTGCAAAGCAAAGCCTAATCACCTGTCTCTCTCTCATGCCCCCTTTTCCATGCCATGTTTCTGGGAAGGCCCAGAAATCGGTAATCTGGAGCTTCCCGTTTGTCTCTGAGCGCAAGTTCTGCTTGCCAAAAGACGGCTTACGGAGTGTTTTTAAACTTCTAATTCATAAACAGCCATGTTCCAACCAACTTTTTCGTACAGTTCTACAATATTGAAATTTGCTTATAAGTGATTTAAATCTGCAAATGATGGAAAATGTCCATTATGATACATTTTTGTACCACCATGCTATTACGCTAAGTGCAGGGTTACTGTTTTATAATAATCTTTCTTTATAGTGCAAATTTTAGCCTAAGAAGACCACTCACATTTAATGCTTTACACATACAGTCACAAATGATGATACCCTTACCCGTATTTGAAACTCTAGGACTCTAAAGGGTTAGATGTAAGAAGAGACTTGATAGTCTCAATCTTGCCCAGATAAAGTTGCATAATTATTACATTATTATAACTCAGTGTTGCTGGGCTAGGAAGTTAACTCCTCTAATTATGTAATTCACTTACTGGAAACTTTTTGACTCTTTATCCTCTGTTTCGTCCTTATATATGATAGTAAATAGTTAAACCTGTGTTCTCAGATGTAGCTCTTGTGTTTCACTGTGATACTTTCTGGAAAATGACAGCAGTTCTGCTAGCATTCCGGCCAGTACAACTATCATCATTTTGCAGAAGCTGTCACAGTGAAACCAAAGAGATAATGCTGAGATCAACTGAGTGGAAACATGCATAAATGGACCAAAGCAGTTCTTAATATTTAGGAAAATCTCTAGTTTTCAGCTGGAATTCTGAGAGTACTTTCTGTATCAGCTACACATGCACATATGCCAGGCATGAGATTGCTACAGATATTCATGTCATCAGTGGATTTCATGATTTGAATTTAGGTATCAAAGATTCTGCTTTGCTACAGATGGTATACCCGTCAGTGAAATTGTCATCATATCATTGTATTACTGAAAAACCGTCTTCCATCCTCATGATTTTGTCAGATAATTTTAAATGAATTTGTTAGGTGCTGGAGCCTCCTGATGAATATCTTCAAGAAGATACCACTGGTAAAGATGACAACAGAGTCCCTCCTGATGCACTCTATATGTTGCAGAGCATTAGGTATGTCCTTATATGTGTTAATTTTCAAAGAGCTATGCATGGTAATAGTATATTTGATTATTGCTATAAAAGACTACCTAAGTACTTTTATGGCAATCTCTTTGATTGCATTCAGCTTTAAAATCAAGAAGTTGGGAACATCTGAATGACATATTTTATTTAAAAACATAAAAATTATTATGTTCAATTATTAAGTTGAAGAGCTAATGTAAGATTAAAGAAAAGTAAAATACAATTAAAATGTCAAATTACTATCCGAGTTCTTCTATGAAAGGATTTTCTGTCAATTTTAGTGACTAATGTTTGAAAGAGAAATTAATTTGGTGTATATGAAAATAATTCTTTTGTGGAGTGTTCTTGAAGTATTTTTGATGTAAATCGTGAAATTAGAGAAGGCATTAACTTGAGATAGAAGAACTATATTTCTTATACTTGGTGCTCACTTTGAAGAAGTGTATGCAGTGAAAGCCTAACATATTATTTCATGCTGTATGTTCAACACTGAAACCTCCAAAAGCAGGAATAATTTCTAGATAATTATAAACATAGGGGAAAAAGAAAAGACTAACTTATACAAACCACACAATTTGTTATGAAATGACCATGGTTTCAACTCATAGAGTTATCCTCAGATACTGATGCTAGAAAACAGTAATTTATATATGAAGGGAAAGAAGGGAGGAGGGGGGAAGTTGGGTTATGAGGAGGAGTGGTGAGGGGTGTCGATGACTGTGGAGAGGAGAAAAGAAAGAGGTATTCATCAATGACTTGAACATTGGGATCTGACACATGTCTTAAAATTTGTAATTGCTCTAAAGAATTTAGAGTAGAGCCTTTCTCTTCAAAATGCATGAATTCTATGCTAAAGGACTCATGGTCATTAGCGAGGAGACGATGGGCCATCTGCGATGCTGCGGGGGTTTTCCTGCGTAAAGCCACCAAATTCTCTTTCCTCCGCATTTCCATGGAGTGCCTGGTCTGACCTAGCCTCTCAGCATCGAAGATGGCCCAACATCTTGCTAATGACGTCAGTATGGAATTCCTGCATTTTGAAGAAAAAGCCTCCACTCTGAATTCTTTAGAGCAATTGGAAATTTTAAGAAATGTGTTGGATTCCAATGTTCAAGTCATTAATGAATAACTCTTTCCTTTCCCCTCACCCATCTTCTTTTCATTCATTGATACCACTCCCACTTACAAACCTACTTCCTTTCATATATAAATTACCATTTAAATTACTGTTTTCTGGCATCAGTACCTGAGGATGACTCTATGAGTTGAAACCATGGTCATTTCATAACAAATTGTGTGGTTTGTATAAGTTTGTCTTTTCTTTGTCCCTGATGGAGACTTACCACAAAGTCATTGCTCAAGCAGTTGATTCAATTCTAAATGTAATTTATCTTTAAAAAGACATTAAATTGATTAATAATATCAAAAACAGTAAAGGAAAATTTCCTATTTTTCCTATAAATCAGGAAAATTGGAGTAAAAAATTTGTGGCCAAATTCGTGAACGTTTAAAAAAATATTATTTCTGTTGTTTAATTAGCTGATGTAAATGTCCATGAAAAACTGACTTCTTTGGTGCAGATTTGTTGTATTTAGGTTGAAAAGATTTAAATTTGCTGTTTTGTTTTATGCTAGGAAAAAAATGATATGATATCACATTTTAATAATATTACATATGAATTAATATAAGTGGCAGTGAAATATTTTCTTCGAGGTAATTTTTTCTTTACTATAGGGTTTTTGGCCACTTTGAGAAACCAGTTTTCCTAAGACTTTGCAAGTTCACAGAAATCATCCAGGTACCAGCTGGTTCATATTTATTTCGGATTGGTAAGTGATTGAATTTCATATGATTAATATCTTTTATTAATCAAATAAATTTTATTTATTCATAGAATGAAACCATCTTGAAATCATATTTGTGAAAATCAATTTTCTTATAAAAGATATTTAATGTTGCAGTATCCTCATGTTGCAAACAATTCAGCCTGCATAAAGTTGATTATTACAATTATTTATAACTTTGTTGTTTTACTTACAACTCATACAAAGCATCCACATTACAATTATTTAATTAGTGAAATTTTATTATTCCAGGTGACCCAGATGAAAATGTTTATGTGGTGCAAAGTGGTCGTGTTAATGTGTACATTACTGGAGCAGATGGTTCTATTCTAACCTTAAAATGTGTTAAAACAGGGGAATCTGTTATATCTCTCCTTTCATTTACAGATGTTCTTACAGTAAGTAATATCTTATTTTTTTCCGTTGAGCTTGTATTTATAATATTTTGAAGTTAATTGCAAGATAAAAAAATAGTTTTCATTTCTGATTTCTCAAATTATAAATTTTGCTTAGATCTCATTGAAAATTTAGTCATTTTATATTAACCTTTTGATACTCCAGTGAATTTTGTACTTAAAAGTGACATTGAATATTGTAACATGATAAGAATTCAAACACTTAATCAAAAAATAGCTGAAAGATCAAATATTTATAGAACTATTTTTATTGTTTATTTAATCTGTAAGAATTCTCGTCAAGTAATGAAGGATTTTCAAATCAATTTTCAACTACTTGGTAGTAGTAGTAGTAGTATTATTAAAAGTGCTTCGACAGCTAAGGTCATTTCGCACGTAGGCTCCCACTGGGGATCGAACCCGGGACCGCTTTCACCGAAGTCGAACGCGTTGCCCACTTGGCTATCTGGGAGCCCGAACTACTTGGTTTTTGAAGAGTTTATGAAAGTGTTCTTTCAACAGGAAGGCTGTGAATATTTTCATTGTATGTTTATTCATTTATTCATGGGTTTGATCCTATAGGTCCCCAAAAAGGTACTTTTCCCATTTAAATACATTTGCGGATTTTCAAAAATTTGTTTAGAAAGGGCACTGTCTTTTAAAATAGAAGGTTGAAATTCATGACCTCATTAGAAGATATAATTTTCTATCGAATGTAGTAGAAACTTTTCCCCTAGCAGTCATGGGTTCAATGCTATCACAGTTCAATTTTCCCCCATTTAATTTACATCTGATGCTAAACAAAATGTCAGTGACCCAGCAATTTTTTTTGCATAAAGACCCCCAACTATCTCACTAGGAAACAAGTGAGATATCGATCCTTGGTATCATGGGTTTGGTCCTAGGAGACCCAAAAAAGGTCCCTTGACTTCAAGAAAGCTTTCGACAGGGTCCGACAGGTTACAAATTAATTTATAAACTAAAATTAGCCAGTATCAACAAGAAAGTAATTGACTGGATCTAGGATTTTCTACATGAGAGAGAACTGCAAGTGGTATTTGATGGCGTTAGTTCGAATAAAGTCAGAGTCACTTCAGGCGTACCTCAAGGCAGAGTAATCAGACCTCTACTCTTCCTCATTTATATATGTGACCTGAGCAATAAGACTGATAGCAATGTGAGGATATTTGCAGATAATTTGGTAATATAGCGCTTCACTCTCAAACAATTTAGTTCACATACAAATGTGGTGCAAAAAATGGCAACTAGATCTTAATGTGAATAAATGCTCTGTAGTAAATTTCTTTGAAAGGAAACAAATGTGTCAGAACCACCCGTACAAAATTAGTGGAATGAATTTAAATGTAGTCGACTCAGTTGAATATCTTGGAATTATCCTTACCAATAATATAAACTGGAGCACACATATTCAAAAAATATATGGTAAAGTAATTAAAAAGCTTGGTTTTATAAGGCGTGTTGTAGGTAGATGTGATGAAAAAGTTAGAGAGCGATGTTATTTCACGTTAGGTACGCCCCATCTGGAATATGCGGCGAGTGTATGGGACCCAGTGGATGAAACAAATGCTTGTAAACTCCAGGAAGTGCAGCGTAAGGCGATATGATTTGTTAAAAAGTGCTACGATAGCGAAGCAAGCGTTAGGAAAATGCTCTCAGATGCAGGTTGAGAATCCTTGAAAGAAAGGAGATTAGAAGCTAGGCTGCGATTTTTAGATAAATTCAGAGGAAATACATTTTCGGAAGACATAATTGGTATTATGCGACCCCCCTGCTACTTTGGCCGATCCGACAGTGAGCATAAAATAAGAGAAATAGATCCGAGGACAAGTTGTTTTAGGGACTCATTCTTTCCATTTGTACATATCTCCTAAATTACCCTGCATTTGATGCTAGGACTTCAAATTTTGTCTATTCAATTTACACAGCAGCTTTTTTATAATTAATTTGGGCTACCTTCTGAGAAGCCAGATAGCTGTAATTTGGTATGTGAATAACATTTGTTACTATATTTCGTACTTAATGCCCAGGGAGGTTAAATGTTCCTCCATGTAAATTCTACAGGAAACTTTAATCATATATTTAGCTACTTCCTGATATCACCCTAAAACCTTAACGATATATAATGGAGTAGCTTCTGAATCGTAATAGAAACTGGACAACTACCATAAATCCTGGGTTTAAGGTAAGGCAAGGATGGTTCAAATTTTTCCCACATGGACAGTACATGGTTATATCTTTTTTTTTATATCTTTATGCGGTATTTCCCATAGAGCTAATTAGATATTACCAATTGTTCTGTGGCTCAATGCTGGGGTGCATAAATGTCAGAATTCGATTTTTGGCACTTCCTGAAATGAAACCTATGCAAATGAGAATTGAAGAAACCTATTACCGTTATNGGAGACCGCAACTTTGTGGAAATCTGACATTAAACCAAGTGTTAAATAAAACTGCCTAAAACTACCGTTATATATATATATATATATATATATATAACGGTAGTTTTAGGCAGTTTTATTTAACACTTGGTTTAATGTCAGATTTCCACAAAGTTGCGGTCTCCTCCGTGAATTATATCTATTTACAATTACAAAAGTATTTGTTTTTAAAATTTATTTTTTACTGGTTCAGTATTAAGTTCAAAGTAATAGTATCTGGACCAAGAGCAGTTTGCCTCCTATATTTATATTATGTTGATACATGAAGAGAATAGTTGCTGTTGAAATTTCATTATTGGCTGTAGTGATCAGTGCAAGTATCATTACTTTAACTAATGTAAGAATGACAAATATATATTTCTAGAGCCATCCTCGGCCATATAAAACTGTGAGTGCCAGAGCTGTAGAAGATTCTATTGTGGTACGGCTTCCTGTATCCGCCTTTAAGGAGGTTTTCAGAGATTATCCAGATATATTCATTCGAGTGATGCAAATCATTATGGTCAGGCTTCAGCGAGTCACCTTCACAGCTTTGCATCAGTATCTTGGCCTAAGTGCAGAACTGGTTAACCCTGTAGGTATATTAGTATTAGTTCAGTTGCATTATTTTCTCTTCTTGTTGTTGATTCTGTTTCTTTTATTCTGCTGATTCATTTTAGAAATTAGTCCTGAGTATCTTTGGTATTGTGTCATCATTTTCATTTTGTTTGTTTGCATTATTTAAAGAAAAATGTATAAAGGATTGTGTGAAAAAAAGAGTATATGTATGATAACCTTCAGCTTTCCAATGATGAATCAAAAAATTAGATTCAATTCACCTAAACCCAACAAAAGTTGCAAGTAAAATATTTGATGGAGGAGAAGTGGAAAAGTCATTAGGTAGCAAGGGAATTTTTTAATTCAAACAACCCATTCCATTATTGGAATAATTATTCTTCTGTGATGAAAAAGACAAAGTAATAACTCAGTATATGTAAGGAATTGTATAGGGAAGCTATAGCATACAGGGAGGCAACAAAAACTCCTGTTATATAATACTCTTGTTTGATTATGTACATTAAAAATTTTGACCATTTTAGTGATCAAATTTTCTTTATTGATGTACATATCTGTTATATACCATATCATCATATGGCTGTACCAGACATAAATGGTTTAAAGAGCATGGGTTTAATAATGACCATCTTATCATGCTTTGAATTTCCCATTACTGATGGTGTAACGCTACAGGGATGTTAGTGGGGCAGTGCTTTAGACAACCAAAAGGAAACATTGAATAATTTCAATTATGTACTTCCATGAAATAATTAACATAACATGTTACTTTATGTGTATCAAACGACCCTCCATAAAAATTGCATTGATATAGTTCAGTCTTCAGTGATGTAATTGTCAACAACTCTCATTAATTTGCGAAAGGGTGCAATGGAAGGGGGTATTAAATAGTATCATGCATTTGTCACCCTTGGAGTGAAGGACGCCATCTACATAGAAAATTGGACCTTTGTTTTATATGGATTACATATGAAGAGTTCCAGGGTAGTTCAGGTGTCCTATGACTTATAATCTCTGTGGCAGTACTCTGGTATGCTGAAGAAAAGTTTTGGACCATCTAATATGGAACATCAAGAAACATCCATGGAGTGCAGACTCTGTGGATGTCTTTTGAAAGATTTTTTCCCCTTCCCTTAATATCCTGTTACATTTATTCTGGTTTATTTTTTTATTTTCTGATTCTCTTGAAAATTTGCTGCTTTATGATTGGTCTAATAAGTCATCCCTTCATGTGTCATTTTTTAATTCTTATATTTATAGCTAGAACTAAGAATCTTTAAGCTAAGTTAATAATAATCTAATATTAGCTAATCTTTAAGTTAAGCTTCTGAAGCAATGATTTTATTTCCCTTATCATTTAGAATTATTCTATGAATCTTTCTCTTAATCTACTTTCAGGGTCCTCAAAGAAAAAAGTCAAGTCCATTTGTTACTTCACCTGTTAAAACTGGAAACAATAGGAAAGATATATCCCATTCTAACAAGCAGTATCAATCAAATAATAATGTTCAGAATTCTAATATGAGTCCTGATGATGTAGACACCCTACCATGGGAAACATCGTCACCAAGTGCTGGTAAGCATATCATTTTACACTTTCTTACTGAGGTGAAGTCATACCTTAAATGCTAAGCCATTTCTCTCCTCTATATTGAACTTTTGGTCTGCAATATATTGTGTTGAAGGACAAGTACAAGTAAAGATTAGGTTAAATAACAGTTCAGCTACAACAGCAAGTTTTGTAAGCATGAGAAAGGTCTCACCATGGAATCTCCATTATCCCCTACAATGGCAGATATCTTATATTAGTTTTAATGGTGCCTTGACAGCTAAAATCATTTGTACCAGGCAGTTATCATTGTGAGAATGTAAATTATTTAACATAAAACCCACACCACTTCAAAATATATATATTTTTTGAGTACATATATGCAGGTTAAATTCTTTGTGTTTAGAACTGGTCTCTTGTCCAGTTTATCTCCATCCTGAATTCCTCTCATACATCACTATCATTAACCATTGAATTTAACAATAATTCTGACAACTTTCTGGACACCACCATTTCCATCATCAATTCCATGTTGTCCTCCATCTGCAGGAAGCCTACACTGATCATACCATTCCATCCTAATCAAGCATCCTTATTTTAAAAAATTGCTGGATTCCATTCTGTGTCCCTCCAGCTCCTCCACATGTGCATATCCTCGCAGAAAAATAATTGTGAATCGTTCAAACCATTGCTGTCAAAAATCGATTCTATTCCTCTCTCATCATCTTAAAGTTCATGCAAAATAAATCTAGAATGTAAGTTTTAAAAGAGCAAGAACTTCTAAGATAATGGTTTCCATTGGTTTAAATTAAATTACATCGATATCTATAGCATTAAACTTTCCTCTTTGTCTTCTTCCAATAAATTATTATTATTATAATTTTTACAATAAAGCCAATCTCTGTTCACTAATTTGCAACTATAAAGACCAAATTATCATACAATTTAGATCAGGAACATGTAGTCTAGGCTGCAGTGACTATAGGACATCATACATAGAGCGAACAGACAGTAACTTTTAAAATGCGCAGAGGAGGGTAAAAACTTATACATAAGAAATCAGGAAATTCCCATTTTCACAACCACTGGATGAAAATTTACCTTAATGCTTCCTTGTCCCCTTTTCATCCTCCTTGAGGCTTCTAATTGCAGGAAACTCAACTTCCTAGAGGACTTTCAAATGCTCTGACATAAATATAACTCAGTATAAAAATATTAAAAATAATGAACTTAACAAATGAAAAACTCTTTAGCATGAATTCTTTAGTCCTTTTCTTAGCACATCAACCTCCTTTCCTAAACAATACCCCCTGATAATTTCTCTTGTTACATCCTCTTTCATGTGCAGACCTGGAATATCCACCATCACCCTGTCTTGTCCCTTCCAACTTTTTAAAACTTTCCAGATCACTTGATAATGAAGTTATCACCTTGAATCCAGCCTTGTTCTAATTAGGTTTAATTATAATTGTGAAGAAGTACATTTTTTGTGTTTAACATGTTCAATGCTGAGCGATGACGATTGTCGTCCAGTGGGTGCTCTCCGGTGACTGCGGACGGCGGTCGTCGTCCACTGTCTGTATTCTTTTCAAAGCCCTTCTTCAAGTAGCGCCACCTCCAAGTGCTTCCATTTCTCTTTTCAGTCATTCGTAAGGCTCTATTTCAGTAAAGTAGTTTTCATTTTTAACCAATATTTTTTTTAAACTTTTTTTTGACGATCGTCGTCCAAATTTAAATATTAAAAGTTGAATTTAAAAAAATCTTTTTTCTATTCTTCTTTGGTCAATTCATTATTAGGAATACAAAGATAATCTATAACCATAAAAATAGATTTCAGTCACCGGCAAAAATTGAAAATTTACCCTCAGCGTTGAAAGTGTTAACATAGATAAATTAGTTAAAATATCACAAAAATAATTTCAAAATGTCATAACTAGTTGTGAAGCAGAAATTTTTTTTACAATAGTAAATCGATTGTCATTATTGCTGTAAACTTTAAAGTGGTTTTAGTTATGGTAGTAGCATTCACGTTGAATTTTTTAAAAATCCTCATTACTCGCTGAAATTTTGAGGTGGTGACATTTTATATTTCAGATCGAAGTTCTATGTACATGGGAATGGAAGGAAGCTCTCCAATGTCAAACTCAACAAGATCAAAGTCCTTACCTTCTCGTGCTGAATTGCGTCTTCCCACTCAAGCACAGTTGCCACAAGTAGATATACCTCATGAATTGTCCTACTCACAGGTGATGGTTTACTACAATTAAACAAGTGGGAGATGGAAAATGAACATACAAATGTAGTGGTCCCAATTAATCAAGTTTTATTGAATAATTATTAAGGTTGTTCACTGTATATGGCCACAATCTTTATACTTATATTAAAAGGCTACAAAGTGTCTGAAACACTAATGTCAGTATCTTGTGCAGCCCCTTTAGTGACAAAGCAGTCCTGCAATTGTGAATAAAGTTGATCTTAGAGGTGTCAGATGTCATCTTGGGGTATAGTTTTTCTAGTTAATTCCACCTACTGTTGCAATTAGTGGGTGTTTGTCGCTGGTATTGTAGACAACTAATCACTGTTCTATCATTTCCCATACATGTTCAATAGGGGACAGGTTAGGTGGTCGTGTTGGCCAGGAGAGTTGACAAACACTTTGGATAATGTTTGGTAACATGAGAAGTATGTGCTATGTCCACCCTTGGCATTGTAGGGATGGCTACAAAATGGGCTGGATAATATTTTTGATGTATTAAGCACTCTTCATGTTCCCTCAACAAACACCTGTACAGTCATTGTATGCTATTGCTCTCAAGACAAAGGTTGGTCCTGTATTTCACTACACCTTGAATGTTGCCACTCTCCTGGTCAACACTGCACTCACAAACAACCATAACTGGTGCATCTGCATGGTAGTGTGGTGTAAGAAGAAGCCTGGTAATTGGCACCAATGATTGTAACCCTAAATTCAGAAAACAGTCGCTGGTGGTCCTAGCTAACACCCTGGGTGCCACAGTGGCTGAGGTTGCTGTGCAATCTGGTATCCATCCTATCAGTATCAGGACCACCAGTGGTTGATCCTCCCTCAGGCCTACTGTATGACTGCACTTTAAGTCCATTAATTGCATGAATGGTGGTTGTCTACGGTTTCCTGGCCTGTCTTAATGCTTACCAAAGACAAGACAATGCTTGAAACAACAGACTACTTTTTCATCAAACCAACCACATTTGTATTGGACTAAGAGGTTTCATTCCTAGTAACACTTTTCTGTCTGAACGACAGACTGTTAATTGTAGAATCTTCTATATCAGTACCCCATAAAACTGTTGTTTGTAAAATGGTGTTTCTATGTCACCAATGTAGAGGTGTTCATTTTTTATTCTATTAGTGTATCATGTCTTTAAACTGCAATAATTATGGAAATCAAACTATGATTCAAAATATAAAGGATGAACTCCTTGTTACTTTTAAATAAAAGAACAACATATCTTGTCTCAGGGTATTGGGCACGAGCCATCCCATAATCAGAACATTCCAGGAGGAGGCAGAGGACGTCCAGATGAATGTACTCTGCTGCGGATGGCAACAGAGGCCTTTGTGAAAGAACTGGGCCTAGAAAGTAGTGAACTTCTGAATGGAAGGGTAGAAATTCGTGAAGTTCCTGCTGGAACATACCTTATGCGAGAAGATTCTCATAAGGTAAAAAAAGATTTAAAATGCTTAACTTGTGAAAAATAGTTTTTTAGTGTATTTATTATGTATAATAGTATGTATTATAGCAAGAGATACTTGCTTTGGGACAAAATTTAGCTTTTTAAATTTTCCATGAGATTCTGGCCAAGAATAATGTTAAGGAATTTCTGACACTTCTTTCTCGAAGATGAGTTATGTGGGACTAAATTCCTTGTTGAGATAATCCTTTTTAGCAATGTTCTCATTTTATGATGTGAAACCTGTTGTTAGACCAGTATTTTTGACAACCAGTATTCAGCCCAACTCTGCTAAAAGGTAGATTTTTATCAGTTTGTTTTCATTATTATTTTTCTTATTCATCAATTTGATTCTTGAAATGTGCAAGGATGATTCAAAGTATTTACTCATTTCCCATTAACAATTTCATATGAATTTCATACATAATACAACCCTTAAGCAGAAATGGCTTGAATCTCAATAGAATTCATGATGACATGGAGATGAATTTGGATTTCTTATCAGGATGTTGCATTGGTCTACATTCTTCATGGAGTGCTAACTGTGTCCCAGAGAACTGCACTAACTGGTAGTGGTAGGGAGACATCACCAGAAGGAGTAAGTGCAGGAGGAGATGGAGAGGTTCATATGTTCACAGCTCACCATGGTGAAGTAGTGGGTGGTCTTGCAGTCCTGACTGGAGAGCCAAGCTTTTTCACCATTCGTGCAAAACATCACTCTCGTATTGCTCTCCTCTCAAAAACAACATTTTACAGGTATTAATTTGTATTTTCCTAATTTTCTTACCAAATATTTGTGTCAGTTGTTCTTTTTTCTTGAAAGATGTACCTGTTATTGCAGGATTTTTTTTAGCTTGTAATGCGGCTTACTGCAGTACATCTATGGTAGTGTTACTAAAATACCCTGGTTTTTAACTTGCTCTTACTTTAATATTTTCTGTTAATTGTTTTGTTGGTGGAAGAGTTATTGTAAGGCCCAGAAAACAATAGAAAACAAAAACCTCAATGTACTATCTAATTTAATAAAGAAAATTTTCATCCTAAAACTTTCTTGCTGGAATATAGATAGAATAAGATGATAAACTGTTACATGACTAAGCATTTTCATTTTTAGGTTGGCTTTCTTTTTTTCTTTATTTAAGTTCTCCCAACATGATTAAGTAATTGAAGGGTGAATTCCAAGGCTATAACAAAATTTCAACAGGAATTATGAAATGAAATTGAGTTCAGTGCAATGAATTTTGTACTAAACACAGAATGAATTTTTGACAATTCTTCAATTATTTCTGAAAATTTGGACTTAAAAATTTCAGTTCAATACAAAGTTTGTTATAAGTTATACAAATTCTATTTAGGGGAGCATTTTTACAATAGTTTCTTATACTCAAGTAAAAAATGCTCTTTAGCCTCCCCTCATTAATAGGGACCAATAAATTCAGTTATAATAGCTTTCCCTTTATTGTTGAGGTTCTTATTGAAAGTTTAAAATATTTGATTCCATGAATTTAGATTCAGTTCAATTCACAATGGTAGAAACTGATAATAAAGCATTGCTCTGTATAATCAAAACATTATATGTTCCTGTTATAATTGTAACTTTTTTCCCTTTTACAGTGTTATGAGAGAAAATCCTAATGTGATACTGCACATTGCTCACACAGTTGTTAGAAGGTTGTCTCCATTTGTGAGACAAGTTGATTTTGCTTTAGACTGGGTGTTCTTGGAGAGTGGTCGTGCTCTTTATAGGTTGGTGTAATACAATTAAGAATTGTCATAATCTTAAACTATAGATATACAAATGAAGTACTCCTATCTACCTTTAATAGTTAAAGATTATTTAATTTACTCTTATGAGGAAAATTTAAGATGTTGAGTTTCACAGTCTTTTCTTTACCTCTAAACTGCTTGAAATATATTTGCTATCAATTTTTAAAATTTCTTTTGTATTTTACATTCTTATTGGATATGTTAAAAAAGTGTAAAATATTCTGCTTCATTTTAGGGAGTCCTTTTATATCCTACGAACTGAATCATTGGAATCTCTAGCTTTTAAATCTTAATTAGCTTGTTAAGAGTATTCATGTTTTACTTAAGATTTCAATTATTTAGTTTGTTAATGTATTACAGGTTAATCACAATGAAGTTATAAAAATTTCACACTTTGGCTGTTTTTTATTGTACTACCACTCTATTTGAAGAATTAGTTTAAATTTTAAGTTAGTTTAGTTTGAGATATTTTTGTATTCTGACTAAAAATACTATTTTAGCATAATGTATTACAATTTCTGTGTGTATTATTAACCAACTTGGCAGTTTTTTATAGTATGGTAAATACCATTATGTATGTCAAAACAAACTTGTGATTAAATGAACTACATGTTTACAGGTCATTTGCCTAATAGATGTAACAATTAAAATTATAAATAAGCTGATGAAGTTATAAATTCTTAGTTTATCAAATTTATTTGAGTATAGGCTTTCATTGATGTCTTAGACGTTGAAGTTGTGCATTATCGACTTTAGATATTCTGGAAATTAAGAAATAATTTCTTTGCTTTTTAAATAACAGGCAAGGTGATGAATCTGATTGTACATACATAGTGCTGAGTGGACGCCTTAGATCAGTGATTACTTACACAAACGGAAAGAAAGAACCTGTGAGTGAATATGGCAAAGGAGACCTTGTGGGAATAGTAAGTTTTTCTCATAAATTCAATAGTATATTGCAACTATTTTTCCCTGCTCTAGAAAAATTCATTGAGTTTTTAGTATGTGCTTTTCAAGCTCTCTTAGCACTTGTTGACATGTATGTTTACACCAACATGGTGTCATGTACTTATGGGCTTTAAGTTTAAGTGGACATATAAGTGTCAGTAATAAAATTTTGGTAAATATCACTGATGTATAATAGGACAAATACCAATTTGCCTTGATTTAAAGTTAATATATCAATTAATTAAAGTTAACTTCATTCAGATCATTGCCTGATGATAGATAAGTGATGATAAATGCATGGTTTACATGGTTGAATTTAGATGAAGAAATTAAAGAGAAAAAGTTTGCAGTAGCCTGGAATCAAACCAAGGTCTCCCACTTTCTGGGCGGCTCCTCTGTCCTCTAAACTTCCACGACATCTCCTTCAATTTCTCAGGCTATGATGGGACTTGGTGTACACCGAGTCTCATCATTCGATTCCCTGCTACAGCTGACTTTTTCTCTTTCATACCTGATGATAGATAATAGTTTGAGTAAATTTGTCAAAATCCTCCCCTAGTCTGGCTAATCAACTCTTAATATAAATCCACCTTGTTATTCATTGGTAAAATAAACAGCAATAAATGAAACCCCACTCCCAAACAGCTTTGTTTATTTTATTTATCGTGGAGCAAACTGATCTTTAATCGACTAAAATTACAGTGTGGTATCTCGTATAACTTGCAGTGCATTCTAAAATAATTAAGATTCACTCAATATGATATATCTATGATCTATAACAGGGTTTCCCAAAGTGTGTTCCGCAGAACACTGGTGTTCCACGAAGAGTTTGTAAGTGTTCCATGGAAACTTACAAAGAATGATAATTCTTGTATGTATTTCAGTTCTGAATGAAGTTATAACATGTCCAAAAATCAGGGGCTCTTGATTTTATGAGAAGATTGTGATTTTAGTAAACCCTTGACTCTTACTCTAATGAAATCGATTATTGCTAATATTTACAGACAGAAAAAGTAACCTAGGTGTTCCGCTGATGTCATAGAATTGATAAAGTGTTCCGTCGGAGGAAAAGTTTGGGAAACTGATCTATAAGATCCATGAGTAAATGTAAATGTGAATGCCATTTAAGTCAACAGAGTAAATCCTTCTTAATATCCTTTCTAAGAAGGAATCCATCATTGTCCAAACAGGTGAAGATTAGTAGATGAAAGATTTACCTGGTAGTCATTTTTGTTATTAAAGTCCTTCATGAGTATTGTTGAAGCTTTTTGGTTGATATTCAATCAGAATCAATTACTGTCATCTTTGTCAACTTTGGCCCTTAATGAAATGATAAAGCTACAAAAACTACACTACTACTAGAAAATACTGTTCATAGTTTTATTGTTTCTATGATGGATCTCTGCTACACTTCACCTGATACTGTGAATTTTATTGGCTCTTATTTTTTGCATCTTGGATGATGTTTTAACTTTAATTTTCTTTTTTATATAATTACTTTTTGTTATAATTCTTATTCTCCAAACATATCTTGGATGACCAAAAACTGATGATAACTTAACTAATGGCCTCCTTTTATAATATATCTGTCTCCTACTATATTGTTACTTTGCTGAATTGTTATGAGTTATATCTCACATTTGTTTTACAATTTTTATATTTTCCTTCAGTTACATACATTGATGCTTTCCCTGTACCAAACATCCCTTTTCTTATGCCTTCTTGTCTCTGATACTGAAAGGGAGAATTTTGTGAGGCAAATTTGGAATTTTCAGCCTGTCCTTCAACTTTATCCTTGAGATGTTCAATAATGCAATAATTCTCACTTGTAACATTGTTTTAGACTTGGCAGTCCTGGATGATGAATAGGAATTATGGTTGACCTGTCATTGAACTCATATCTTTCACTCTTTTGGAGGAAACTGTAACCAATTAAAGTTTCATGTCAAACAACCTTACTCTCCTTTTCCCATCAAACAACCTTTTTTAAATTTCCAAGCAATCCAATGTCTGATATACAACTTCCCATATGAAATCTGAAGTATAGCATTTTCCTTTTTATTAAAGGTTGAGATGGTGACACAAACTACACGAGGTACCACAGTAATGGCTGTGCGGGATTCAGAGTTGGCAAAGCTGCCAGAGGGTTTGTTTAATGCCATAAAGCTTCGTTATCCTATTGTTGTCACTCGTCTCATAACTCTTCTTGGTCATCGTATCCTTGGTAAGCTTCTCATACATTACAGGACATTTTATATTATTTATATATTTTCTTTTGAATTATCAATAAACATATTACTTCAGGTTCCTGGCAGAAGCCAAGTATGGGGAGAGCAGTGGATGCTCGCCCTTCTCAGATAAACTTTTCTACTGTGGCAGTTGTACCAGTGACCGATGACTGCCCTCTTGCAGCTTTCACTCTTGAATTATATCATTCTCTTTGTGTCATTGGTAAGGCATTAAATTTATTACTACTATTTACTGTACTTATTAAACTGTAGCTCAAATTAGATTTCATCTATCACTGCCACAAGACACTGATGCTTCATCTATCATAAAATACTTTTTCTATAGCTACGACATATGGCTCTACCACAACTGTTGATAACTCATTGAAAATTTTCTGAATTATTTCATAACAACTGCACCATCACTCATAATTAAAACAGTATATATTTTTTATTTTAACTGTATTAGGGAAATTGTGAATAACATAGCATTGAAGAGCTGTGCAGTTGAGACCCAAGGAATGACAAAAGAGAAAAATAGTGAGGTGACTGGGACTCAGAAATAAATGCCTGGAAAGTGGGAGACCTGGGTTCAGAGTCCCAGCAATGTCGCTTTTTTTTGCAGCTGTTATTTCTTTGGATTTAAAACATTCATTCATTAAACATAGTCATTCTTACCCATTTTCGTTTGTTTGGATTTAAAGTTTCCCAACCATCCCCAAAGGGAGTATTATTTACTTTCCTCCATGTGTTTATATTATCAGAGGCAACTGTGTATATATTATTATAGGTATTGTAATGCCGCACTCTGACCGTTTGATGATCACAATAATTATTTTATGGGTCCCTTGCCAGGTGTCGGGGTGATCAAGAAATAATTATTCCTTGGTTAAGTATAAGATAACAGGTTTTTATTCACTCTTTTTTCTTCCTTTTTGTGATGACACAAATATCACTTTTTGCATACCATGGGAAATCAACTTTACAGTATTTAGGGATGGCACACTTTGCATACAGCTTCCTCTTTTGCTTTCCATTCTCAAAGGAACATCACTTGTGCTATGCAGATTGGGCCCCAACTCTTGATTTTATGATTTTTATTTTATTTAACTGGAATTTGACTTGGGGTTGTGAGTCTAAACAGATTCTTGAAATGCAGTTTAAATAAATTATATAAATGTATAGATATTTATAATGCAACTCTGAGACTTCAAATTATTGACTTATGAGCAGAAAAATTCTAGAAGGAAGATTATTAGATGAAAAGTTCACTGCATATAATATGGTTAATTATCTAATTATATTTCTTTTAAATATCATGGTGGTTTATAATGTACTTTCATGAATATACATGTGAGCATGAAATAGAATTATTTTGTTGTTATGTCACATTAACATGTTCTTTATACAAGAGTTCTGAGAAATTCTTTCTTTCTACTGCATCGCAGGTCCTACATTGAGATTGACTTCAGAAATTATTAGAAAATCACTGGGAGCTAGTGCATTGGATTTTAACAATGAGTATAGACTTACTTCCTGGCTAGCTCAGCAGGAAGATCAACACAGAATTGTCCTTTACCAGTGTGATACAGCATGCACACCCTGGACACAACGATGTGTTAGACAGGCTGATTGTGTACTGATAATTGCTCTTGCTGATAAAGAGCCATGTGTTGGAAAGGTAAACTTTTAGAAATTAATATATTCTGGTCATACTTCTGCATTAATATCTTCATCTACATCAATTCCCTGCTGGACACTTTTCAGCATGTGACAGGGGGATCATTTATTAATTGATACCTTAGCTAACAAAGACAATTCATTTCAGAATCACATTTGTTAGTTTAAGTCTTCCTTAGACAAAAAATGACATTATAATGTCATTATTATTGTATCTCACTTCTCACTCTCTTGAACGTAATCAATTGAAAAAATTGGGTTGGGTCTGTCCCCTGTGTGATGTGGTCAGCTCATTTGCTTACCATACATGCAGACAGGAAAATTGAAGTGACAGTTCATGTTTGCTGTATGATGTTTGTGCATGCATGTGCTAAAACATTCATTAGCCAAATCCATATTTGTTAGCTAAAACGGTGAAGAAATTCATTAGGCAAAAAGTAGAGTTGCTTGTTAGCCGGGGTATCACTGTATGTTTTCCCGTTTTGTACTCTGTCCTTTAGTATGTAATATACTTGCACATATTTTTAAAAATCATTTTATCTACCTTAATATTATTTATCTGATAGAACTTATATCAAAATTGATGGTTTGCAAAAATCAAGCATCAGAAAAATTTTAATTACTAATACTTAAAATAAGTAAATTGTGTGATTTTGTTTATACTGAACCTCTTCCCTGAAAACTGGGATTAGAAAAAGATTTCTCATCGTGAAGATTATAAAAGGTGTCATTAGTATTAATGTTAGTATTTGGTATTAGTGTTAGCCAGTATTAGTTATAAGTATTAGTGATTAGGAGTTCTAGTTTTTATCTGCCTGCATGGAAGATCACTGCTACCAACTGTTCCTTTGAAATTGATTGTATTTTAGGAAAAGTTTTTGATGAATGGTCAAGCTCATGTGGTGTCTCTTAGTTCCATTATGATTTTCTTTGAGAAAGTTTCCTAAACATTTAGTATGAGGCCTTATCTCTCATCCTTTATAAAATACTAGCCTATTGATTCTCAATGGAGAAATAGAGATTGATAAATCCTGTACAAATTACAACTTTCTGGATTCTCTAGAAAACAGTAGATAGTCAATGTAACAAATGAGAGGTTGGAATAGAAACTATAAATAACTATTCATTTAATGGTAAGCACATTTAGTGGCTTCATTACTTTGAGATCACATTGATGATTCACTTTCAAATATGTTTTTGGAATATTCAAGCGAAGGATTCAAGCTGAGAGTTGAAAATGGAGACATAGAAATTGACCAAAGAAAGAACTTGAAAAAGAACATTGATGCAAATCCTCTTCATAAACCAAGCGTTGAACAGAGAACTTTCTTTTATGGCTCATTTTTTGATAAAAATCTCTCAAAGTTCGTCTGAAGTTTTCCCTTATGTGTCTCAACACTGAAATAAATGTAATTAATGCAAAGATAATATCTCGGAACATTGTCTCTTCTTAGGTAGGCTTCATTATGTCTTACCAGTAGCTCTTTATGGGCCTAAATTCCCTGGGCTCTATGGGAAAATGCATGAGTTAAGATTCACCAGCTGCAATTGTTGTCATGGGGACAAGTTGTTTACCTCAATGTTTCACAAAATTTTTTTATATTATATCAAGATTCATGCAATTCCATATAGAAAATAAAAATTAAATAACATAAAGAAATGTCTTTATTTAATATCTCATCCTTTGCTGCTTGCTTTGATTTATTATGACTGTTCTTTCTAATTCATTTTTGCAAAAGAAATAAAGCCTGCAAGCAGTAGAAATTATATTTTCTAGCATTTTTTATGGGAATGCATTGGCTCATCTGGAGTCGAACCAGGGACCTATTGACATGTAAAAAGTAACCTATTAGTCTGGCTGTAGTTGTCATTTTAGCAATCTTTCAAGTTTGAAAGATGTAAAAATTCTCCTTCTCTAGTGATAGGCTAGTATACACTCGCAAACATTTCCCAGGTCTCTTTTGTGTAGAAGAGCAGTAGACTATAAGCATTACAATATCTTTCCATTTCTTTATGATCTGCAAAATGTTTTGAGGACTAATTTAATTAACTTGCATTTGAACATTTTGTTTAATCCTTATATTGATTACAATGTAACATTTGCTTGCATTATCATTTGCTGTAAACAAGCCAATAATTGCTTGGCATTTGATAATTTTGTTGCTATACTTGAAATGCTGTACTCATAATGAAGTAGTAATGAATTTTTAAAAATGTTAAAGTCTTGTATAAACTAATAACTTTGGAAATGTTGGAAGTAGCAACTTCAAAATCACACTTATGTATAAATTCCCTAAGTTAATGCTACCTTGCTTGTAGAATTGATTTGTATAAGATTACTGCCAAAGTTGTTGATTTTCATAAGTATTTCCAAGGATTTTTTTTCAATTATCAACCCTTTTTTACTTGCAAAAGTTTCAAATGCCATCTAAAGCTCACCAGAAGGATATGTTTTAATACCCATAAGTTTTTGTTGTTGTTAACTTCTTGAATCTTTTCTGCTGTTAATTTGTTGTTTATCAATTAATATATTAATCTATAGATAATAAATATTTTCTATTTTTTTATGAACTTTTTACATTGTAGATTGAGAAGGAAGTTGAGCGTTTGGCCATCCGAACTCAGAAGGAACTTGTCTTGCTTCACAAAGAAGGTGGAGATAGGCCTACAAACACTGTTAATTGGCTAAATATTCGTTCCTGGGTGTCTTGTCATCATCACATACAGTGTCCCAAGCGCATGTTCTCCAGGAAATCCCAGCATCGCCTTGTAAGTGAATATACAGAATTTTCTAATAGGGATATATTATATATTTTTCATTTACATT
>KZ309420.1:47806-63834 GCA_000376725.2 Ladona fulva | reverse complement strand
AATAAGGAATAAGTTATTCGCTTTTAAATTATTAAAAAAAATATATATATATATATATCACACACCCACACATACATACACTCATATATCTGCATGAATAACAACAGACACATACATACATGTTTATTCATATTAAAGAATTATTGCAGTTGAAGGGTACACTGTTCACTGTGAGCTACTTTACCATTTGGAACATCTTCAAAGAGGTTGTTATATATTTATAAGCATAGCCATCACCATCCTCAGCTCTCAAAGAAGGCAACTGAGATTGTGTCAGTATATTTCAGTTGCAGCACTACTTTGAAAATATATTTGTGATGTTCTACGTATTACTTTTGATTCAAGTATTATTATGTAAATATTGGGTTCTCTTGCATTATGTATGCCATAAAAATAACTATTATAACACTAATTTGATTAATACTTTTTCTCATACAAAATTCTCTACTGCGTTTTGGGTGTGTTGTCTGGTGTTATCATTTATTATTTTTAAGTTTGTTGTTTTTCATTAAATTCTTCCTCAAAATTCCTCTAATTAAAGATATTTTAAGTGTGCATGACAAATAATTGTTGCATGATACTGCTAGCAGGTTACATTGTGCAACCCTTTCTTTCATTTTTTACAGTTATGTATTGAATTTATTTTGTATTTTGGGTATATTTTAATTGATAGACTGTATGCCTGATATTTTTTTCATATAATGCTCATCCATTGGTGAGTGAAATGATAAAATGAGTAAAATGATACAATGAATGAAACAAAATAAAGCTGGAAACAAAGTATTTGAAAATTAATATCAAATTACACTAGGAAAAAGTGTCATTTCATCATCAAAATTATATTAAATCTTAAGTCTGATGCTTCTTTTTGTGAATGTCATTTAAATTTTGTGACGACATGAGCATAGCTCATTAATATTAAATAAGTTTTGAAATGTCTTATTTCAGCCTTTGGCCTTAAATTTTTCTTTAAAATAATTTTAATTTATGGCAGAGTCAGAATTAAAATCTTGGGTTCATACACTAAATATTGAAATAAAAACTAATTATTCTTAATTTTGTAGATAAACTATTCTTTTCAACTTAGTTCCTTTAGAATATTCTGCTTGCATCTTTTCATTTTCTTTAATGTGTAAGAATAAGCATGTATAGTATAGTCTCTTTTTTTGTTAAATATGTTTCAATATTGAGCTCCATATTTTACTGAGATCACGTCTCTCTTAATTATGTTGAGTAAATAAGGTCTCTTAAATGCTCACTATGTTAAATTACTTTATGCAGATGATAAAAGATATTCATAGCATTTGTATTCAACATCAAATGATGCCACTTGTCTTATGTATCCTTTCCTGGGTAAGATGTTTGCAAGCAGGTGTTTTGACCATAAGTACATGATGCTATCTCCGCTTGTTTTGTTTGCCCATACAATTGTAAAAAGTAGTTTACTTCACAGGAATCCTTATTTCCTTATTAAAGTAATAATCAGCAAGGCAGTGAAAAAAGCAAGCTTTACTAGAAATTTTAATTCATCACTCTGAGGACCTCCTGTTATTAATTGTTATTGCTTTTTTGGTAATCATCCCCTTGTACAAGCATTAAATATATTTAGCATTCAAAGAGCTGATTAGTCCTTAGATTGAGCTGTTTTTTAAACTTTAGAAATCCAAGTATAGTGTCTCTCAGAAAAATACACATCTTGTTAACTTGCATTTGGGCACAAAATTTCATTATGATTTTGTATATTAGGCTTCTTATTACATGACCAATAATGCAGCTGGAGTTGACCATCATCCATAGTAAATTAAACTGATATAGGTCATTCTTTTGACTCAATTGCCTTTTCCCTGTGTTATAAGGTCATCTAAAGAAGTTTATATTATAAAATGTACTTCTACTGGTAGCCATAAGTGTATAAATACTTTAATACAGTTAATATGGTGTTATTTCCTTCATGTTTTTTAATGAGCTTGTGACATTCTTGAAGATAAAAGAAATGAGACTTTATAGCTTTTATTGTGCAGAAACTTAAAGTTTTCTTCGTGTATAGTGTTTTCATGTTCATGTTATTGGCTACGTGCCTATAAAGGATAAGATTTGCTATTGCCTTATGCATTCTCAGATTTTTATATAGAATTGAAAACCCAATAAAATTTTTCTAGTGTAACAGAGCAACTTTGTCTTTGCTACCTTATTCTTGTATTCTCTGTTTAGTAACCATTCTAAATCCTTATTCTGATTTCTGTGTTTTGATAGACTCTATATTTGTCCTTACTCTTCCACACATTTGTGCTACAATAGCCACATTTATGGCCAGTCAGTTTTTGTGAATACAATATTTATTGCACAAATACACAGATAAGATGGAAGAAAAAACTTAGAACTAGGATTACTGTGGTCATTGTATTTAATTTTCATCTTAGTTTAAAAAAAAAACAACCTTTACATTCAAGAACTTCTGTGTGGTAGTATTTTTGATTCTTTGTCTTCTGCTGATATGATTCACATTTATCATTATTCTAGAGTAATTCACATTGGTTACTAGACAGCAACTTGTAATTTTTTTAGTTCAATTTTAAAATTTGTCATCATTTCCTTTTATACTTTACAGTATCACAGAGTTGATCAGTAAAGGGTGCATTAGAAATTTCATTTAGTTGCTGCTTGTTGTTGCTCTGTACATAATTTTTTATGTGCATTTTCATTTTGTCTGTGAATCATGTGTATTAATTACAAATTAATGCTCTACATCAATTTTCCCAGTAAGTTGTCTCTTTTACTTGTGGAAAGCCCTTTGGTATCTGAAGTACATCTACTAAACATCGTATCTGCTTATTAATTGGCTTGAAGTGTTTAACCTGCAGCCTTCTGCAGCAATGTTATGTGTGAATTTTGTAATTTTTGTGATCTTGACTTTCTGGTCTAAAATTATGAGTAGAATTCATGTATGTACATCATAGCATTACTCAAATTGTGGTAGGTAAATATGCTCACCAAGTACATATCTATGTGACTCTTTTAGATATTGTATTGACATGGCTTCACAGACATTTTCTCAAATTTCTAAAATCATGCCCTGCTTCTGAAAAAAAACATCAAATAAAATAATTTATACTTAGATATTTTCAGAGTGGAAAGAGTTATGGTTACTTTTGAAAATTTTCTGAATTTATATTTTTGAGAGAATCATACTGTGAACTTACCATGTTCATGCAAGAGATTTTCTGTGGTTCATTCTTATGTAAACTTGTTATAACATGAAATAGTATGATGAAATAATAATAAAATTATTATTTCATATATCATTAGTATGTAAGAAACAATTTATTTGGTGATTCGTGCCAAAGTGAGTGAGCATTTAAAGTGTTGAATATCAAAATAATTTCATTTCTATCTAGGTTATTAATTTTAATGGAAGTGTTATTCGCTGTGACTTGCTCTTTAAGATACATTTATGTTTCTTGTATTACTTTTCATTATGATTGAATGTCTTTTGGGTAATAAGGTTCACTTATAGTTGCATATACAAGTATCTGAGTATTATGGCTTGTGGTCCTTATATGGGTTCTAATGCATGAGTGTGGAATCAATAAGCATTTTTGAGTGTTACTTTGAAAATATTTTACTTGGCCTTGAAAAAATTTGTTCTTTATATTTCTTCAAATATGAAAGGAGTATTATGTTAAGGAATGTTATACTCCCATTTGAGTGTTGTTTGTGTATGAGAACTGTGAATTTGTTGCTTAGGCTATGGAGAATATAAATTTTAGACTCACTTAAGTACTGTGTTTTCTGGTAAATAACACGCACCTAGTAGATAACACGCATTTAAAAATCTCTTCACTGTGATAATGTATAGATAACACTCATTTCAAAATTTTCTTCTGTGATAAATGCATTGCAAACGCGCATTTCAAAATTGTTATTATGTTGACGAGAATGTTTTTTCAGTACTGTAATATTTATGATAATTACTCTTGTATTTTGAATGGAATTATTTGATTACGTTAACATTTACAATATGTTAGTTGAAATAAAATTGCCCAAGTACGTGAGTATATATTCCGTGACTCCCACGATATATGATGTGTGTTGTTTGTCATTTGTATCTGAGTTCAGTATTCAAGATATTCAATGAAACGAGATTTTTCATTGTATATCACGCACTATTATTTTTATAATTTTTCTATATTTTTTGTATAGATAACATGTGGGTTATCTACCAGAAAATACAGTACTTCCATTATATTTATGCTTAATACATAAGACAGCAAATCTATCCAAGTAAGCAGTTGATTTTTTTCTATATTTATATGTTGTTATGAAAGTCATGCAGAAATAATGAGTGCTATAGTAATCTGCTGTACAAAAATTTGTGAGTTACTGCACACAAACTTTGTTTATTTTGGCACGCAGCAGCAAAATAGGATGAAATTTTTCTTATTACAAGAAATTACTTTTAATTCCTTTCTTAACCTATAGGCCATAATTTGCCAGGCATTTATTTTTCAGATCACCTTATTGTTTCTACTATTTAGAATTTAAAAAGTCTGTTGTAGTTTAACTGCTATTGATGTTGGATCCTCCAGTGCATGCAATTGCATAATCAAACTTCTGCGTATAGGCTATGGTTGTGTGACATTACTGATTTACCTTACTATTGTGGTATAGGGTATTGCTTGAAATGTCCCCAGCATCATTTCAAGTACTTTGGTCACAGTATTCAAAGGGTACCATTTAATCTTTTCAATTATTATGAATCAACCATCATTACCTATCTTGTAATTTTAGCCTCGTGGCATTAAATATTGTGTATACTCTTGTATAGGTTAATTTTGCATTTGTAATTAATTTTAATTTGCATTTAATTTTTGTAAATCAACATCAAATTTAGCCAAAGATAAAATTATGCAAAAATGTCATTAACTCAAACTCATAATATGGATTATAAGGACACAAACTCAGGTCTAGTGCTACAATTTTATGCTAATTTATCTATCTTTATAAATCATGGGGCTTATTTACAATAAAATAATTTATTTATTTAGGTTATTTTGTTATAGCAACTATTATGAGCCGTAAGAAAGGTTTTGTTGAAGTTTTAAATATGAGCTTATGCCTCTGATAACTTCCTCATTAATGAGTATAAATAATCTCTCTCAACTTTACATTCTCTTCATTGAAATGTTCCATGTTTAAGTCTTCTTATACATGAGTATGTGCAGTATTTTATGGCTCACCCACAAAGATGTCCTTTTTAATTCAATCATTTATGATTTTCATTTGGTGTTGAACGTTTGTGAAAAAAAAGGAATATATTTATAGAAAGTCAAAGGAAGAGAGTTAGACCTAATCGACATTTCTCTTATTATTTATGGATAATCAGCATCATCATTAATTTTTTTCAAATTTGTTGAAAATATAACTTTATTATATTAATGCTACCTGCTAGATGGTTAAAGCATGATAATAAAAGTATGTGGCAAGCTCTGTTACACTGTATGTGTCACAGAACATAGAGTTGCATGAACATAGAGTAAGTTATGTATTATTTAACCTTTTGCAAATATCATTAAAATTGTAGTGTAAAATTCAGTTTCCTGGCTATTGGCATATAGGAACCAATTGCATTGCATGATTTTTGCATTTATGTGAATATCATACATACCACATGCCTTAGAGAAATTGGGAGCTTTGAAAGTAGCTTTAGGTTAGAGCTGATGGTACATGATCATGAATCATATGCTTAAATTTCATTTGCTCAGCAATAATAAATTCAGAAAGTTGAGGATACCCAGTCCTAATTTTTCCACTTTTCACAAAAATTAAAGAAACATTCTTTGAAAATTTGTCTAAATTTATAACTTTATAGAATATTGAGAAAGATACTCACTTTGATTATGGCCAGTGAGATTGTAAATGTTTTGTGGTGTATAGAAGTCATACTTTACCAATCATCAAGTCCTCAGCTGCATAGAGATTTAATATTTTTTTGCCTTTGCAAATCTTTAGGAGAATGTTATTAATTTTACCATTGTAAAAATACTAGCTGAGGCTACAGTTCTAAAGGATTTCAATCCACTGTTCAGTCATGAACATTTTTCTTTTTAACTTATTTCAACTTGTCTATCATGTTTTCCAAAATCTGGGAAAATCAAAATTACCAAATAACTTTGATCCTAACAATTTTGTACTAGTGATACTCATTATAAATACAAATTAATGAACAAACATTAACTCTGGACCTAAGGGAAAACCTTTCTTTCCTATCACCAATCAAGGTAAACTTTCTTTGCTATCTCTTTCATTTTGTATTCTTATGTATACATATATTTGCTACTTTAATGAAAGAAAAAATTTTTATGGACAATGAGGTACTTCTGAATACAGTTTTATAGCTGTTTGTTGTTAGTTGATATTTCTCTTAATTTCTGGGTGGATTGTAAAGATTCCCATAACTGTGCATAAATCATTTTATAATGTTCAAACAAACTTGTTTTTGCTTTAGAACTTCAAGATATCTATCTTCAGTTTTTCCACCATCCTGAAATTTAAGCTCTTTTTGGGTAATCGCTTCTCTATCCTCAGTGGTAAAGCATCCTACCTCTGTTAAATCATTTTCAAATGTCCATCAAATCTTTTACTTTTAAATTAAAAAATGCAGATTTTCATTTTGGCTGATTGCATGGTATAGGCTCTTATCAAATTACTAAATACTGAATCACTGTAATAGTGGAGGATCATAAACAGTAGGTTATCATGTTATTTTATAAGAAAATACTATAACAGAGTAAAAATATGGTAATAGCTACAAATAATTATTTGAGAGTAATTTATGAAAAAATTGAGTAAAATTAAATCTTAACCATTTTCCTGATACTTATTTTGTTTTTAATACTTATCTGAAGGATAAAAATGGAAGAATTTGAAGTTTTAAGCATAGTTCCATCCATCTTTAGGCTTCAAGAAATTTACTATAGGCGCTTGATTTATAGAGCTGTGCCACTGTAACCTAGGAAGAGTTTTAAGTTGCAAATTTTCTGATTTTATTAATTTGAAATGAGGAAATGAACCATGTAATCCTACTATACAATTAATAATAAGCAATTACACTTATGGATTTATAGAAACTAAAGCTGAAGGCTTTCAAATTTTTAAAGAGTGGGTGCTAGAAAAATTCATTCAGCTGTGAAGTATTGCACAGCCACCAAGGTGTACATTTTAGAGAGAACCTTGCTTGTAAGGAAAACGGATCTAAATACTAATAATAATAATAACAACGGATCTAAGAAATTTGTATAAAATATTCAATTAGATACTAGAGTAAATATCATGATATGTAGATTCATACTACATGGTCTGTTTGGGGAAGAAATATTCTCATTTACTTCTTATGGGCTTGATTTTCACTACATAGTGTAATTTTCTGTGTATTAATTTTCAGGATGGTTAGCAAACATCTTCGAATAAATTGGTAACTTTATTACTGCTTCAATACAAACTTGCCGAGAACTATTCAGGGACTGTTACCAAACTGTTGCTAAAAATAAACGCAGCAAAGGGAAGAGTTTTTTTGTAGTTAGTGGAATAACTACTGACTTAAAAATGATTTAATTAATCCCCTAACTAAGAATCCTTAGAGAAGGATTAGGAATCCATTCCAATTTATTCATAGAATAATAATTGGAATTTTGATTTTATGAGGGTACTCATTGCAATGTGGCAAAATTGGCTAGGGGAAAATCAATGCCCACCATTGATGGCAAGTAATACTAGGGATTTAATTTTCCTTGACCCTTGGTCAAAAGAAAAGCATGAGCTTCTAATTGCTATGTAGGCCTGAAATGTATATTTGATTTCAGTCCTATTTTGCAATTACAGAATTGCAACTTTACAGAAGCAGCGATTATTTGACTGATATCCACATGTAGACATTTTTAAAGTTACCTCAAAACTCCTTCATTGCTCCAAAAGTAATGCAGGTTAAAAGCAGAAAACCATTTAGTCTCGATATGTTTTCTTCAGCATGAGCATCTGTTGAAATAACCTTAGAAAAAGCAATTGAAGGTGTACAACTATTAGTACATTCCATTTCTTAAAGAAGTGACTACAAATTTTACTGAATTTCTTCACTAATTTTCATGAGTCATATAAAGACCCAGTAAGGATGGTGGTGGCAAACTTTAGAGAAATGGAACTTGTGCCAGAAATTTCAGAGAATAAAAATGATAGGTGAGGTTTTGTGATAGGAGTGTGATATGTTTTCAATAAAAATATCTGAAATACAAAAGAAATGAATTTCATTTCTTTTTCAAGTGTTATTTTAATCTATAACATCATCATTGAAATGAAGGGGCTCCTTGATAGCCATTTGAGTATCATGCTTACTTTTGGTGAAAATGGTCACAGGATTGATCCCGAATGGGGGCCCATATGCAAAATGACCTCAGCTGTTGAAGCACTTTTGATAATATTGTTGAACTAAAAAAAATCATCCACCTCACACTATGTCTACTGGAAAAGTATCTTTAAAATACCATGCTAGACTCATAACATATTGCAATCCTATGTAAATTTTTTTGCAATCCTTGTTTTAGGATATCTAATAATTTTTCATTAGTTTTCTGAATTTTTTTAGTACTGCATTAAATAGGGATAATATTTCTATTTTAAATACCCTTTAATTGTCACGTGTTAGTACAAAACAGATTTACAATTGTCAGTATTTTTTTGTCCTTCTAATGACTTCAGTATGAATTAGTTGGTCCATTATGAAGACCAGAAGTAAAAGAAGAATCTATTTAAGCTATTGATGATTTTTTTGTGTAAAAGCTTTGTGGTCTATGTACATTTTATTGGATCTTGCATTAATGGATTACTTTCTCTTGAGGTACTGAAGTGTTTCATATAGGTGTGTTACATGTAGCTTTTGTGTTTTCCTTTAGAATCTGTCTCTGCATGCTTCTGGAACTAAGCTTTGTTGTTAAGTAATCTTTGTTGAAGGCTAGTGATTATCTTACTTTTTACACTTCAATTGAAAATTTTCTTAGTTTATAAAAGGTCTTACATTACTGTGCTGCAACAATTCTCCCATTATTCTAAATTTTTTGTTCTTAATATCCATTAAAATCCTGTGAAATTTGAGTTAAAACAGATTTTAATCAATTTTTCAAGTTACATGTAATGCTACAAGGATTTCCTTTCTATATGAAACCATTGGCTCAATTTATTCCTGAAATACTATTATCATTATTGCACTATTTAATTATTATTATATGTGCCAACATGTCATAAGCAGGGCCTGTCATCTATGAAAAGGGACCTGAGTGAAAGTTTCCATTGGGCCCCTTTCTCTGCTTCTTCTGTCCATGCAACAAGTAATTATTAATTAATAAATGGTGATATTTGACAGCAAAATTTCTTTCATGTATACTCTTTACCCCCAACAAAATAACAAATTTACTTTCTAAAATTGTATCCCCTCAATTTGGGGGCCTGGATGCTAGGCATTCATGGAATCCCCCTCCTGGCTGGCTGTGGTAATAGATGCATGTTTGAATGAAATTTTACGTTCTTAATAAGTGTTATCATGCATGTTTTAAAATTATTTTGTGGTATACAATTCAATGCCTGTTTGATTTGCTAACCCTTACTACTGCTTTCAATTCTTCATTGATGTCCAAGTATAATTTTCAATAAAAGGCTATGACCTACATAATNAATTTTATTTTCTGTAACTTCTTAAGTAAATATCTGAATCTTTTAAATTGTGACTCCTTGTTCTCTCTTGTTTATATCTCCTCTTTATGGCATGTAATTGCTAGAGCAGGCCTATGATGTAAGCTTCTTGTCAGCTTCTATCATGATTTACCTCTTTTTACTTCATTTACTCTTTTCATGGAGGGCTTCTTCAGATTTTATTCAAGGAATTGTAGTGTATTTTCTTGCTGGACATAACATTATTTCTCTTCACAGATTACACGTCTGTTTGGAAACATATTTCTTTGTGTGTCAATTTATAAAGTTTTTATAATTAGAATTATAATCTTTTTACCCATTGATACTTCTCAGATGAATTTTACATTTGCAAGTTACTAACTTTTTTCTTGCAGTGGTTAATGACCAATTTACCTTTATTTATTGTTGGTGGAAACTTGCACTCTTAAAGTTGTTTTTTGATTTTATCAGAATACTACATATGGTTATTTGTAATGTTATGTTTACAGTTTCTTGCCACCAATAGGTGCATGAATAAGTTTTTGGTCTTCTATGATCTCCTCATTAATGCCTATAGAATTTACTGTAAATCTCTTAATTATTTTCAGTTTTTTAAGCACTTTCTTTGCAGAGGCTTGAGAATTATTGTGTCAGTCATATNGTGGAACAGAAAAATTTGTAGGGAAAAATTAAAGATATTTTTTTACAAACAGTTCATAGTTCAGAATATACATTGCTGGTAAAGTAAGAATTTTTAGGAAGCGAAAATAGGGCTTCCAATGAGTAAAATGAGATGCATTGGAGATACATTTAATGGCTTGCTTTTGCAGTGAAAAAGCTTTGCTAGGATAATTTGCAATGCCTTAGAAAATAATTGCATAAGATAAGTAAGAGAGAATGTTTGCAAAATAATAAAGTTTTAGAGTATCAACAGAAACAATTAACAATTAAATAACCTACGTAACATGAAAATTCCAGGGGAAACATTTTTCAGATATATGAATGCCCAGAAAGGTGGTAGTAGAATAGTGAGATATGCTAGGATGGCTAGAGAGATGAGAAAAGTTTTTTGGTATTGAGTAGGAGATAAACAGATTTATTGCAATTTAGAGCTAAAGAATTGGAGTTGCACCAATTTAGTACATCTTGGATAGAAATATTAGAATCAGTAATGAGGTTATCTAAGTTGTTTGAGGGCATTAGACATGAAGTATCATCAGCATATAAGATAGTGTTACTAAGTGCAATATGTGGCGGAAGGTCATTCATAAACATGATAAAGAGCAACGGGCCAAGGATGGAGCCCTGAAAAATGCCACTGAGAATAGGCAGTGGTTTTGGTCATTGTGAGCATTATGACAGTATTTAACTATCTGCTGCATATATTTAAACCGGACTGTCAATGAATTATTCAGTGGCACCCTGTTGATAAAAGGATTTTGAGCACAGCTTCCATGTAATTGTTTAAAATTGATTAAACCAGTGATGAGTTATGATAGTTGTAGCAACAACTTGTCAGCAGAAAGAATAAGTAAATGCTAATTCACTCTTCTGAAATGACACTCTTAATTATTGCTCAGTGAAATAGGAAGTCTCAATATTGTCAGCTAAGATATAGTTTTAAAAAAGCAATGCTAATAATACTATTTTGAACTATGATTTATGCTATGATACACAAATGTACATTTTCCCATAAGGCTCTAGTAAACATAGCTTTTCCTATAGTCATCATGATTACTTGATTATTTACTTCTTCTAACTACCAAAGAATCAATACAGGCCAAGAAGTAGTCAGCATCAAGTTCCTGTGAAACTATGTCAAAAAAGTTCATTGAAGGTTCTCAGCAGTTGTGATATATCTTCCAGTAGCATATACACTGTACTGTGTTCACTGCCAATAAAGATGTCAAGTTCATTTATAATTTTTCAGTTGAATGTGATGATTCTATTGATCTATTTCTATCTGTTGTGGCTGTGCTAGACTGACTGAAGCATTAGACATCCTGAAATTTTGTCTTTTCCTTATTGACCTCAGTGCATCCAATCCAAACCTATTTTCATAACATCACATTAGTGCTATACACTTAGATGAAATGGAGTTGAAGTTTGAAGGGAGGTTGAGTTTTTTACTATGAACTTTGCTTTCACTTTTGAAACATCACTCTTTTTGATTCAACATTTACTTAAGTGCAGCCATCTTAATTTATCCTGTCTAAGGAAATGTAATTAGGATTAAAGAACGCTAAAGAAAGAATTAAAATGCTAATTTACACTTGTGAAGTTGTGTTGATGTGGCCATTTACTTATCCATGGGTATAAAATTAGCCTTTTTTGTGTGACAACTGTGATATCTCTTGTTGCCATCTTTCCTTTTGTTCATGCTTAAAGTAAGTGAAAGTAGAATATTTGAATATTTTCTTTGACTTATGTAAATCATATTTACAAATCAAATTGTTTCAGTTGAAACTTGGTGAACAACAATGTGAAATTGGAGAAGAGAATAATAGGAAGGTCTCAATTCAAATAATATATCTTAGATTTTTATGTTTAGCCGTATAACATTATGTACCCTGTTGTCACATATTTTCTAGTTATACTTAATATTCTCAAATTTAGCTTAGAAATTGTATTCTTGAACAACTAAAAACCAACAAGTCCTAGAATAGCTCCAATATTTACATTATTAATACTAAAAGAGTATTTTCTCTTGTGATCATAGAGCTTACATCTTGTCCCTGTTTATCAGCTCAGAGATTTTAATTTATAGATATCTTAAATAAAATGTATGAGAATTTTTATTTCATTATCAGCATAAGATAGTTATTAAAATACATAGAAATTATAGGATAAATTCAGGGATGCAACTAGAATTTTTGCTGCAAGGGTACCAAGGATGGCCAATGAAAATGAGGAGAGGCCAGAGAATTTGTCTAAATCAAACGGCTTTATAAATATTGTGTGATGTAGATTGATCTGGAGAAATATGAGGAATTTTTATAAAACAGAACGACCTAATGAAGATTCTAATGATCTAATTGAGATTAGGTGTAAGAGAGGCCAATTGGTCTAACCTTGCCAAAAGGGTTAAATAAATAATTAAAGGTCTTCCAAATTGAAGATTTGAGACATACATATGTGAATTCAGTACAGGCTGGTGAACCAAGGTGGCCCCCCTTCAGTTACATCTCCGAATAATTGTTACTCTCTATTGGTGATATTGATTGTTAAAAATTATTTAAGTAATCACTACTTTTAAGTTGCCCTCGTCATTATCTGTTTTATTGCATACATAATGACTTTTACTTACAATATATTTTTCTTTTCTCGTATTTATTTGAAGACAAAGAGGATAGTATACATGTATTTTGCTTTTTCTTGTTTTTTCAAAATATTTACATTTCCAGACATTATGTTAAGTTTAAACTTTGAATTATATATCATTAGTCAATTTTTACGTGGCATATTACATTTTATACTTAGTGATGGGATGAAGTACCAGAAAATGTATAACATCTCATATATACCTTCAGATTATCCTCATACTTGCATGGATGCACATAGAAAGTTTTGTAGTGGAATATGTTGTGGAAAGACTTTCTTTCTATAAATATATCCTCCTAAAGAATGGGGCATTATATAACATGTAGGTAACAGATGATTTCATATGGTTATGTAAGAGAAATTCTTTTATTATTCATATAAGTTAAAATATAAACCCTATTCAGTGAGTTACAGGAGTTGGTGCATATTGATTTCTCTATTGTACAATGTGTTAACTTTTCAGCTAAATTAGCTGCAAGGTATACAAGGCATCCTGGAACAACTGTAATGAAAAATTATAAAATTAAAATATCATTTAGCCTAAAGCTTAACTCTGTCTTAACTATTAGAACATTACTGATGACTCTCATTGAATCATTTAATGATTTCTTGTGATTAGATATACTTATCTTAAAATGACACTCCATTTTTAATGTCTATATTGAAATCAAAACACATATTGTGTTGAATGCTTGAAGAAGTTTTTAATTTCTATTTGTGAGACTCATGTTCCTTTCCCTGACATTTTACTGTTATACAAAGAATTCTTTTATTACTCAATTATGATGACTTAAATGAACTCAAAAATAAAATTGTTGTCCTCTTTTAATACCACTTTTTTATTTGGTGAAGGCTTTTTATCAGTAAATGTTGAAAATCTAACAATGATAGAGGAAAGGATCACATTCCTGAATATTGTAAGAATCAGTGAAGGCTATTGCTTCGCGATACGTCTTTTTGCTTTTTTCACATCACTTTGGGACTTCGGTGAACCCCAATCTTGTCACAGGTACCTTGTGGCGTTATGTGAGAGCCTCCATGTCCCTTTCGGGATACATGCCCCCCCTGTGCGACCCTTCAGATGGACATTTGCTTCTCGACGGTGGATATGTCAACAATCTACCAGGTAACCACACATTACAAGTATCAGGGTGAGACGTTTATTACAATCTAGTGGACTCTCTCGCTTGCTCATACATTCAAGTAGAACACGATTGGTGGCATTATCATGTTTAAGTGAGAAGGAAACATTTTCATGAATGAACTCAGAAAATGTATTACTTACCTGTTAATGATCCATAAACATATTGATTTCATTTTGTATATTGAGTATGAGATTTTGTGTTAATGATTGTATTTTCTATGCCTCAAAAAATTGTATTCATTTTATCAACTTGCGGTGTAATATGTAAATTTAAGTCAGGTAAATCTATAATATAACAATACACATGGTTACTTTCCTAATGTAACATAGAATATCTCTAGTAATAAAACTTGGTAATTCATTAATTATATAATGTGCCAACCATGTTCGGTTTAGCTGTAATTGTTTTATTCAGCATATTAAATATAATTTTCTGAGGTAAGTCATGGGTTGATGGCCATACTTACTAAATTATTTGAACATCTAATTTGCAGCAATAGATAAATTCTTGCATCAAGAGAATTTGTACTTCCTCTTATTTAGATTTTCCTTTATAATTATGTACATAGATTATGAATGTTCTGCTCTGTGTTTATTTACCACCATATAATGTATGCAACTTATTGTAATAATATGTTAGGTAATACACTATAATTCAAAGCTCCATTTGGATCATATCTGTTTCTTAGAATCTTACCGTCTGTTATTTTTTTGAAATCATTTATATTTTATTCGATTTCTTTATGCTAAGCAATATTTTATGAAAATACTTTGCAATTTTTCAGTTAGTTTCATTTTGTATATTTTCATTAAATATCCTGTAATTATTGTATAGCAAAAATGAATTATATTGCAACCTTATTTACAGTAATTATGGTTGATTGTTGATCCATTTTATTAATTTTGACAATGTTTTATAACAAAATGGAAATAGATGTAGAGAAGTTGTTGGAAATCATAAAGAAATAAGCATTGTGTGTGTATGCTGGAAAATTGACTGTGTTTCTATGGGCATGAAATTTACTGCAGAAATGTGCTAACTCTTTTTTTGGGTGTTTTTGATCTATTGTGGATTTATATTTTCATTGTTCATCTATAATATCTTGTCAACAAAGCAGTGTTTTCTAGGGTTTACATTGTATCTCTTGGGAGTTTTCCTAAGAAAAACAAAGGAACTCAGGGTAGTTTTGGTAATTAATTATGTACTTGAGACAAGTGTATATGTACATTTGAATTGTTTTTAATGTTTAATGGCCATTATAATTGTGTATTTAAATCCATTACTTTGCGGGCTCCCGGATAGTGAAGTGGGCAACGTGTTCAACTTTGGTGAAAGCAGTCCCGGGTTCGATTCCTGGTGGGAGCCTATGTGCAAAATGCTGTCAGAGCACTTTTAACAATACCACTACTACTCCATTACTTTGCCATGATTGTTTACTATCATTGAATTTTACTTATGTAAATGTTCTTGGAATGAAAATAATGGTTGGCTTATCTGCTTCATAGTAATAGGGGATGGTTGTAATGAAAAGGAATGAAGTATTTTATGACTTTCTTCAGGTGTACAAACCTTGTAATGAAACTGTTATATGAAACACTTTTTTAGCTTATATATAATGTTATCAAATATCTGTGCTGCTTTATGTTACTCAGAAATAATTATAATCTGCACCTAATCTTATTGTCAACTTTCACAAGGAAATGATGAGGTGTTCCATGACCTGCATGCAGGGGTTTCCTCTATAAGATTATCCCTTTAACATTTTCATCAAAAGGCCTAGGAATGAAAATTGCTTGCAGATATTGGAATTGATTACTATTTATTTACCTCTTGGTATCAAAAGATTAA
>KZ309420.1:10001-46830 GCA_000376725.2 Ladona fulva | reverse complement strand
CTGAATGGCAGTTGTCTATGATAAATATTGTCCTTTCTATCCCAAACTCCTGCATATCTTATTTATAAAAGCTTTTGTGGAGAATTTATTGGAGAATTGTGAGAAATACCTGTTATTAATATATCATGAAAATTTAAATACATTTGTATTTTTGTGTTTATTTAAATATTAGTGAGTGAAAGTATTTTCCTTGCTCAAAATTCAATGAATTTTCATGTTTTGATATCTCCTTTTTTCTAATACAAATCATATTTTAACTTTCAATAATGGAAGTCACTATTGGTATTGCATTGTGAGATGTGTGTCATGTGGTTGGTCCCAGCAGGGCTAGGCTGGCGTTACATCCGAGCCAGCATGTCGATAGCTGGCCTCTTCCCTCCTCTCTGCGATCCTTTGGATGGACACTTGCTCCTCGATGGTTGCTATGTCAACAATGTTCCAGGTAATAAATCCAGCCTTGATACATCATCATCAATCTGAAACAGCAGTTATGTCAGTGCTGATTGATGAGGCAAGATGCATCCTCATCTGAAGAATCAAGATCTTCCTTTTTTTTTAAACTGCTAATTGACTGATCATCTTGAAAACAAGTCCAAAGTAGTTGTCAGAAATCTAAAATTATGCTTTCACCTTTCAATTATCTGCTCATCAGCTGTGCTGTGGAGCTGAAATAATGGAAGTAATAATTATTTAGAGACCCTCTTGGTGAAGGTAAATAGTTCTTCAATGTGAATCAAGCGCTGGAAAAATTCAGGTTTGGTGCATCACTTTAATTTATGATTGAAAAATATTATTTGGATTGCCAATTTCTATATGCTTCATGAGTATGAAGTTCTGGTCTGTCGTTGATTTCTATTTACCCTATTCATATCAGCAGAATATGCTCTTTTATTGATTCTATTATGTTAATATTAGAAGTTAATTACATTTGATTAAAGTAATGTCAGAAGAATAGATGATCTTATACTTGCAGTATTTGTCAGGTTAATATGTTAATGAGACTTAATGGTCCATTTGGTGTGATTGAAATTCTTATATCTATGTAATGTTCTCTAGATATGTCATTCCTTTGTTGTTTTTTATTTTCAGGTATTACTGTTCTTAGCTATTGCTCTGTTAAATTTTATTATATTTTTTATTTCATTTCAATTTACAGTATAACTTATTTATACCCTAAGTGTTGATATTATAATTGTACTGCAGCTGTCACTATCAATGAAATAACATAACCAGTAAATAGTAAAATTCAAGGAATTGTAGTGTATTTTCTTGCTGGACATAACATTATTTCTCTTCACAGATTACACGTCTGTTTGGAAACATATTTCTTTGTGTGTCAATTTATAAAGTTTTTATAATTAGAATTATAATCTTTTTACCCATTGATACTTCTCAGATGAATTTTACATTTGCAAGTTACTAACTTTTTTCTTGCAGTGGTTAATGACCAATTTACCTTTATTTATTGTTGGTGGAAACTTGCACTCTTAAAGTTGTTTTTTGATTTTATCAGAATACTACATATGGTTATTTGTAATGTTATGTTTACAGTTTCTTGCCACCAATAGGTGCATGAATAAGTTTTTGGTCTTCTATGATCTCCTCATTAATGCCTATAGAATTTACTGTAAATCTCTTAATTATTTTCAGTTTTTTAAGCACTTTCTTTGCAGAGGCTTGAGAATTATTGTGTCAGTCATATCTGAAATAATTTTCATTGAAAAGAATTTCTATAATGTTGGAATGATTCCAAGACAATTCTGAGAATCCATTGAGTACCTTTTAAATGAAGCTATACCTTTACCAATGATAGTAGCTTTTTCTAAGAGTATTAAGGATTCATTGAATAAGTTATGATAGAATGAGGAGTTTAGAGGAAGAGCTTTTAATAGGTTACTCATTATTCATTGTGTTATGAATGAGTATTTAGATTCCACAGGGTCATCGTAAGATTGTTGATTAAGAGTTCTATAGCCAGCCTGGGGCACGCATATACAAATGTTTGTTTTGTGTATTATTATTATTTATGATCTATTTGAAATCTATATGAATATGAAACTTATTTAAAGGTTTTTTTGCACATCATTGCAATGTTTAGTTCCCTTACCTATTAAGAAAGCCTTGAAGAACCATTCCATTCTGGAATCATGACAGATTTCCTTATAATGGCATTATCATTGAATAAATTTATGGATGAAAATAACATTAAATGGTTCATGAGGTGTGTCACAACAGAGTAATAGTAGGATAGTGCTGGTTCCAGTGACTTAAAGTATTTTATGCGCCAGGAGCCCACTCCCAAAGGTGGTGGCATTTGGTATTAGGCAGGCATCTACAATCACTGCAATGCAGCAGAGGCTTGCATTTGATGGGTTTATGAGGGAAGTACAATGCAATGGAGGTTATAGAGTAAAAATTTCCTTAAAAACTCAATTCCAAAACAATAGCTGCAATTTTTCCTTTTGGGAGCAAATTAAATTATCAGCATGAATAAAAATTAGATTTGTTTTTAGAGAATAGCATATTGCAAAGTTATATACTTTTGAAATTTATACTATGGGAGAAGGAAAAATTAAAACGTTTTACATAGTAACTAGGTGGAGGCTAGTGATTTTTTAACAGATTGACAGGAGTATCTGAAAGGAAAACTTCTGTTCATATGGAATGGTTTTTTCCTAATTCATGTTTTAGAGACCAAAATAATAGGAAAGAAATCTGCAAATAATCAGTACAGTTAGATGAACAAAGTATTTTATAGATATATTGATTATGAAGTAACCAAGAGTATAGAGAGATTAAGGAGTCAGCGGATGAGACCCTTAGGTGAGAGATAATGCAGTAGAGAAATAAAACTAAGCCATTATAATAATACAAGGAACTTTGCAAAGATATAGTATTTTCTATTTTTTGTTTCTACCATTTCCTTCAACACTAGAAGTGAGAAGCCTTGCCAGTCTCATGAATGTATGGTTTTTTGGTTTTAGGGTGTTATAATCTGTGTTGAAATCAACCTGATATTATTATGACAGACAGGGAAGAATAGATCATTTTCTGCTGCAAATTGAATGAAAACCATCTTAATGCCACTTTATGGAGTCAAGCACCATGCCTGGGTTTTATCCGGCAAAGGAGGTACTGAGTTTGCTGTTGAGGTTTTCAAGTGGTTTTAAGAAGATTAATCAAACTATAATGAAACCTATGAATTTTTAATAGTCAGAAAGGTGAAATTTGTGTTTTTGCTTATGTGATACTACTTTTTAAGTACTCATCTTTAGTCATATTGTCTACTATTTTCATCAATTTCAGCCACTCCTATACTTTCATTGTTATAATGCACCTTATCCTATTTGATAGATTAGTCTCTTCTTCAAATAGGTTGTTTTCTTCCATCACATCTTTTCAGATGAATTATCTTTTTCTGGGTTTCCCTTTATCCTACTTCAGGTGCCATGTTCTTATATCGATATCCAAACTATCTGCTATTTCTGTGTGAAAAAAATTTTCTTTAATGCCTCTACCTCAAATCTTAACTGTCATTTTATCCATGATCTTCTTTGTTTCCTCGCATTTAAACTTCCTCTAATTTTTAAGTGTTTTGCTTGTTTACTTTCCTCCTCATCAACATTGCGGTTATCTCTTGCTAAAACAAATTGCACCAAACCATAATTAGTGGAGGATTTCCATGATTTAATTGAGAAATTTAAATGTAACTTGGACTTCTATCTTTGCTTTTTATATTCCTGTAGTTATTTTTTCTTTCTCCATCTTTTAAGTTGATTTATTTAATTCTGTTTCTTTTTTCTTTAAGATATTAAAAAAATCTATTTTTCAAATTATAAAATTACTAATAAATCTACAACTTTATAATATAACTTCATAATAAAATAGTTGTACTTTCTGTTTATTAGTAAATGTCTTTTCATCCCTCTGTTTTATTTTCTTGGCATACAGTTTCAATAGTGCTTCTTTTGATAATGTATAATCACAACTTGAGGTTCTTCATTATCATCAGACAGTTGCAAATATTCTTCTACTGTATTATTTTGAATATTTTTGTTTCTATGCACATGTTACGGGAGGTTTTTGGAGGGTTTTCCCTCCCGTCTTGGGCTAATGCCAAGCAGTTTTCAAATTATCATGTTGTACTTCCCTCCAGTGTTGCCACCTGGCCAAATGGCCAAATTGCAATGCAGATCTTAATCCAAATTAGTAAGTCAGAACAACTCTTGGCAATATCTTCTGATTTCTTATAATTTTATTTTCTGTAACTTCTTAAGTAAATATCTGAATCTTTTAAATTGTGACTCCTTGTTCTCTCTTGTTTATATCTCCTCTTTATGGCATGTAATTGCTAGAGCAGGCCTATGATGTAAGCTTCTTGTCAGCTTCTATCATGATTTACCTCTTTTTACTTCATTTACTCTTTTCATGGAGGGCTTCTTCAGATTTTAATTCTAAAATCCGATTTTCTCTATACAAAGGAAGTTTAAAATAAAATCAACGTGTTTAGGCGTTACTTTGTGGAAGGCCATCACATCTTCAGGCCACCTGAAGATGCTAGACCACTAGCGAAACCGGTCGCAATGAATAACTTGTGGAAGAATTACAAAGTTTTTCTTATTCTCTTCAAAGGAAGTTTTGTATCAAAGTAGCAGATGTTCCTAACCTGCCCTACCGATTGTTTTTGTGATTTCCAGTATATTTTTGATCAGTTAATTTTCATTCCCTTTTGTTTTTATGGCAATCCTCTTCTTAAGTTTTTTTATACTCTTCTTTTTTCTGAGTTGCTATATCTATATAGCTGCTATATCTATTTTTGTTGGTGTTTCTCTCCATTTTGGTGTTTTTCTCCAATGGTGGCATTTTCTTTTGGTGGCTTGTTCTTTCTAATGAGTTATGCATATGTTGTTCTTTTTAGGGAGGACTTTCCCAGTTAAGAATATATTTTATTTAATAAGGCTTGTTAGCCGATTGATATCTATATATATATATGTGTGTGTGTGTGTGTGTGTGTATGTATAAATATATATGTGTGTGTGTGTATGTATGTATGTGTGTGTGTGTGCCCTTTCTAGGTGAGGTTAAGTTCGAGTAACCTGTATTGTAATATTTTATATTACCTATTCCTCATTGCTTTCTCCTGTCAACTTTTTAACATCTTCTGTCAATCAGCAAAACATATGCAGTATTACTAAGTATTTTCCTTGTTTTATTTAGGCTCCTTTCTATTTCCACACTCTTCCTTGCCTGGACTCAACTCAATAGTTACTGATTTGTACTCCTGCCTTAATTTTCATTCTTCTTATTAAATTATTTTTCTGGTATAGAACTTGGAAAGATTTATTTTTTTCATTTCATGATCTTAGTTTGTCTTTTTTAATAATGCCAATAATATTAAACAGATTTAAGAGATTGATTTCACTAATATACTCATAAGATACATAGATATACTATATCATGGGCCTTTAAGTGAGGGTCTTCTTCATTGTGAAGATTTTTAAGGTAGATTTCTATATATTGAAGTAAGATTGTGTTGAAAGAAATCCATTTAAGCTGCTAAATTCATCTTAGAACTAATAGTTTGTATTAAATTTACAATGAAAACTTTTTAGTGTCTTATTTTTTAAATCTTTCATCGATTTGACAGTATAATAGTTTAAGTTTGATGCTTAGTAATCATACTATTTGTGATTGTGTTGATATGGTTCTAGATTTAAAATGAAAATGTCACCATTGATCTTAAATACAAAATGTGTGAGCGAGCGAGTTCTGTGATTATAATATTAAGGTTTCATCAACAGATTTTGTAATATATTTTGAGCGTGATGATTACCACAAAAAATGCCGTACTTTAATATTTTTGGTTTTATAAATATTACTTTTGGGTAAACAATTATTTTTTGAAAAATTTATCTAAAAATTACATTCCTCGTTTGTTATATAAAAGAAGTTCTACTTTATTTGTGATCATTATAATTTGTATTATTCTGTTCTGTATAATGATTCAGCATTACTTTCACTTTATATCTCCCTTCTCTCAGTATATTTTAGCTCTAGAAATTATAGTTTCTGTTCTGCTGAGTTTTAGGGAAAGTCTTGTTTTTTTAACTTAAACATCCTTCTCAAAGATTTACATTAAATGATGACTCTTCCTGAAACAATCCTTGTATTAAAATGTTTTATATTTTAGTTCTGTTATAATATTTATACAGAGAATGAAACTTTATAATATACAAATTAAGCAAGAAAATTATTTAAAATTTTACTTTAACTGCTATTTCTAGGTATTTTATTAAATCTAGTATAGCCATCTTTGATAATAATGAAAATTTGTGAAGTTTCAGAAGTGTCAAAATACCTATTACCTTTATCCTCCCATTCTGACCTGATTTCAGTATTCCAGTAGTTTTATTTTGATATTATTAAAATTATGATATTAATAAAATTTCTATTTTGGATGCATATTTATAGTACTGATTACTTTAATCTAAATGTTATCTGCATTCATGTGAACATTTTGACACTAAGTAACAATCTTGGTGAAAATAATAACAGAATCTCATATTTTATTCTTTGAGAAGTTAGATTAAAGGAATTTCTTTTCTTTTAAATGTTTATATTTATACATTAAAATGTGTATATTATTTATAACTACAGTATGTATTGTATTAAAACTTTAATATTTATCTCCTCAATATCTATGACATGAATTGGTATTTATGGATGGATTTCCCCTTCTAATGATTTAATTTGGTAGGTCCCATTTCTGATAGAAGAAACTAGCTAATTTATTAAGAAAAGACAATATGAAGTCATATTTCTGATGAAATCTTTGTAAGTGGAATTGATTATAATGTATTTCAGTTGTGGTTTAAAAAAAATCTTTTTACTACTTCTTACTACAAAAGGTCAAACAACTAAACTTTAACACCCTGCCACTTACACAATTCCTAATTTGAGTTAATTAAAAGATTGTTCACTTTGTGAAGAATAGACTAATAACTGTTGTTAAGCTGTAGAGCAGGAATTGGTAACCTTTTTTTGACTGCAGGTCATTATCTTAGATGCTTAGGAGTTGCAGTTAGTTATTTAGATCTCTCTGCGAAGGAATTTTGAACGTCATAAGAAATTGAAGAGAAAGTTTGGGCTATCTCTGTTTTCTGATTATTCATTAATCCATTACTATCAAACTCGTGCAGTTCCACCTGCATTGCAAGATTCCATTTTCGTCACTGTCGTGGTAATGACAATTTCCTCTTATGGAACTTCTGTGGGTAGTTTGAAATTATCAAATGGGTCACTAGGTGACCTGCGAGACATAGGTTGCCAACTCCTGCAGTAGAGAAAGAAGTTACTTCTATAAATGTATTTTTTATTATGTATTGTTGATTGTTTAATATATGGCTTTTTAAATTTTTTAGTTAAAATTTAGTACTACAAATTATTTTTTCTCTCTTCTGTAAAAGCGGATGTTATGAGAAGCCAAGGTGCCAGGCATATTTTAGCAATAGATGTTGGTTCACAAGATGATGTAGACCTTACAAACTATGGAGACTTCCTTTCCGGTTGGTGGTTGCTGTGGAAGCGGTGGAATCCTTTTGCACAACCTGTTTCTGTTCCTACATTGCCTGATATTCAGTCACGACTTGCGTATGTTTCATGTGTCAGACAGCTTGAGGTAAGTAATATAATACATAAATGAATATCATTATTATCTGTCTTATTGTTAAGAAATTTCAATCCAGTGAAAATATAAATTTAAGAATTTTATAATGCTGTAGTTGAGATTTTTACTCATGATTAATGCTCATATTTCATGTGTAAATTCTATTGTCAGGAAATGTGACTATTTACCATGGTGTATAATCAATTTATTATACATTGTATGTATTTATTTCAACTTTCAGATCATTGTTATATGTGAAATAAATTTTGTTGAAATTGCTCTCAGACTTTAAATGTAAAATATTATTTCACTGTCTATAAATACCTCTCTTAAGGCACAACAAACCTCTCAAAGCACAACTTTGTTTTTTATTTGATGGAAACATTGCATTTACATGTCATCTTATACCCAAGTATATGTTGTCCATAATCTCTGTGCTATGTCCTTGCCTGATCTTATTGGTATGTTTATTCTTGCTTTTAAGTCAGACTTTTATATCTTATTTGTAGGAAGTGAAATCGAGTGACTATTGTGAGTATATTCGTCCACCAATTGACAAGTACAAGACTCTCCAATTTGGAAGTTTTGATGAAATAAAGGTAACCCTCATTTTTAGTCTAATTGACTTAAAATTGACTATGCTACTTTGATTCATGTAAGGCATATTTTGTATTTGATTATAAATAGTTAGGATTTTCTTAGGAAAACAAAAGTTAATTGTTATACAAAAATTAACAATAATAAATGCATTAAATCCTTTTTCAAGTCATTAATGGGATGCTTAATGATAAGTCTTTATCTCTTTTACTTTTGCAGGATGTTGGCTATAATCATGCAAAGACTTACTTTGCTGGACTTATGAAGGCAGGTGCTCTTTTCAAGTGTTCAGGTGATGAAGATAGCCATCTAAAGGCAGTATTTCAGACAGTTGGCAGCACTTCACCATCTCAATTTTCTTCCCAATACCAGACTTGGAAGAGAGAATCATTAATTGCTTCTCAAGGTGGATTATATACCACTAGTTCCCCTCCACAGTACACTTTCACAGATTTAGCACAAATGGTTTGCACTGTTTCAAGAAATAAATTTCTAGGAGATGAAGAGGAAGAGGATGAAGGTAGTACATTTCTTTCTAGTTTTTAAAAGATTAGTTCTATGTGTATAATTTATTAAATTCTTTTTCTGTGAAAATTAAAGTACTTCCTATTGATTTCTTTAGTAATTAGCATTGAAATTTCCTATAAGATTTCTACAGAAAAATCTGTGCTAAAATGTATACAGTGGTGTACACCCCTATTCAGTAATTGGCAAATTTATAATGTTCATTTTAAATTTCATTAACATCTCTTACAGAAACTGATGAGGATTATGATGATGATTTTCAAGAAATGGGTTATGCTTCAGAGCCTGGCACAAATATTATGGAGGTATGGAAGTAATTAGAGTAATTTTATTCTCAAAATGATGAAAAACAATCATGTCTTTGAAATGATTTCTTCAATTTTTTGTTGAGATTTCAAGTATTTTGTGCACAAGTCAGGAATATTTTTGAGTTGTCTTGTTTTTCTTTAAAAATTTAACTTATTTCAATATTTACTATTTCTGTATTTATCTACTAATTATCCATCCAATGAAGCTAACCTAAAGGTGCTTATCATTTATGTTTAATTATTGAACATCCTATTATGTTATTCTAATGCCAGGAAGAAGATAGTACAGGTCTTCGACGCCGTGGTGGAGGATCACTTTCTCTCTCTGAAAATGAGCTGGAATCAGAGAGTGAGTCAGGAGCTAAAGGATAAGACAAAGAAATGCCATAAATTGATCAATATCAAAGAATGTGGAGCTGTCAGAGACCAGTCTTATCAATGCACCTTCTCATTCTATGTATCAGTGACTGCTGTAACATTTTACCATAACGGATGGCAGTCAAACCTTCAAAATGTGCTGATTTGCAGTATTGCCTTGGATACCAAATGTGATGTTGATTGGCATTTTGTTGCTAATTACAATCATTGGGTATCATTTTTAGGTTGCAAGTTTTTTTGCACATTTTGCATCATTTAAACATGTGAAACTTGTGGAAGTTATTTTGAAATTATTCTTTCCACATTTTCTTTGTCCAACATTATAAGGAAGTGTTGATAGTCAATAATTGCCAAAAAGCAAATACCAAATGAGATTTGTGATTGCTCAAAGAGAGAGGTTGGCTGGTGAATTGAGTAAAATTTTGAAGGTATATCTAGAGAATTGTTTAGCAATGATTACGTTTATTATACTGGATCTAAATGATAATGTAGGCAACTTGGTAGTTCTGTTCTTCCTCTAGTAGGATGCCAAAGAATGCATTTTTTCAGCAAAGAATAATTTAACAACAAAATCAACATAAATTTGACCAATAAAATAGGATCCAGTTAGAAATTTCTATAGCTTATTAACTATAACATTGCAGTGAATTATTTATCCTTTTACAACTACAAGTTAAGGCTCATCACTTGCAATATTTCTGTCATACATTGTTTTCCTTTGTATCATATTATCTATTTGTTAAATTTGAAATCAATATTATGTTGATAGGTAGAATTGAATTAAAAAAGTTGTGACATACTTTAGCTTACTTAGTAAAAAGATTTTTTTATTTGGTCAGGATCATTAATATTTACTTACATTGAATGTTTGTGATGACCACTTAACAGAGAGGCTTAAAGGCTGTGAGTTTTCATTGAGTTGACCTTAATCAAAGATGGAAATTGGATTTAAATTATCATTTGAAGTCTAGCTTATGAAGTTCAGTTGGTGAGGATACATGCTGTACCCCTATCCCTTACATTCCATTCAGTCAATGCACAATAAATTGTACAGGGAATGTAGATTTTTTATGGAAATGTATGAGATGTGTGTAGATAAGAAGTACCAAGTCAAATGTGTGATGTTATTTAGTATTTTTTTTCAACTCCTAGTTTGATAGATAAATATTCAAAATGGAGTGTTATGTTAAACGTTTGAAGTTGTTTTTTTTCCCTCGTTACTAGCAATGAGGAATGATTTTGATTAGCTTGTCATACAGATAATTATTTATTTTACTAAATCATTTTACTCTCAAAAGCTATTTTACATTAAATGATACTTTTTTTGTTAGGATACATTTATTTAGAGTTGTGTTTTATCATTCTTTTGAACAGGCCAAGACTGGTGTTAAAAGGTACTGTTTTAGTTTAAGGTAGGAGCACCACCTTTTCAATTTATCATGCAAGGAATATCTATTTATTTTAGACTTTTGTTGTTTGAATTCACTGCCAATCATTATCCAAAGTGGATCTGACTGTTATTTGATATACGAATCACATTTTTATTGTGTGGAATTTAACCTTAAATTTTAATATTACTTGTTGTTGGTCAACTGTTTGCCCATATCATTTCCCTGTTGGAGTATCCCTGATTTAAAAAGCTTAAGAGGTTAATTGAACTCTTAACAGTCTTATTCCTTTTATCCCTGGTTTAATTAATTTGTATATGAAATTGGAAAATCCTTGAATTATGGGTAGCTGTGAAACATAAAATAATTCATGTTCTCTTTTTATTTGCTTACTTCACCTTGGGTTAGCTGTTGGAAACTCTTTTGCTAATCCTTGAAATAAAAACTAAACAATGGATTCAGCTACAATGAAGACTGAAGTGTTACCACTATTTTATGGAGTGAAAGTGTGCATGAGTGAACATAATAAATGACAATCTGTTGTGCCATTATGAATTATTAAGAGCAAGTTAATCAGCAGTCTTGTTAAGGAATATTTTATCAATAATACTTATGTTTATTTCTGTTTGGAATTGTAACATCCCTAATCTCAACATTTCTACTGATGATGAAGAAAATATTTTTTTATGGAAATTGGCAGAAAGATTTGATGTGTTGGTAATTAGTTTTACTAGTGCAATTTTCTCTTTCATGTGTACTGTAAGTCTGCTGGTAGTAAAACTTTTCTTGAATTGTTTGTCTTTAATTTTAATCCATAAACCCTTAAGTGCATTTGTTGACTATAGTCGATGTTGGTCCACATTCCATAAAAAATTTTAAATGATCAGGATCTTGCCAAAAATACATTCATCTGCTTAAGACAACCTTCCGTTATAATTTGTAAGAGACTTTGTTCAACAGCAATACTGTTGATGAAAATCATTTAACGTTTTTTCTTTTGAAAATTATGCATACAAGTTCAGCTCCAACTTACTTTTACATCCTGTTTGCCACAGAATCACACAAACAAGAGAATAAAACATCCTTCTTCGATTCCAGCTCTTTTTAAAAAATATCGAAGATAATTGTAACACTAGGGAAAGCACTTTAGCTGAGATCCTTTCTCAAAGGTGAAAGTGATGTAATTGTTCTTTTCTCTGGCCAGTTTCTTTTTCCTTTCTCACGTATTCTCTATATATTTTACCCTTACAATGTAATGAATACCATCTGAGTACAATTCTCTTGGATGAAAATATTTACTACTCCAAGTGGCTTTTGTCCCTATCTATCTAGTGTTGATGCAAGCTATATTTTGTTCCTTCAGCTATTGCTTCTGGTGGTATAAGAATACTCCATCAGTTTTTTCTGCAAAGTTGGTTTTTTTTCACACATTATTAACCAAATTTTATTGAAAATATTTGTCTTCTTCCACCACTCAGACATTTATCTCTGTGGTACTTTCCTTACTTAGTTATATCTTGCTTTTTAAAGTTGTTGTCAGTCAACTATTTGCCCATATAATTTTGCTGTTGGAGTATCCTTTATTTAAAAAGATGAAGAGGTTTATCGAAAAAAAAATAAAAATAATTTAGACAGCTGCTGATGAATGGTAATATGGGAGGTAGAAACTTCAAAGTTGCTTTTGGTTACCAGATCTCCCTTTACTTATATCATTAGACAAAAAATAAAGACATTACCTACTGCAATATGAAAATCAAATGTGAATGCCAGACAGAGTTATACTTAGTATTTGCATATCAGAAAGTGACTTGAGAAACCACCATTGTGTTATAACATGCTTTGAAAATACAACACCATTCATCAGTATAATAATGTTCATTCTTGCAAAGAACCACTTTTAAAAGTATAACTTTATCTACCTATTCGATTGTGCTAAATTCACAATTCATTCATACACATTATGCCTACTTTTTTCAATTAAGTGTTCAACATTGATAAATGAAATTATGATTATAAATTTATTATTATGCTTTCATCTCTCTACCAGATTTCTACCCACCTACAATATGGAATTCGTATAGTAAATCATTTATAAAACAAAATCATAACAACAAAACCTATGTGATAACTTCTTATATTCGGAGATTTTTACACATCACATGTAGTTCAACCTCACAACTGCTTAAGTTTTCATTTATCACTGGTGGACAATAACAGCAATTGGAAGTAATTTCATCACTAAAATACAGGAATTTGATGTTTTTTTTAAATCCTGCATATAGTCTTACTAATCATCATGTAAACATTTTTTTAAATTAGTATTCAAGAATAAAGTTTTAATAACAAATATGCAACTGTTAATGTATTGAGAAAAGTAAGATATATGACAAAAATGTCTTATAAATGTAGCTATAAAGGAGTGGAATTACTCCGACAAGTTCAATGTGGCCTGATGCTAAGATGACCAAGAGGAAAATCCTTTTGCACCCTTGCCCTCCCGTTAGAGTTGCCACACTAATTAATATGAGAGGTGTAGCATAAATATCATTAAGAACTCAATTTTCTGCTATGCAACTGGAGATATAAAAGGTTTAAAAGAGCATACCATGATTCAGTGATTTAATTATGAGAAAAATCGGACTCTTCAGTGTGTAGTTGCATACCCACAAGGTAAATCTGATTGTCGTTACCAAGTGGTTTAGACTCTGTTAATGTAGAAGTACTTGCAATCCAGTATTACTTAGGAATAATAAATCATGCAATATGGATAATAGATTCATGGCAATGTTGAATATGTTAGGAAGGTAACTCTCCAATACTTAATTTGATGCCAGGGCACAAGCATTTATCCATTACCTCCTTGATCAATTACAACTTGTAACCTTAGGTTGCTATGGAAGACGATACCCCATACCATAATAATACCTATATGAATGGTTCTTAGTGCACAGCCAGGACAATTTAGATTGTCAATAAAGTTCTTAACTGGAACCAGTTCTAAAACCAGAACACGATAAGCAGAAAAGTTTAAGATCCCAATTTGCTTGCAGTACACTAGCAAACTTTGCTCCTGTAAGAAATTGAGGACTAAAAGAAAATAATGCTTGTGCACCATCTACTTGAGACAATCCTGATATTCTAAAATGCAGTGCAATACGTATGTGGCGTATGATAAAATCTGCTAACTATTCTGCACTGATTTAAGGAAATCTATTAGCAAGCAGAATCCATGGTCTCAAGTCACAGCACGTGACTAAAGTAATTTCAGACTGGAGAGTTAAAAGGTTAACTTTATACATTAAGCAAAACAAATGTAAAGGAGAAACTAGACTGAAACCAAATTGCAGATAACAGGAATAACAAGGCACTTGAAAAAAATCAGGGTTGATTTAATCATCACACACGCAAACTTTTACACTGATCACAATTTCACAGAAAATTACAGTCAACTTTATGAAATAAATAACAGGATCAGGGAATTCACTAGGTCACAATCTGACCTAAGAGATAATGAAATCAATGAGCTATTTAACAGCCATGCAATTTCAGTTACACCACTCGAGAAATACAAGTGGCTGTATTCAGTCATCATGGCTTCCACAGGTGGCCATACCTCACTCAACTTTGGTCCAACCCTAACAAGGTCAACAACCACCAATGTCTCTCGTAAAGGGCACGTTGTTATCCCAAACAATCAGCACAGTATCTAAATACTCTAAATGCATTGATTCAGTCAAACCTGGACATTCCCAGCATAACAAAAAATTAGAAATGGAGAATTGGGCTGATTCCAGGTGGAAAACATTCAAAACCATACAATCCATAGTATGAGACCAGTGTGGCTACCAATAAAAAGTCCAACGCAGTGTAAATGAAATAACTGTCCATATACTCTGCTCCTTGTGCACTTAGTTCACAAGCTGGCACAGGATAAAATTTGAATAGAAATTTTGGAACACAAAACTAGAGTTCATCCCTTACATCATCATCATCAGATGATGGAGGTGGTGAACCACCACTTCCAGAGCCCTGGTATAACTTTGCAATTATTGGCTGTACAATATCCTCTAGAGCCTTCTTCTGCTTCTTGAATTCTTCTGTATCTGCATCCTGATTTTCCTCCAACCACTTAACAGCAGCATCTATAGCCTCCTCCATAGTTGCCTTATCTGCATCTGGAATCTACAGGACAAAACAAAAAGTCAACTCGATTTTCAGGAGGCAAACAAAAGTCTCAAAAAAAATGAAGTAGCACAAACTTATAACATGACAAATTTGCAAACCATTATGAACAAACATTTAAACTGAATCTTCAAAATAACAAAGCTAACAAGAGGCTCTCTAATCATCAATTGGAGCTTAAGTTAGATTTCTAAATAAACCAGAATAGCAAAGAAAAATCGGAAACTCAACTGCTACCAAAATTGCAGCCAAAGCTAAAACAATTTCCAAATCATCCCTCACCTTTCCAGGAGCACCAAGTTTCTCCTTGTCACCAAGCTGACCTTTGAGAGAGTATGCATAGGATTCCAATTCATTTCTTGCCTCCACACGGTCTTTCAATTTCTTGTCTTCATCGGCAAACTTCTCTGCATCTCTTATCATTCTTTCAATATCATCTGGAGTCAGTCTATTCTGGTCATTTGTAATAACAATTTTCTCCCTATTTCCAGTACCCTTATCCTCAGCTGATACCTGAAATGTGAGGAACATTATTGCATAAATACACAATAAAGAGCTCAATCCAAGAGTACTATAAATAAATCAAAAGTAAATACTAACCTGAAGTATACCATTAGCATCAATTTCAAACGTGACTTCAATCTGTGGTACTCCTCTCGGAGCGGGTGGAATGCCAGTCAAGTCAAACTTTCCTAATAAGTGGTTGTCCTTTGTCATGGGACGTTCACCCTCATAGACCTATGAATGGAATATCAAAATATTACTTAGGAAGAGCAGTTAAAGATCCGTTAACTTAATATCCATTAGTGTACAGAACCTTCAGTACACATCGATAACTTCTTTTTAGACCTCATTCAAGAATTTAAAATAATATAACCAAAACACCCTTAACAAAAGAGACAATATCCTTATACCCCTACAATTTGCATAAAACAAGCTATGTTTTATGACAAAACAGGAGCTATTATTTATTTACAACAGAATAAGTAGCAAAACCCTGGAAATTACATTACAAAAAACACAGAGCAACACCCACTTACCTGAATAGTAACTGTGTGTTGATTGTCAGATGCAGTGGAGAAAACTTGTGACTTCTTCGTTGGAATGACAGTGTTACGTGGGATAAGCTTGGTCATAACTCCACCAACAGTTTCTATTCCCATAGTTAATGGATTCACATCGAGGAGAACAATTGCATCTGTGTCTTGCTCACCAGAAAGAACACCAGCCTGTAAAAGTTACTGGTATAAGCATATTGGAAGCAATAGAGCATATATGCATGAAGAGAATTGGATGCTTACCTGTACTGCTGCTCCATAAGCCACAGCCTCATCTGGATTGACTCCCCTAGATGGTTCCTTTCCTCCAAAAAGCTCACGCACCAACTGTTGAACCTTAGGGATTCGAGTTGAACCTCCAACAAGAACTATCTCATCAATATCCTTCTTGTTCATGTCAGCATCCTCTAATACCTTCTGTACAGGCTTCAAAGTTGAACGGAAGAGATCCTAAAGGAAGGAAATGATATAACTATCAAACATGTTCATGACCTCATACAAAGGGTAAATCACACGGAAATTTTATACATGTCTGACAAAAAAAAATCACAAAATAAGGAAGTACCATGTTCAACTCCTCAAACTTGGCTCTAGTGAGAGTCTCTGAGAAGTCTTCTCCATCATAGAAGCTTTCAATCTCAATACGAACTTGATGACCAGAAGATAGGGCTCTCTTGGCCTTTTCTACCTCTCTCCTGAGCTTCTGCACTGCCCTGTTGTCCTTCCGGATATCTTTGCCACGCTTCTTCTTGTACAACTTGATGAAGTGATCCATTACTCTCTGATCAAAGTCCTCACCTCCCAAGTGAGTATCACCATTTGTAGCAACAACCTGAATAAATAGTTTCCATTAATATTTGCGGCTAGCAACAACGAAATTAAACAAAACATCAGAGGCATACAAACCTCGAATACGCCATTGTCGATAGTCAGCAATGAGACATCGAAAGTGCCACCACCAAGATCAAACACCAGAACATTCTTTTCGCCTTCTCTCTTATCCAGACCATATGCAATCGCAGCAGCAGTTGGTTCGTTAATTATCCTCATAACCTGAAGTCCAGAAATTGTACCTGCATCCTTCGTAGCTTGACGCTGTGCATCGTTGAAATAAGCTGGGACAGTGACGACAGCATGAGTGACCTATGCCAAAATCATAAGTAATTAATGACGGATAACGATTTGTTCGTTGACGCAAGATTTTTAACTTAAATAGCATTTCATTGGTAACTATCTTAAAAGTTAACCTTCTTTCCGAGATAGGCCTCAGCAGTTTCCTTCATTTTTCCTAACACCATGGCTGAAATCTCCTCTGGAGCAAACACCTTAATTCCTTGCGATGTCTTGACCTCAATATGAGGCTTGCTGTTCTTTTCAATGACCTAAACCAAAAGAATAAAACGTAAGCACTTACGGATAAAATCCTAATCACTGCAAAAGAACCGCTTCGCAACTTTGAGCTATGATTGAAGTAATAAGTCATGATCCAACGTCAAGTCGTATGAAAAAGACTTACGGTAAATGGGAAAAACTTGATGTCATGTTGAACGGAAGTATCGCTCCACTCCCTCCCAATAAGTCGTTTGGCATCAAATACCGTATTCTCTGGGTTCGTGGTGAGCTGATTCTTAGCCGCGTCACCAATGAGACGCTCGCCGTCCGGTGTAAAAGCCACGTAAGATGGAGTTATGCGATTACCTTGATCGTTAGCGATGATTTCAACCCGACCGTTTTTATATACACCTACGCTGTAATTCAATGACAATTCCAAAGAATTAGATACAGTTAATGCATACTAGTATCACTGAAGTTATTTTAGGAGTCCGAGGATACTTACCAAGAGTATGTCGTGCCCAAATCAATTCCAACGACCGTCCCAACGTCTTTATTCTTTTCTTCCTTTCCGTAAACCAGGACCAGGAGGCATAAGACCTCCAAAATCTGCATTAACCTCATGTTTAAATAAAACTAGGAACCTATCAATACACAATGGATATCCTTCTCACTTTAAACTCGAACAACGTCTCTCCAAATTGGAAGTCTGTGACAATTCTCCTTGGGATCCAGAACACTCGTTACAGTAACCTTCGCTCACTAGAATATCTTCAGAAATACACGGAATGCCAGCCGGTCAGCACAGTTTAATAACCCGTGTGCCTTTCGTGTCTCTTACCTATTGGTGCGACTAGCAGAACATTTCCACTAAGCGGACTGTCATTGGCTGCGAGTATTTCCAGTTGGCTCGTTGTGATTGGTACACGTAACAAGCACAAGCGCCTTTAGCGCCCTCATTCGGCAGGCAAGGAAAGCTCTAGAAATTTCGAAGAATTTCGAGGTTTCCGAGACTGTCGATCTGTTGAACGTAGGATTTGTGCCGGTGTGACGTTGGTGGTTGTCGTGGTTATGGTGTCTACTTTCGGAACACGTGGTATTTGCCGGGATACGTCTTGAAGTAATTAACTATCCTCGGATAATGGGCATAAGAAGGATAGAAAATTTTTTTTTATTGTATCTGGCATATTGAATGATTTCAGTCGCTTCTGTTGGATAGATTTTGACGCTAGGAGTTATGGCGGAAGTTCAGAACACGTGCTCTCAACGAAGGGTTTTGACGGAAGAAGAATTACTTAAATTATCGCGACAAAATAGCCTTCTAGTATCATCATTTAATGCTGAAAAATTAGAACGAGAAGCTAAAAGAAATTGGGACCTGTTTTACAAAAGAAATTCCATAAATTTTTTCAAAGATAGGCACTGGACTGTGAGAGAATTCGATGAGCTCTTAGGTAACGGTATCCAGGGACAGCATCTTAGACTTCTGGAAATTGGCTGTGGGGTTGGAAATTTTATTTTTCCACTTTTTGAGGATGGTGGAAATTTTTACGTCTACGCCTGTGATATTTCACCAAGAGCTGTGGAGTATGTGAAACTTAACTCGAAGTATGACGAAGATAGAATGACTGCTTTTCAGGCGGACGCTACAACGGATGATATCGTGAAGCACGTTCCCTCATGTAGTCTAGATATTGTGACATTAATTTTTGTTTTATCTAGCATTCACCCTGAGAAGCACCGTAAAGTACTAGAAAATGCATTTACTGTTTTGAAGCCTGAGGGTGTTATGTTATTTAGAGACTACGGTTTATACGACATGGCTCAGTTAAGATTTAAACCTGGCCAAAAGATCTCTGAAAATTTCTATGCACGACAAGATGGTACAAGGTGAGAATCAGTGTTTAGTGTTTTTGTAGACTTCCCAAATTGAAAAGTTGCTCAATTTGATACAGGCCTTACGGAACGATTAATTAATATTTCCGCGTAGTCTGTGGAAATCCAGGTGATACTCCCAACTTCTGTACAATATTTTTTTCTTATTCTTTCGCTGTAGGGCATACTACTTTGATCGAGAGGATTTCGTGACTTTGGTCAAGTCAGTAGGATTCTCTGTTATTTCCTGTGAATATGTTTTCAGAAGAACAACGAATATTAAGGAGGGGTTAGATGTTCGGCGAGTATTTCTACAGGCAAAACTATCTAGAGCCAAGTAATTGGTAAGTTGGAGGTTTTTGTCTCTCATCTTACTGTTGAGTATTGCTCAATGGATTAAATTTCGCCTAACCTTAATTCTGTTGCCTATTTCTCAAATATTACTCGTGTTACGAGTATTTTGAAAGTACCATAGTCTAGCATAAGTTTGATCAACCTGCTTATTATTAGTTTGATAAGGACGTTTTTTATTTTCTTCGATGATGATAGCAATTCATCTGACACATGATGCAATTTATTAGCTCTATCTGAAAATGCTTTATTGATGAGATCTTAGAGGGGACAATTACATTGCGTTACTTAGCTCTCCTTACTTTTAGGCAATCGGAGGGCCACCTACAGTGTGGATGGTTATCCACGGTAAAAGGGTCCGTACCATTTCACATGGAGAGTTACAGAAAGCTGTCCTAATCACTAATATCAACATTCTAGTTATTATGAGGTACGCCTTTACTTTTGTTTCCGAATGATATTCTTTTCTGTGATGATATAATAGTTCAGATGATTTTTCTGTGATTATTACATGCTTTCTTTCGCCCCTATCTGATGGATGTTTACATATGAGGATCATCTTATTATTTTGAGCAATGGATAAATGTCTTTTGATTCATCTTTTCAGGTGTAGGATAAATGTATCATATGCTCCGCTGAAGCCGTATTTTATTATTGGTGCAGTCGTTGGAGAGAGAAAGAAAGCTCTGCTGATCACTGATTTCATCATCTTCAAGTTCTTATGAGGTACGCCTTTACTTTTGTTTCCGAATGATATTCTTTTCTGTGATGATATAATAGTTCAGATGATTTTTCTGTGATTATTACATGCTTTCTTTCGCCCCTATCTGATGGATGTTTACATATGAGGATCATCTTATTATTTTGAGCAATGGATAAATGTCTTTTGATTCATCTTTTCAGGTGTAGGATAAATGTATCATATGCTCCGCTGAAGCCGTATTTTATTATTGGTGCAGTCGTTGGAGAGAGAAAGAAAGCTCTGCTGATCACTGATTTCATCATCTTCAAGTTCTTATGAGGTACGCCTTTACTTTTGTTTCCGAATGATATTCTTTTCTGTGATGATATAATAGTTCAGATGATTTTTCTGTGATTATTACATGCTTTCTTTCGCCCCTATCTGATGGATGTTTACATATGAGGATCATCTTATTATTTTGAGCATTAGATAAATGTCTTTAATGCTTCTTTTCAGATGTTAGATGAGCCAGTAGCTCAACCTACAGTTGACATTGTGATATTGGAAAGGGCAAAGTAGTAACCATCTTACTCAGATAACTGAGTGCTTCATTGTGGCTCACGGGTCAAGAAATTTTCATCTACTCTCAATGAACCTGTATTCTCTTATTGGTGTTAGATTTTAATGAGTTATTTTGAGCTATTCTAGTCTCTAATTTCATTTCCTTCAGGATTTTTGAGGTACGTTTTTATTATTGTTTTCAATTTACAGTTTTTCAATTTTCTTTTTTATGATGATATAATAGTTCAGATGATTTTTCTGTGATTATTACATGCTTTCTTTCGCCCCTATCTGATGGGCATGTACATAAGGATCTTTCTTTTGCTGTGAACAAGAGATAATTGTTTGATTCTTTCCAGGGGTCGTGTGTGAATTTCCCTAGCTTTGGAGGGATGATGTCATAATTGCAATGGACAAGTTGAAATGTATCTCTTGTATTTTCTATACTTCTTTTTTGAGTAACTCTGAGATCTGTTTTTCTAAGCCCTTGTCTAATGCACTGTGACCTTAATTGAGTCACTTAGCTATCAGCTGGCCTTCAGTTTGAATGGTAATTATGTCCAGCAGCTTGATGTTGTAATTTTTCCTAATTTTATGATGACATATAAGTTCAGATGATTTTTTTATGATGTTCGTTGACGTCTTTCGCTCCTATCTGGGAGATTAATTTTTAATATGTGAAGGTGCATGGTTCTTCCAGTAATCTTTGTTGTATATTTGCAGATCAGATTCTTCATACTACTGTTGGAGGGGGAATTTTCAATTTTATTTTACTGTTGACTTCCATCCTAAGTTGTATCATCTATATGTACAAATCAATCCGATTGTTCCAAGGATAGTGTACAGCTGAGTACTTGTACTTGCCTTGTCCTTTTGAATGCTCACAATTGTAGGGTGTTCCAATTTATTTAAAAAAATTAATATAATTTATATTGTGGACTATCCATCAAATATCACTTGTGTTTTGTTTCAATGTTCCTGTTGTTTGTGAGGTAACGCCTTTATCCTGTCTGCCAATCCAAATTAAATGTTTATCTTTGTGAACCATTCATTGTCTTTTTCATGAAATGGTGTGCATTAGATCATTTGTGCTGAGATGCCTGGTAGGGATTGAAAAATTCTTTTGTGATTTGTCATTGAGGTGTGACATTCTGGATCAAGTATTAAACAAGTTATAAATAGTCTGGTGTACTTATTTCTTGACCTTGTCATTGTGAATGTTTATGATTTTGATTGGTCTGGCCCTTCTGGACTGTGTTTTTTGAGTAGCAGCTGCAGTTAACCATTCTGCGTGATTGAAGTTTGAATGTTTTTGTTGCCATTTCAGTTACGTTACAGATGACGGTCAATTGTAAAATGATTGGTTAGTAACTTTTATCAATTTCTTAAGGATACTTCTAAGTAAACAACATGAATTACAAGTTATGAGGTAATGTGTTCATTTGCCTGAAGACTACTACCCTGTGAATGAGATTGATGGTTTCCGTTATATAATATGTGCAGATACTAGTAAAAGGACACTTGTTCGTACACCTCCAGAATGGTATGAACTTACTCGCGCAGAACCTGCGAAAACAGCTTCGACACGTAATGAATGTTAAAACTTTTTGTAACAAGACTTCTTGATGATTTTGGTTATCAAAGACTTTCAGAGAGCGAAGTCTCAGGTTAATTGAAATTTCATTAGACTTGGCAAGGTAAATAAATTCGTGTCATAAAACCAGTAAATTCATTTGTTATTAGAAGCTAAGTCTTAATGGAAATTATGTATGCTTGAGTGGAAAAGTAGGGGCTCGTTAGATGTAAATATAGATAGCTATAAAGGTATTTCCCCTGTTGTTTCCAACGTGGAGACACTTCTTCAAATTAGTACTTCACGTTCTTAGTCCTGTAATTTGAACCAAAGGGCATTTACAGAACGGAATTGGTCGGGAAAGATAACTCACTCGAGTATTAACCACGTTTCTCATCCAGAATCTGATGAATACGACTTGATGCGGTGAGATACAAACTTTTAAGTCTTATAATCTATCGCATAGAGTCTATTCTATCTTAAGTTTAACATACATAGGCAAACTTGAAGATTCATCTCGTTTATAAATACATCGGTTAAAATAGTGAGGCATTCCGCCGAGAAAAATTGAGAACAGTATGCGCTTACTTCGCTTTATGTTACCGCAGTACAAGTCCAAGAAATGAGGGTACTTTCTTTGGTAAGAAGTTGATTCAGTATATTAATTACTCCAGTAGTTCCAATCAACTGAGTGAGCATCGTATGTTAGATCGCATGCATTGGCGGACTATAGCTCTCTTCGTACTAGCAGTTGAGAGATTTGCTTCTAGACCCTATATGTAGTCGCTATTCTATGTGTATTTGTAATTCGAAGATTTTGCTTTCGATTTTGTAGGTTTTCAGTCCTTTTCTCGTGTCATTGTATCGTTCTTCCGTCAGCAGCATGTCTACATATTCGGCGGGAGCGCACAGCGTAGCTTATGTTACTGCACCCAGTGAAGAAGTAGCAAAAAAATTAGCAAAGTGAGTTTCATGAGTTTAATCCTGTACTTTTTGACTAGATCCAAGCCTTTGTCATTTCTTGTTTCACTTTCAGAGGAATCGTTGGAGAAAAACTTGCAGCCTGCGTTAACATAATCCCCAAAGTGACGTCAATGTAAGTAGGTATCTTATTCTTAGCTAGGAAGCGCACATAGATCTAAACTTTTCACTTTATCAAAATACGATATATCAATATAATATACCATTAGATAAAGTAGCAATTCAGTAGTTATGCAGGTATGCAAATTACTGTGGAAAATCGCAGGGTTAATGGAAATTTAAGTCTGGCGTTGAAATGGAAAATTTATTGGTTATTGTTCAATTTAGTAACCGTGGGTAATATAATGATGTAATAATGTTATTATATCATTATAATATTGATATTATATCATTGTCTCTCAAGTCTATAGCAGTGATGATGTAAAAATATTTCTGGCGTTCGGAGAAACTATTGTTTGTTTTAATGAGAGTGAATATTCGTGTTAAACTTGACTATGCAAATTCCTATCAGTTTAGGGTCATCATCATGCATTCTATTCCGAATCATCTTTCGATAAATCAGAACGCTTTACTGCTGTTTACCAATGGAAAACTTGACTCAGCATTATTATTGAAATAACATGAATTCTAGCGCAAGGGGTATTGCAAAATTATTTATTTTATGCATTGAAATATTTTACGAAAGTCATATTTGTCCTAGAGAGAAATTTCTTAAACTTTATGCACACTCTGAAATGCTGGTATGTTGATAATGCTATGTTAATGGGTTAAGTAAAATTGCTACCTTACATTCTTAGCTTGCTAGCCGTCTGTTGCGAACGCTTTCATTCTAGTGAGGCTTACATCGTAATGGTGTGTGATTTTAAAGTAGTGACTTTATAAAAGTGACAGATTTTTGAGAATTCACTGGGTTTCCAATGACTTATTTAGACATTTGTAAATCATGACTTTTATTTGTGTTAATAACCTTGACTGCTTCAGGCGTCTTCATACACCATTTTTTTCATTTCCATCCTTTTCTGAGGATATCGTTCTCAACTAGTACCTTTTTTCTTTGTCTTTTAGAATACTCCCGTATCCATGTCATCCATCTTCTCCATAAGTGCAAGATATTGTAATGAATTCCATAAATCGTAATCATTTAGAATTTGTCAATATATGTTAATTTTCCAATACTGATAACTATTTTTACCATTTCCGCATTAAAACTAGGTATCTGGATGGATAGCCTGCTTACTCTTGACCATCACATTGAAACGATTGTAAACAATGCTTCCAAAAACTTAGGTTTTGTACATAATGCAAGGACTTCACTTATGTAAATAGCTAAGATTCCTCTTTATCTTTCTTGTAAGACCCATTCTTGATAATGTTGCTGTGATGTGATCTCCATGTCTCTTAAAAGACAAAATGATACTTATCAATGTTCATAATAAATTCATTGCCCTGCACCTAGGATTTCCTGCCAAAATCACCCAATACACAGCTATTAAGTCATACTTTAACCTTTTCCCTGACAAATTTTTTGTATAAGTTGGACTTGGAGCAAAAGTGTATTTTTTTATTTCTTAGTGTTAAAGTGTGGCTATTTAATATTACAAGTGAAAGTTGCTTGCATGCTGCAGGTTATAGTTTCCCACCTCTCATTTTGTACAGCCGCAATTTCAATAAAAGGTTTATTTTCTCCTTGAGAAATTGAACCGAATCTGGCATTGAATCAAGGATAATTCATATAGTTGTTATTGCTTATTACTATGTTTTAAAATTAGGTAGTCTATAATAACTTAAGGTTTTGAGTCACTGTTGTTTCAGGGAGTGCCTCAAAACAAATTCTGACTTTCCAATGAGTTTATAATGGACAAAAAATTGACAAGGCCTTGTGGCACACCAAGTATCAATTGGGAAGTAGTCTACCAAAAGTATTAAACATCGCCATGCGACGTGTCAAGTTATAGCTGTTTGGGAAGTGCTCCAAAAGAATATTAAAATCCTCTCCTTGTATTTTAAATGTGCAAAATTTGAACTGACGTATATCGAACCAAGGATCATTCAGGCAGATGTCCGTTTCAATTACACTTCAGAAGTTCATTGAGTAACTAGCCTTTAACTAGTTTCAAGGCAATATCATTTTGGGAATTGCCCAAAAATAGTATCAGAATTTCCTGAACATTTTATTTGGAGCAATATTTAACCACCCATGGCATCAAAATATGGATCAATTTGGAAAAGGTCAACCTTGGATACAAAATATAGTCACAAATGTTATTAAAAAGCCAAATTACAGGTACCTGACATTTCAGAAAGTGGCCCAGAAAATATATTAAAAAGTCATCCTGTGTAATTCAAATGTGCAACATTTCAACTGTCCTAGCATTGAACCCAGGGTCACTTAGATATCCATTCGAATTACGTTTCAGAAGCTCCTCCAGTAATTATCCTTCAGGTTTCAAGGCAACATCACATTTGGGAACTACCTCAAAATAGTATCTGGGTTTCTTGTACATTTTATATGGAGGATTATTTAACCTGCCCTGGCATCAAAGCATGGACTATTTTCAAATCACAAATTCACATCCACTCCAACTCAAATCACAAATTCTATGCACATGCTGAATTTTAGCTATCTGATTTTTCAGAAAGAGCTCCAGAAATAAATATTAAAAAGCATCCCTGTGTATTTTAAATGGGCAAAATTTGAACTGTCTTACCTTCAAACATATGGCTAACCAGGCAAACTAGTCTTTGTATCATGCAATCGAATTCCACTTCTAACAATATAACGAATTTCAACTCTCTCCACTATAACACAAAATGATAATATTTGTACTTTTTCACACTGGTTTTAATACAGCATGACCATTAAACATTAAAAATAATTGTGATTGACTAGAACAGGAAGGAAAAGGGAATTGTAACCTTGAATTCTATCATTTTCCTTCGGCTGAAAAAAGTATCTCTATTTTGATTTTGCAGATATGAATGGAAAGGTGAACTGAGTGAAGATGCTGAAGTATTAATGGTAAGTTTAAATTACAGCATATCGCAATGAATGATTTCATGATACTCTGCATTACGTAGTATTGTATGAATAAAAGGAATTATTTCAAATTTTATCTTTCTTAAGCAAGTTTATTAGTATTTGTCCAGGTAGAGCATATGTAATATTTCCATTAATAGTCTATTCATTACCGTAAAAAGATTTGTTTTATGAAATCAATGACAGCTTTTTATTACATCCCATTAGAAATAATCTAATATTAAATTTAAATTCTGTTTTGATTAATACTTAGATATTGAGATTTTAACTTAAGCTCTGTCACCCAGCACAGAAAATGCATTTTTTTTGTTCTATCTAAGAAGTACCCACAAGATGAAAACAAAAATTTTTGAATTATATGGTTCAACGTTGGATGAAACTTGCTGAAATTTGGTTCAGCTTGTTTTTCTGTAGGATCCTTACTTAAGTTTTAATTCAAATCTAAACTTGAGTATCAATTATAAAAATCCAACATCATTACTATAAAATATTTCTTACCTAGCCATTTCAAGCAACCTAAACACTATGTCATTGGGGTTAGAGAAAAGCTCCAAATAGCCGTTGTTAGTGAGCAAACTAAACCCAGTTATTCTTCTCTCCCAAAGATGGCAACATAGTTGTTGAAATACGTAGCTTTTCTCTGACTCTAATATCTTACCACAGCCGTGTTCCCATTTCGTTAATGATTCTAAACACTACCATTAGCTAAAATGTTTTATTCTGAAGGAAGGAAAGATATGTACATCTTTACAAATAAATTTGATTTCCAAAATGTCTTGGTTGCCTTCATGGACTTTAAAATATAAATTTCTTTATGAAATCATTTTCATCCAGTTGAATAAAAAATAGTGGAAAGCTTTAAAAACCCATAGTACTCCCTAATATGATCTTTATTTCAGCTGGTGAAAACAAGAACGAATAGAATAGAAGAACTGATAGATTTTATAAGGTAAGAATTTTTCTCTATTCCTGTAAGAGCTTTCTGCAATGTACCTCTAATTTGATGTTTTACACAGGACAAATCATCCATATGAGCTTCCTGAAGTTATATCATTGCCTGTAAGTAAGAATTTTCTGAGGTACTTTTCACTATGTTAACATTAAATTATTTGTTAATACGGAAAGATTTCCATTTCATTTTTAGATTGAAAAGGGCAACCCTCCATATCTGGACTGGATCAGTGAAATTGTTCCGGATAAATCAAAATGAGCATTGTGCATTCATTAAGCATTCTTATGGAATAATTTTAAGTGAAAGGTGTAGCTACGCTCAGTTTTAATTTGTTCATCTATTTAAGATCTGAAATAAAAGTATTTGGTGAAATAAAATCAAATATTATTTTCAAAATTTATATTAATTATAAGTAATTATTACCACTGGTAACAAATTCACACCATATATCTTGCTTATGTTTGCCATATCATATCTTTCATAATGAAGTAACCAAATTTTGGTTGATGTTATGTGGAATGTATTAAAATAAGTTTTTACATTCTAATCTGGAATCTACCAGCCTTTGTTATATACTTGACACCTTTAAATGGCTTATATTTTTCACCATACATGTCTAGCCTATTAACTTTCAATCCAGAAACAGCTAACTGATTGATGGTGAACTGAACCTAGAAAGAGATAATACATAAAGTTAGATAAAAATGGGACAAAATAAAAATACAAGGAAATATACTCACGTTGATAGCAGGGTTTGACTCAACTGCAGGTGAACCGGGTTGCAGAAAAATCTAAGAAAATATATTAATATTCATGAATTTGTACATAATCCAAATACAATCAAAGTAACAGTTAAAATATCTTTCAATTAGTCAACATTCTCACCTAAAGCACTAAAATGTATTTTAATTAAAACATTAACCAGCAATGCACATCATAACAGATATGTTTATAAAAATCTACAAAAATATTTCTCAGAAAATTGTTTAGAGGGCTACACTCAATTTATGAGTAAAAATCTTCAAATACTGACTTAATTAAACTATAACAAGAGAGAATTATTAATAATTCTTCCCTGACCAATAGCAAATGTGGTTAGCTGTTCCTGGAATTATTGAAATAGAAATAATATCACAAGTTTCTTCTTCTTAGTTTTATTCCCACCACTTGAAGGGTTAATGACTAATTATTGATTAGTGGCAACAATGAAGATTATTTTGGAATAGATTTGGGTGTTCTTCCTTCTGCCAACTTTAATCAGAAAAATTGGGCATCCACTGAGAATCGAGCCCAGGACATCTTTCATAAAAGTAAACATGCCACCCTCTTTGCTATCAGGGAACTAAGTAAAAATATTAAGTTTATAGTCTCATAAGTTGAGATCATAATCCAAGAAATCATCCAAGCCCAGAGGAATGACTTTACATTCAGATTTTTTATAAATTATCTTAAGAGAAGTAGAGCATTAGCATTAAAATCAGATAACCAATTGGAGAGTTTTATAATATAAGTGAAGAAAAGAAGAAAGATTGTTTTCAGGTCAAACTGATTTACCATGTAAAAATCATCATATAATCTTCTTAAGATTTAATACTTCAGAAAGGTAATGCATAAACCATACCCATTTTAAATTCCAAAGAAGATAAACAGAAATTGATGAAATAAATAAAATAAACTGACATTCACTCAAAGAATTGATATGCCTGAGTGATGGTAAATTTTTTTATTTTCGACTATAGGAAATGAGTATTGCTTTTTTATCCTCTACCAAAATGAGTCTATCTTTCATGAGAATGCAATGTGAAAGTTCAGTCGACATATGGTTACTTACATTTCCTTTCAATGACGGCAAGCGAGTTGGGTCGATTCGGCCAACATCCCAAAGAAGAACTTTGGTGGTTGGGTCAAATGAAACTCGACCTTGAGTACCAGTAGCACCAACGCTTAAAACAACCTTCGGCATTGGAATCTCCAAAACAACTGACTCAACCTATAGAGAAATAACATCAAGTGATCTTCCCTTTGTTTGCCTCAGGTGAAATACCTTGATTTCTTTTTTCATCCACTAATTTCTGCTTCCTACAGTTTAATTGCAAAATTAGGAGTCAAGGGCTGATGATATGAAAGAAATTTCTTCCCAAATTGGAAAAACAAAAGGAATATTTCAGAGTAAAGTAACCTGAATCAACTAGGAAATTAGCTCCTTAATGAAAATTATATTTTGATAAGACAAATAAAAAAGAATGAATAACTAGTAGTGAAATTAGTAGACAAAAGTTTCTAACTCAACCATAACTATTTTAATGGGGTCAAAGGAATCTAAACTGAAAACCAGGGCATTGAATGGTAACATTTCTTGTTCCTGATGGACAAAAAAAAAACCAATTGCTCCCATTCTCAATGTCAGACTGGTTCAAAGCTGTATTTTATGGTACAACCATTGAATTATAATATCCTTTTGAAAGTTTGTTTTACTATTTTTTAGATTTTTTATATACACCACATTACATTAAATTTAAGAATAAAAATTAGTAATAGTTAGTTGGTAGTAAAATTGCACATATTTAGTTTAAGAATTTGGTTCAGGTTCAAGAATTTCGATTTTTCTGTATTGGTTCAGTTTTCACTCCAGCAAAAATAACTGTTTTAGTTTCATGCCCTGCTGAAAACCTAGAGGTAAAATTTCAGGGATAGTCCTGCATCTATCAATAAATACCACATTTTATTCTAAAGGGTAATTAGATGATTGAGATATATAGTGACACTTGATTAAGTTTTACTGAAATTTTGTGAGAAAACTTGGAAGTAATATTAAAAGCTCTGATGACATTAAACGAGGTTTCTTAGGTGGTTAAAAATACGCCCTGATATTATGGAAGGAGAAATTAAGTGACAGTAAGCAAAACTTACCGTTCTCCCAACTGTTTGCTTTGGACCAACTGTGATGTCTATTCTACCACCTCCACTGCCACCAAATGATATATTGTGTCGGACATATATTGGAATAGCAACCACACTCTGAGATCCAATGTGATAAGACATCAAGCGGAAACTTCCATCCGGCGGGATGAATGAAAGGATCCGTTCTGACTAAAGATTCATATTTAAATGCAATGAGAGAAAACAGAAATCACTACAATTAATAAAAGTTTTATCCAAAACAACTATACTGTTATAATGTATGACCAAGTAGCACTGAGCAATACTGATTCTAAGGGAAATTCAATGTCAAAGAATCCTTTTCTGGTAGTATTTTTTAAGTGATAGTTGAAGAAAAGAAATTCCTCAGTCAAAAGCATCTGCAGCTCTGGTCATTTCAAAAGAATATGGCAGATAAATCTTATGATTCCATATGGTGTAAGAGAAATATAATTGATTCACATACACCTCTGCATGATAAATATTATCTGATTTCAAAAAAGTATCCTGAAAAATTAATTCTTTAAAATTATTGATTAACATTTCAATTAAGATTGAATCAGATGTTTTAAAATAAGTCAAAGAAATGCTGGTACTTTAGATTGATTATACAAAAATTTTATCTTATGAGGCTGGAATAAATTAAGAAGTTTGAGTTTCAGGAAATATTAGATAAGATACTTTAAGTAACTGAGAGAAGAGACCTTAAGTTAAACCTATCTTAAATAAAGGCTACCAAGTTGATACTTAATAATCCAACAGCAGAGAGCAATAAGATACACACAAGATGATTATTTGAACTTGGACAGATATTTATGAGTAAGAAAAGGGAAAATGAAAGAATGATTATTATTATTTATGTTTTGGGAGTCGAAGGAGAGAAAATTAGCAGTACACATGAGAAAAAAACTATGAAAATTTTCAGCTGAGTACTTAACAAGGAAGAAATATGTACATAGTTTTAGGGCATTTACAGAGACTGGAGTCAGATAGATTATTAAATAAGACAGTTTTGCAAGAAAGCTAAAACTCCAAAAGGAAAGAAGCCAGAGAAATAATAGGTTGATACTCAATAGCAAATCTCTTGTGAACTAGAGGGGTGCTCAGACTTTTTACTTGGTGAACCAGTTAACACAATTCTTGGGGGTCAGCAGGCCACAGTTATGCACCTGAATTTATCAAAATAATTTATATTTCCCAAAAATTCTTTCACTTATCTACTTCTTCATACTTAAGTGAAGGCTGATCAAGCAGCAAGTCAATAGTACAATCTTCTGAATTTGTAATTGTTTGATTATCACTCATTATTTAAACAATACAGGAGACCAGATTTTGTCCAGAGGCCATATTTTTGCAACACTGCTCTAGAAAGAAAGGTACCTACAAACATATAAAATAATGGTGCAATAATTGCTAAAATGCCATCGTTGTTGCTCATCCACCCTGTGCTGCTGACAAGATGAGAATTTGGAATCAAGTGATAGTGAAGTTATGAATTAACATAAAATACCCAAATTTCTTTGCAGACAACCAACAGCTTCTTACAGACCGTATGTGGTCCATGGACCTCTAGTTAGAAATTGTTTCACCAAAGCATTGAAACATGACAAATTATTTCATACGAGCAAATTTTCATGAGAGAAAACAAAGATGATCATAAAGGCTTACCTCCCATCTCTTAAATCTTGCACATGGGTGAAAACTAACATCATCAAAGAGGCGAGGATTAACAAATGAAAGTGTTAGATCAGGCATACCACTCAGTTTAATGCAGCAATCAATCTAAAAAGAAATTGAAACAAATACAGTGATCAAACAATCTGCTTTAGAACCCTCTTAATATTTGTCTAGTTCTCTTTTAAACGAATACTGTTAAGTGTACAAAAGTTGCTTCACCTGTTGTTATATTTAAGTAATTTAAATTAAAATAGCATCAAATTCAAGTTACATTCAACTGAAAACACTCTTTTTATTAATGAATATAGGTATACCTAAAAGGTCATGCTAAACCATTTTAGTACTTACACAGACATAATATAGAGCTATCTATTTTATTCCCACTTAATGTCTTGAATTTAATCCAAAAGAAAGAGAGTACTAACCATTTTCTCATTGATATTCAATATTTTTGAATAAAAGATTAAAATTTAAGAAATGGAATTTTTAAACATTTAGATTTGTGCCTCTTCCAAGAGACACTTCCTGAGTTTCTTGCCTAGCCACCTTCCAATCAACATCACCTTGTATACTTAAATATTTTCCTTTGTAAGATACAAGCAGATAATTCAACACATAAACTCAATAAAACCCTTAATTATAAATTATCAGATACACAAAAGTTTGGGTTAGTTATATAATTAAATTAAAAGATTTGAAAATGAAAAATGTTTCATTTGACTTAGCAAGAATTGGTTCATCCAGCAGTTAGCTGTATGAATCTAGGATATGTATCCAAATTAACCATATATCCTTTCCTTACAGGTTGTCATTATTCTCCTAATCTCTTAAACAAAGCCAATTAAAGAGAAAATTGTACTTGTAGCATAGAAAAGGATATAGATAAAGCATATCAGCGAATAAAGATAAGTGCTGGTGATAAAAAGCTTAATACACCAAATTATTTTTAAATTCCGAAGTATTTCTGAAAATCTGCAAAGGCACTACTAACCAATAGCTGAGAATCACTGTTTGAAAGGGAACTTCGTTAGAAAACAGGCTTCACCACATGCAGAAAATGTTTTTTCTCTGTCAAGAATCACTAAGTGGCAGTAAGTAACCAAACATTAAACAATCCATTAAATTACAACCTTACATAACCCGAAGTATGTAAACACAAGAAGACTAATGGCCCTAAAACATGTCTGGATAAAGAGATTTGTAGAATTGTTTTCTAAAACTTGAAAAGCATTTTCAATGAAATAACTGCATCACGTAAATACAAATGCCTACATCTACCCATTTTACCATCTCTCTACATTTAGAGCACTTTCTCCGTTCAGATGGATAATATTTCCATAAAATTTTTGCACTGTGGTAGAATGACATTTTACTGTTTAATCATTAATGATATGGAAAGAAAAATTTCTTGTGGAAACTAGAAGTACTTTCATATTTATTTCATCATGGCGTTCCACCAAGTTAAGCTAGAGCATATTGATTACATTCATTAATGGTATAATTAAAACTGAATTGAATGAAAATACACTGTTTAAATACAATCTATTACTCCAACAAATCCCTAAATAGACAAATGAATTTTACATTTATAACAATATTTTCTATTAGCCATTAAAAAGGAGATAAACCACAAACTTCCTCATTCTCAAAAAAATAAATAATCATACATATCCTTGTATTTCAGCAAAGACAGTGCTACCAGAGCGATCAATGATTGCATCCACTTCTTCTACAACATCAAAATATGCTTCATTATTTGTGTACTTCACTCCTGTCCTACGCCATGGAACATTGGAAAGTTGTCCACTAGGAAGAGTTGAACTAACACTGAAAACAAATATATTTTGTCATATTCTATATGATAACAGTTGTCAAGGAATAAAACTATCAGACATAATTTAATGATAAAAGAATCGTTTTTTATACAGTACTGTAAATATGATATTTATTAAAGACCTTTCCACAATCCTTTAGCACTGTGAGCTTTTTTACTTGACAACAGTAGAATTCATCCATAACTTTAATAAAATAATTCCCTGAATGAAAGTGGTTCTCAACTATTGGAATGTTGGGAATCAATCTTGGAAAAGAAGCTTGAAATTATAGTTTAATTGCCAATTTACCAACCAAAATTTAAGTGCCAATTAATAAAGGAAGTTTCCAAGAAATAATTTTATAGATACTTCAGCACTCGAGTTTACATTAGTGACATAAATATCTTCGAGTAACAAGAAACAGAAAGAGGTTTTGGAAGATGCAGACCATATTACAATAAAGAATTCAGCTTTGCTAGAGATCCAAGGGAGTCTTCATTTAAAATTCAGATAATCGCAGGAAAATAAAGATTTCTAAATGTAAAACAAAAATAACAGGGAGGCAAATTATGGATTTTTAAAATTCATAGAAAAATAACTTAAAGCTCCTTCCACACTCTACATTGATTTTTAATACCATTCATTCTTATAACAGAAGGCTGAAATTTTTTTAAAAATAGAATTCACATTGCAACTCCTAAAGTCACTTCCCTCTCAATCATATTATATTCTTATGAACTACATTCCAACCTTTTCTTCCTTTATTCCTAAATGATATCATATTATACAATTTTAATGCAGCCTTTAAAGTTCTCAGAGAACAGGTACATGCAGAAAACTTCAATGAGCAAAAACCAAAGGTGGCTACAACAAGAATACCCAAAATTGAGGTATAGATATTTGAACATCATGCAGTTATACATGGATAATCATTCATAATAAGTGATATAATCATATAAGTATTAAATATCTACTTGAATACTTAGGAGTCATGCACACAAATAACTTAAAGTAGAACATGCACATCAGAAAAATCTTCAATAAAAACTTCTTTATAAAGAATATTATGAGTTGGAGCAATAAAAGAATAGGAGAAAGATTCAACGTATAATTTGACAGGCCTTGATAATTTTGGAGAAAGTTTCTGGAAGACTAGATGAATCATGCAACTTCCCTGTTGTGTCTGTTAAACTGACAATAAGCTTAAAATAAGAAGGAAACTGCAAAGATATGAGGGTAGTCCCAGAAGTACCTGATCTAACAAAGAAAACATAATTGGGGAAAAAATATTTCTCAACATAGTCTTCTACTAACTCAATACACTTTTCCATGTTCAATAGCTTCAATATTATAGTGAGAAACGTTGAACTCCTCAAAATAGCCATTAACCGCAGACTCCATCTCATCACTGTTGGCAAATTTTTCACCAACAAGCCATTTTTTCAAGTTTGGAAAGAAAAAATATTCCTAAGGCGACTAAATCTGATGAATAGGGTGAATGAGGAAGTAATTTGAACTTCAACTCATTAATTTTGGCCATCACAATAACAGATGTGTGAAATGATGCATTGTCTTGATGAAGCAACACTTTCTTTTTTGGCACCTGTAGCTGTTTTTCCTTGATTTCATCATTCAACGTTGTAATAAGTTTTCTTAATACTTGCCATTGATTGTTTTTCCTTTTGGAAGATAATGAGTGAAAATTATTCCACACACATCCCAGAAACTGACGCCATAACCTTGCCAGCAGATGGAACCGTCTTTGCCTTCTCTGGAGCCGATTCTCCCCTTGTGGTCTATTGTTTTGAATGTTCCTTTGTCTCAGGTGTGACGTGATGGACCCATGTTTCATCCATGGTTATGCATTGATGCAAAAACTCTGCTTTATTGCTGTGAAATATCACCAAACACTTGGTTGAAACACCCTCATGACACTGTTTTTGTTCCATTGTGAGCAAATGCAGGACCCATCTCATGCACAGCTTTCTCATGTAGAAATTTTCAGTCAATATCTGATGTACAGCACTTTTTGAAATCTGTACCACGTCTGCTAGCTTGCACACTTTCAGTTAACAGTTAACCCACACCATTTTGTGAATTTTCTTCATCATTTCTAGTGCAATCACCCCATTTGGTAGACTATAGTGATGTTCATCTTGGCAGCTTGTATAGCCTCATTGAACTATGCCACCCATTATTATATTGTAGTAAACAAAAGAGCAGAATCTAGCTTGGCTTTGATGTTGGTTCTACTGAGACCTTTCAAATGAAATTATTGTATCACATAACAGTGACCAATTTTTTCCATTTTTACAAATTTACTTAGAGCATTCACTATTGATGGCCACTATCAGGTAGGGTACTTTTGGGACAACTCTCATATAAGGAACCCAATACTCACTCTCATAGAGGGCTGATGAGAATCATCCTCAATTCACTACATTGATAAATGGCCCGTAAATAGGAATACAGCAAAAAGAAAACAGTAGTAGTTGTAGTAGTAATTTTGAAATTTCTTTGACAGATAAGGTGAGCCCCCACAGGGAATCAAACCCAGAACTGAATTTACCATAGGCAAATGCATTACCCACATGACTATCAGGAGGCCCAAAATAAGAAAATAATAAAGAGAGTTGCAATTTGCAGGAACTCTTTCAACACTTTCACATTCTAGCCAAATAAAAACACTTTTTCCTACCTCAACAGTAGTCTTTGTGTATTTACCTAGAATACCACAAGACAGAAAATATAGCCATGCAAAACTTTTAAGAACTACTGTTTAATAAGCTGCTAAAAAGCCATACTTTTACCATATACAGTTCTCGATTACAATCTATGCAACTTATGATCACTTGGAAAAATGGCCAATTTAATTTTGTATTTCACATGTTTAGCTAAAACTCAAGAACCTAAAGCCTGACAACCCTCAAAGTTTTGTTGTTAAATAAATATTCTTTATACAATTTCATTAGT
>KZ309419.1:98140-114474 GCA_000376725.2 Ladona fulva | reverse complement strand
AATATCCAAAATAAAGAAGAAGAAAAAATTTCCAAATACACCCCATTAGCACAGGAAATAAAGCAGCTCTGGAAACAAGAAACAGTCACAATAGTGTCAATAGTTGTGTCAGTTACCAGCATTACAACCAAAAAATTTTATACACACCTGGAAAAACTAAATATTAATAAGAACATCCACTCAAATATTCAAAAGGCAGTCATACCTAAAACAACATCAATAGTACGAAAGTTCCTAGCAACGCAATAGGGAGGTATTTGACTTGGTAAAGACCTGTCAAAGAACCAACATTAGCCCACAAAAGTGAGAAAAATCAATAATTTATTTCACCACAAAATATTCATGTACAGTGATTTACTAAAAAATCAAACGGGTATATATTTCTGCCCCGTTATCTTATGCAGCCGTTGGTACAGAAAGTTCACAATCTGGCAATGCCGTAGGATGACGGCCCCGCCCCCCCTGGGCATTCTAACGGTACATGGTTGTCAAAGAAACTCACATGAGAGGACGGACGCTTTATGGAAGATATGTTGGAAAGGTTTCTTACTAAGAAAGAACCTGATTTAGAACTTAGAAAATTCTTCTGGCCCGTTGGGGCATGAAGAGAAGGTTTTCTCATCACTAAAAATTACTGTCTTCCAGAAGTCTACACTTTTGTATATGTGCTTCTGGGCGAAGGCCCAGAAGCACATAGACAAAAGTGTAGTATGGTGTTCTTTCATACATGCTAAGACGAGGTATAGGGTATTATAACTGATGGTTTCTTCTGGTGTTATAGTTAGGTAGTGCTCTTTTCAAATATTTTATTTTCTTTGTGTACATATCTTATTAATTCATAAATATAAATGCTGGGTAGTGGTAGAATATCGAGTTATTTTAAAAATTGGTTTACAAGAATCTATAATGTCAATTTGCATACTATCTTTTTTTTAAATAGTTTACCAACCGGAGGCTATTCCCCAAAATATAATTCCATATTTCAGTGTGGAGTAAAAGTAACCATAATACACTACTAGTCTAGTTGGAAAATAAGTGATATGAGTGATACAGGACATGTTAAAACAGGCTCTGTTCAGTTGTTTGGCCATGTAATTGACCTGTTCTTTCCAAGTATTTCCAGAGGAGAACCAATTGCCAACCCCTCTTCTTGCCAGAAGAACTAATTATATAATTTGTTCTCATTCCTAATTCCCATCAGCTTCTGTAAATGACACTTTGAATATTTTGAGAACGCTTCTATGTACTTGTAAAATTGCAGATAATGTGGTTAACAATCATATGAACTTAATCTCTGTTTGTGTTTCTCAAAACTATTTCCAATTTAACAATTAGTTCTTCTGGCAAGAAGATGGGTTGGCAATTCATCAATGTACACACCTAGAATTTTTAAACATGTTGCATCTTAAGAGAAGAAATTGTATTATCACTGGTTGGTGCTAGATTACTTGCTTTCTGACTGCTTTTGAAATGAATAATGTTTGTTTTATCTACATTTAATCTTAATTCATTTGCAGAGAACTAGTTTTCCGTTTTTTCAGTTGTGTGCTTAAGACTAATTTCAAATTTGTTGTCATACAAATACTTTTTCATTCTTATTTTTAACTATTCCTATAGTATCATCTTCCTAAAGTATCACTTCTTTGCTTCTGCTGGGTGAGAGATCATTGACATAAACAATGTAAAGTAATGGGCTGAGCACAGAGCCTTGCAGAATGCCTATGTTCACATCTTCCCAATCTGAATTATATAATTTATTCTCATTTCTAATTTATGTCCTTAGTTTCCTACCTGACAAGTAAGAATGAATCCACTTAAGAGAATTCTCTTTTATTCCATAGTATTCTAGTTTATTGATTAGTGTGTCATGTTGAACACAGTCGAAAGCTTTGGTAAGGTTACAAGTTAAACCTTATTTTGTTTGTGACTGATCCAGGGACTTACAAACCGTATTTAGGTCAATTACCGCTGTCATGGTTGAATGTTTCCTTCTAAATCCATGTTGACATGGCAATAGCATTTGTTTTCCTTCAAAATGATGCATAAGCTGTGTTTTTGCAGCTATTTCAAATATTTTTGCAAAACTTCTTAACAAAGATGTGGGATGGTAATTTTTCATGAATTAAAGTTTTCCTTCTTTGTACAATGGCTTGATAATACTACAAGTAAAAGTTGCTTGCATACTGCAAGCTTAATATAGGGTAGATTAGGTAATGCATTATATGTGCGCTCCCTGAGATTCACCAGTGTCTGCTTGCAGGGACGTATGAATCTAAATCTATCCTTTAGTTTCAAGGGAACACCAAAATTTGAAAATATCATCTAGGAGAGATTAAGTAAGGAATAAATATACTGTCTGCCATATGCTGCCTGCCAAACGCTGCCTGCCATACACCATCTGCCATACTCCACTGGCTGTTTTCTGTGACGTGCAATACCACTATGGGAATTATCTTTACTACATGCACTAGAAAACCATATCTAATAACGATACCATGAATATCAACCTTCTATGTTAATGGAAAATACCCTAAACAAATATTTGAGAAATCGTGCAATGTTTAAAAACGCAAAATGTACCTGTTTTGGTGCCTTCTAGAATCAAACCCATTGTAATCAGGAAGAATAAGTCATTAATTCCCTAGTGTGATTGGTATGGTTTTTAAATTGAACATTCCTCAGGTAAGTGACTCTTTTAGTCTAACGGAAAATACCAAAAACAAATCAATGAAAACTCATTAGGTGTACAAAGTCACAAAAAGTACCGTTTTCAGGACTTTCTGGAATTGAACTCAAGAGCGCTGTCTCAATTATTCTGTAATGTCAAGGTCAGCGACTTTATGCAAAAAGGTAGATGGCTCAGTGATAATTTTCTTTTAGCCTCAGAAGGTGTCTCAATCTTATTGGAAAATGCAGAGTAAATTTTTGGAAATCTGTGCAATGTACAACCATGAAAAGTACTCTTTCTGGGGATTTCTTGAATCGCAACTAAAGTACCTAGAAAGGAAATCTCATTAATTCCCTATTGTGAATATTGTTGTCTTAAGGATAAAAAATTGCTGGGTTCGTGGCACCTTTCATTTAACGGAAAATGATAAAAATATTATCATTAAAAATTCATACAATTCAGAAAATCACAAAATGTAGCTTGTTTAATCCGCCCTGGCATCGAACCAAGGATCAGTTTAGAAAATATTAGACTTGGATATTAAAAACAGCTACAAATACTATTCATATGCTGAGTGTTATGTTTATCGGCCGAGCGGCGAAATGAAAATCTTTCAAGACGTCTGGTTCACACTCTTTATTTCCCTCTACTTATAAAATGCCCCAATGTGTAGAGCAGCCGTCTATATATACAAAAGAAAAGGTTCCAGAAAATTCCACAACCTCTGTTGTATCGTCAGGCTTTTAAGGTTCGGCAATAACAATTCGCTTTTGTTTGTTGGAACCAGTGGGGTGAAAAGTCGCGCCACAGGATCCACGTCGATGCAGGTTGCCGTCGGAGACCGAGGCGAGAGGTGCGAGCTGGACACATGGCGCCTCTTTCCGTTGACGTTCACCTCGTTACTGACGAGGGATACAGCTGCCTCGATTACCCCCCCCCCCCCCCAGCCACAGGACGCGGCGGTGAACGATGGATCTAACCCAGACGAGATCTCCCGGACGGTAAACGGTTGTCTTTCCAGGATGATCCCGTTTCGTTTTCTCACGGAGAGCTTCCATCTTCTTCTTCAAAATCTGATCGGGCTTGACCAGCGATAATTTGGTTCTTGGACGGCGACCCAGAAACAATTCAGCCGGCGTGACCTTGGTTACGCTATGCGGGGTGTTGCGGTATGCAAACTACCAGGCGTCGATCTTGTGCTGCAAGGTTCGCGATGACGTCGCGTTGTCCAACAGTTGCTTCTCCAGGCAGGCTTTCACCGTCTGCACCCCTCTTTCGATCTGTCCATTGCTGGGCGGGTGGTAAGGAGGAGAATGCGTCTTGTCAATGCCATTTGCAAGCAGGAAACTGACAAACGCCTCGGAGTGGAATGGCGGCCCATTATCGCATACCAGCTCCTCCGGAAGACCCCAACGGGCAAACCACAACCTTAGCACTTCGATCGTAGTTTCGGCCGTCTTATCTGGTACAATCTGGATTTCTGGCCATTTCGAATGACCATCTTGACCCAACAGGAGATGCGAACCACCATACTCAGGGAAGTCTATAAAAATCCTCTGCCATCTGCGCGTCGGCCACGACCATGGCACCAACTGCTCGTGCGGAATCTCTACTTACAGTGTCCGACACACGGCGCAGTCACTCACCAGCTGCTCCAGATCTGCATCTAAATTCGGGTACCACACATAACTTCTAGCAAGTGCGGTCATCCGAGTTACACCAGGGTGCGTCTCGTGAAGCAGCGTCAGGATCTTTTCGCGCAGCGACGTCGGCACGATGACACGTACTCCCCAGAGCACACATCCGTTTTCTACGGTGAGTTGTAGGTATCTTCGATGGTACGGCTTCAGTTCTTCGTCGTTGATTTGATCTGGCCATCCCTCCTGCACGTAACCTCGAACGCGGCGCAACACCGGATCGGCGGATGTCGCGGACGCCACCTCTTCGGCGGACACCAGGATGTTCTCCTCGGTCGGCATGACCAGGTAGATTTCGGACTCCACCGGGGTGTCATCGGCGCAGGGATGACGGCTGAGGTAGTTGGCGTGTGGGATGTCTTCGCTGCGATGACGAACAATCGTGTAACAGTGCGCTCCCAAAATCAGACCTGAACGTCGCAGACGTTGGGCGGCGTAGGCGCGCAGTTTGCTTTTGTCGCCGAACAGCGCCACCAGCGCGGCGTTATCCGTGACCAGTTATAACTCTCTTCCTTCCAGAAAAGTGCTGAACTTTTTCAGACCGAAAACCATCGCGGCTGCCTCCCTCTCATGGACCGGATAGTTCTTCTCGGCGTCAGTGAAAGTCTTGCTTCCAAAAGCTATTGGCTCCTCTCTCCCATCTTCTGTCACGTGACTGAGCACGCAACTGGCTCCGATCGGGCTGGCGTCGCTCGTCATCCGGAGATACCTCTTCAGTGAGTACGGCACTAGAATCTGGTTCCCGATGTCGGATAAGGCCGTATCGTAGGCCTTCTGCTCGACGTCCTCCCACTTCCAGACGGCGCTTTTCACTAAGCGATTAAGTGGGTGTGAGATGGTTGCGAGGTGCGATGCGTATTTAAAGAAGAATGTCACCATTCCTATCCATGACTTTAGCTCCACCTGGTTTTGCGGCAGGGGCACCTTCCTCAATTCTTCAATCCTCTGCGGATCGGGGCGACTTCCGAAGCGGTCTAGTAGGAAACCCAAATATTTCACTTCAGAAACCAGGAACTTGCACTTCTTCACGTTAAGACGGACGTGGTGCTTTTCCAAACGGGCGAGTACCTCTTCTAGAGTTTTCCGGTAGGCTTCCCTCGTCAGTCCCCATATCTGAATATCTTCGAGGTAGATGAAGATGTTGTCGATGTTGGCTCGGATCGTCATGATAATTTCTTGGAATTCACCAGGACCGGAAGCAATCCCAAACGGCATCCACAGCCACTTGAAACTCCCGAACGGTGTGTTGATCTTGGTGAGTTCCTGGGACTCCAGACTCATGCCGCTTGAAGATAAGCTTGATCCATGTCCAACAGACAAAAAATCGTGCCTTCGACGATCGATAGCATATCGATTGACGGCGTCGTACGTCCCCACAGCAACAAGTCAGGGTTGAGCGTCAATGCATAATCACCACATATGCGAATGTCATCATCCGTTTTCGGAACACCCACTATCGGAGTGCCCCAAGGTCCTGGGGAACACGGCACTAGAAACTTGCACGCACAGAGTTTCTCTAACGCTTTCTTGGTGGGTGCTGAACGGGCGATGGGTATCGGTCTCGGACCGATGATCACTGGCGTTGCCCCTTCTCGCAGGCGAAGGTGTACTTCGAAACCTTTAATCAGTCCGAACTTATCACCGAAAACATGAGGGTACCTACCCTTATACTCCTCAAGCATCGCGGCGACTTCAACAGTCGGGGTTCCCCGAGTTGAAGTCGATGTCGTCGACGGCGGTCTCGCGGTTGACGCGGCAGCGGCAGGTGCCTTCGCGGGCGGAGCGGGGCGCGCGATAACGGACACGGAAGGCGCGGCAGGTGCGGCCGACGGCGACGACGCGGGCTGCGCGGTCGGAACGGCCAGTACCTGGTGTACGGGATTTGGCAAAAGACGGGGCCAATCCAACCGGAAATACCTCATCCAGGGTAGTCCGAACAGCGACGGAAAATCGCGATCAACCGCAGACAGAGGTGCCGTCGCAAACTGTTGACCCACTGACACGTTCGCGTCGAACTGGCCAAGCATCTCCATCGGCGTCCCCCATGTCAACGCTCTGGTAGGACGTAACGGTACCTGGGAGAAATGCTGCAAATAAGTTGAGNTAAACTAATCCATACATCTTTCCCTTGTATCTTTTTCCTTTCTCATTTTCCCTGTATATTTCTCCCTTACCAGTTCATTGGATGCCACCAGAATATTATGCTATTCTATGAATATGTTTTCCAACCTGAAGTGGATGGTGCCACCGTCAGTCCACCAATAATGGGTACAGACCTGAGTTTTATATTTGTCTGTCATCTCTTGCTTTTGGCAATATTAGACTACTCTTATCAGTTTCACAGCAAATTTTCTGCAAAATCTGCTATTCATTTTTTTTACCCCAGTTCTTTTGTATTTTTTAGTCTTCTTTCACAACTTATGCATTGCTTTTCATGATACTTTCCCTATTTAATTATCACCTGTTTCATTTCATTCATTTTTGTTCTTTGGAGATCTTGGTTTATTCTTGGATACATCATCAGAAGTATCTACACATGATTTGGCTCAGATTAGGGAAATGGATAAATTTATTGCTAACCCTTTTTATGTCAGTAGAAGTAAATGTATGAAGTGTTATATCCCCATTATTATATCCTATGATGTTATGCCTACAAACATTGAGTTAAATCTACATCTACAGAGATACTCTGCAGGCCATCTTTTGGCATGTTTAATAGTAGTTTAATAACAAAGAAAAAATAATTACTTTTACCTTCTTATTTTTGTCCTAAATCCTTCGGCATCGTCCTCTTCCTGGCTTTCTTCTTCACTTTCACTGCTGCTGCAATCTCTTATGTTTACTACCATTTGCTCTGCACATTCTTCAAGGATTCCTTTTCTTCTTCCAAGCATCACCAAGCCCCTTTTCTGTATGTCTTACTATGACAGCCCACCTTTGTGGAGTAACCTTTTCCATACCCTCGTTAATTAATTATTCAACGTCCCCTAGATCAAAAGTTTTATTATTTCTGGCCACATAGCCCTTAATTTGTGCCCATACCACCTCAATTGCGTTGAAATGGCAATGATAAGGTGGCAAAAATAATGCTCTGTGACTTTATTTTGCAAGTTCATCAATGTAGTATCATTTTGATACATCTTTGTGCATTGTAACATACTCCATCAATTCCAACTTGGTCATGTGTTCCTCTACTGTGATACCTTTTTCTCTTAACCACTGAAAAAATCACTTCTTTACGACTTGCTTGCATTGAGGCCCTATTTATTTGAACAGTGGTAGGAAGCATTGTAGATAATGATGACAGAATTCTCCTCAAGGTTGGGAATAAGTTGCTCATGAAACCATTGCATAAACCTTTCTGATGTCATCTCTTTATGGTAATCAATAGTTAGTTTTTCGTGATCTAAATAACAGCAGTGCATCTTTAATAAAACCTTCCAAAGTTCCTGCATACAACAATATCATGCATCCACCTTTTCTTACCGTAGTTTTCATTTCTCCTTTACTCGTAGAGTCTCCAAGTTTTTTTAAGGCAATGTCCAGCATTAACATAAGTCTCATCCAGCCAAACAATCTTTTTAATGTCCGTTTTACCTATTGATCTTAAAAATCTTCCTCTCCATGAGACAATCTCCTGTCTCTCTAATAGAACTTTTTGAGATGAAAAATTTTTTCACTGAAATCCAATTTTATTCATTGCCAACCTTAAAGATGTTCGCCTCCTAGAAAACTACTAAGCATCCTTAAGTGTTATAAGAAGTTTTTTAATCGTTGGATATTCTTTCCTTAGATAATATTGATGAATATGCTGTCAAACTGCACTTTCTTGAAAGAAGTCGATTCTCGAAGTTATGCTTTCCCTTGGCCTCTTCTTTCCAGGTGTATGCAGCCGTGAAGTTGGTTCCTCTTCTCCACCATACTTCTCTCTGGTTATCCTTACTGCTGTGGCACTGCTAATTTTAAAAGTTGCAGCAGTTCTATTACAGTAAAAAGACTGCGGATTTTGCCAGTGTATTTTAAATTCCGGTGAGTTTTGGTTAAACTGGTTGAATGTTGTATTAAATAATTTATCGCAAATTTAAACAATGTTGTAAGCAATATATGGTACTGTCAAGAATACATTTATAAAGATGCATTCAATCCCTATCAAAATCTGAAAGAATAAGTTCTCTTATATGTTTCACTCAAAAGTTATGATCCTTCAAAATAATCTATGTTCGCCGATTTTTGCAAAAATCACGAAACTTTAAAAATTAATAACTTTGTGGGCAAGGTCTTTGCGATTTCGTCCACGTAGTGGCATCGTTCGCAGCACCCGACCGGCAATTGGGAGACCAGGGTTCCATTCCCGGTCCCGTCAGACTTTTTTCAAGTCCATTCTTCCTTGGGATTTTTCCTGGATGCGCACCATCTTGCGCAAAGTCACCCTTACCCGTTTTCCTAGATGTGCTTGGTTTTTGGTACTTGTGATATTACAGAGCAGTATTCACAAGCCTTATCTGGAATTCTACTGGTCAACTAGACCACTTTTACCAAGCCATTCTTCAGACAGATAATGTCTTATGACAGATTCGTAAAGATTTGATTTTATTTGCAGCTTTGTAATAACAATTAATACAATCTCGAAATGCACCCAAACCCTGAGATGAACAAGAAATCTCCATTTTATCAGTTTTTGTAGGATTTATTAGTATTTGTTTGAATTACTTGTGTGACCAAAATTCTACCCTTTTATGTAAGAATTTCTTTCATTGCAAGATTGAGAAATTGGTAATTACATTGTGTGCACTCCACACTAGAGATCTGCAAATGTGCAATTTATCTGACCTGACACTAAGATATTCGAAAAGTTGTGGGTCAGGTCATGCAAATAATTCTTGCAGTTCAGATCAGGTCAGATAATTTACAATTTTCTGGGGATACGAACCAGATATGGAAATTTAGCCTGTGAATATAGGTGGGGTGCAGATATCTGTGGGTAAATCAGTATTCATGCAGTGGGTGCTACGGCAGGAATTCCTACACATGTAGGAATTCCTGCCGTAGAGGTAGAGTAGAGTAGAGGTATGGCTCTTCCTATCCAACTACCTCAATCAGACCGTTTTCATTATTCTTTGGACCCTCATATCCTTTATAAGTGCTCATCTCAAATTATGCCTTCTTCTAATCTCAATATCAGCCTCTTATACCTACTTTTTCCTTGGCATCATAATTAAGAGCAGGAATAGAGGTTGGTCATGCATCTAGCAAAACAAAACGTGTCTTGGTTTGCTAGTTGTTCATCTTTAGCCAAAGAAGGCTAAATCTCTGGAGATAGCAGATTCTTCAACCGGAGATGAGACCGACATTCAATGTGGAACTGTATGCTGTTAAGTTGCATTGTGGATAGTTCTCCTTTATTAGAAGTCTGTGCAGTCTTCACCCCAAAGGCTTGTTTGAACCTCATCAATACCTCATAAGCTTTGGATAGGGGGATGAGGCAACTAATCAAAATGAGTGGTGAGGTATGAAAGATTTGGTGCTTTCCTGGTGTAGGCTATGGATGAAGTCTTCACGGGTTTTCCACCAGGTCAAGTAAGCAGTAGCCGACGTTTCGATAGCTAACTCCGCCATCGTCTTCAGGGCCCTGAAGACGATGGCGGAGTTAGCTATCGAAACGTCGGCTACTGCTTACTTGACCTGGTGGAAAACCCGTGAAGACTTCATCCATAGCCTACACCAGGAAAGCACCAAATCTTTCATAANAAATGAGATTTCAATTTTCCCTAAATGGTTCTGAAACCTGAAATAACCTTCGTAATCAGCCGCGGTGGCGGAGTGGATAGCGTGCTAGCGATGCAACACCAAACCTGGGACAGGTTCGAATCCCGGCTAGTCGGATTTTTCCCGTTAGGTTGTGTGTTCGTCCTTTGTTATTGTTTGAAGCTCATAATGGTCCAGTAAATGGATGTTTGCGTGGTATTGGGATGTAAATAAATTGAGGGATACATGTGTATCATTCCGGTTCGTTCTATCCAAAAAACAATAGTCTTCGTTCGATCCAAATTTCCCTTCATCGAGAAAACAAATACTTCAACAATTTCTCCGCCAATAGAGACAATATCATTTTTCATTAAATGACTCATGTAACCTTGGATTCCCGAAAGAAAATCGCGGTTATCTCTGTATCGAGAGAATATATGTACATATTCTTCCTTCTGATTTGAGAGGTTTATTTGAAATTTCCCTAAATATTTATTATCGGAGTTAATAATTAGTTGTAATTAAACTAAATTAGAAATACGAACTATGGGAATTCAACTGAAAATAATGCTTATCAAAGCCAATTCTTCACAGTAATTTAATCGTGAAAAAATTTATCGATGAATTATTTCCAGCAATAAGATACATTGTATGCCGATATTGCAACCAAAAAATTTTAACTTCATTTTATTTTAGTTATAATCTAAGAATAACTAGCTTTTTCGCATTCCACGCAAAATTCAACGAGTAATAAAACGAGTATCTGAAAATCGTGATTTATGATACAAATTTAAAGAGTTAACTATTTCTGTTTGCATATAGACTCAATGTCAACTCTACTGGCGATATACACCCGTTTATTCCAACCAAATAATTTTGGGGCCTCTGGATTGTGGGTATCGCATTCGACTTCGATAAAAGCGATCCCTGGTTCGATTCCCGATGGGGTCTTAGGTTTGAAATAACATAAGCTCTCGAAACACATTTAGCAATAATAGTAATATTATTCATATATTTTGATCCCAATGAGAACTACCATTTTCATGAGCCAACCAAGCCGTACTCCCATGATCTAGTGGCGTGGGTGAGTTTACAAACACCTCACAGATGAGGCCAGCAAAATAAATCGCTTTCAAGAAAGTAAATGTAAATTTTGAACACGGACTCCACAGACAAGGGGAATCCCTGAGAGTACGAATGAGTCAAAAACCGGTTTAAAAAAGATTGTCATCCGCTTGGAGGGGCTGACTTCATAATCTCCTAATACATATCTTATAAAAAAGATTACGCTGTGAAATTGTCGAAACCTACTGTTAGATCGAGTCTCTAGAATGATAGTATAAATTTTCTCCAGCTATTCACAGTTCGAATACCAGATGAAACTGGTTAATTAATGAATGATGGATATCTGGAACTAACTTACAAACATTTCCGGTTCATAGAGAAAATTAGCAGATTTAAGAGTAAAAAATTGAAAGAGTTCTAGCAAACTTAATTGGAAACTGGATGTAATACATCGATTAATAATATGTTAGTTTAATTGTATTAATCTAGAGATGTATATCAAATAAATTTACACTTCTCATTAATAAAATTGAATATTATGACCGAAGTGATTTGATTGATTCTGGATAAATTTCGGGGTAAATTGCTAATTCTGAATATAAATCAATAAATTAAATGTTCTCCGATAAGGAATCCATGCAGGCTAGGCGATTATTTTGAGGCAATTTACGAAATGGTTTCGACTTGAGGCACTAGTTAATGTTAGTGGAAGAACTTCCGTTACATGCATAGATTTGAGGTTCGATAGCAGGGTTCCCCTAAAAGTATTACATTCAGATGTACTTAAGGATTGTATTAAGCACCTCCTAAGGAAAAAGATAATTTCAGCCTGGTAATACGGATTATTTTCTTAACTTACGAATAAGCATTGGAAATACTTACAGGTGACTGTGGGTTTGACTAGCGGTCGATAGAAATGATCTTCCACAAAAAACATGGAGGGAACTAGAAATTCGAGAACTAGAAACAATGTTTAGATTTAGAATTTTACCCCGCGAGCCGCCGATTGGCGTATGGCAGGGGGAATGTTGACGAAGTACGAGAGATAGACTGCTACTACTCCCCCGAAAGAAAAGCGGTCACGTAATATAGAGCTACATTGTGATTGGTAGATGGGGAGAGGCAATATTTAAAAAGCGGTCACGTGATATAGAGCTATACTGTGATTGGTAGATGGGGAGAGCGTCACGCGTCATAACGTGTAATGCGTCACGTGTAAGGGTTCAGCGTCCTCTTTCGCAGGACAAAACATCATTGCGAAATATCCTATCGCGAAGGAAGTGGGGGGCGCCTCGCTACCGCGACATAGAGACGCCCGAGGACTCAATCTTTCGAGCTTGTCTTGACCTACCTTTATGAGTCATCAAGAGAGTGCAGAAAGGTACGCGGTCACCAGCTGCGACGCCCCCGCAGGTGAAAATCCAAAACTTTTGACAGCACTGAGTGGACTAACTGCATGAATACAAAATATTTTTATTATCAATGCAATTGGCACTGCAGATTGGTTTGCAACTTTGTGCCAGAGTTTTGGCTTATGGATCCTCATCAGGAGTTGTTAAAGGAGTTGATGAGATAATGAGATTAAATAGGGTAGGGCTGAGGCACACACATAAATACGTATGATAAATTGAGCGAGTCCCGCAGGAAAAAAATGATATTAACGGAAGCGTTAAGGTGGATTCAACTCCTGAAAAACTAAAGAGCGAGATGATAAGAGGATCAGATTTAATAAGCGAGACAAGAGATATAAAAATTATAGTCATAAATTGTAGAAGCATTTTAAATAAGCAGGCGGAGTTAATTAGTCTTGCAAGAGGCACCTGCGCAGATATGATATTAGGAACCGAGAGTTGGTTATGCGAAGATATCTCATCTAGCGAGATTTTTCCTCCGGACTATGTCGTGTATCGAAAGGATAGACTGAGCAGAATAGGCGGTGGAGTGTTTATAGCAGTTAAAGATCATTTGAATAGCCAACGCGAAGATCCTATAGCGAATACTACGAGCGAAATGGTCTGGTGCTCGGTTCTTGGAAAAAATGGAAGTAAAATTCTCTTTTTACCACCCTCCCGATGGCGAATTCGACGGCTTAGAAGACCTATCTGAGTCTTTACATATAATTAGAGAGAAAATGAAGGACCCCATCATTGTCTTAGGAGGAGATTGCATTTAGAATATATCGGTTAACCGATAAGCCCCTGTTAAAACTCTCTATTGTTCGAAGCTCATAATGGTCCAGTAAATTGATGTTTGCGTGGTATTGGGATATAAATAAATTGAGGGATACATGTGTATCATTCTGGTTCGTTCGATCCAACAAACAACAGTCTTCGTTCGATCCAAATTTCCTTTCATCGAGAAAACAACTACTTCAACAATTTCTCCGCCAATAGAGACAATATCATATTTCAATAAATGACTCATGTAACCTTGGATTCCCGAAAGAAAATCGCAGTTATCTCTGCATAGAGAGAATATATGTACATACTCTTCCTTCTGATTTGAGAGGTTTACTTGAAATTTCCCTAAATATTTAATATCGGAGTTAATAATTAGTTGTAATTAAACTTAATTAGAAATACGAACTATGGGCATCCAACTGAAAATAAAGCTTATCAAGGCCTATTCTTCACAGTAATTTAATAGACAAAAAATGTATCGATGAATTATTTCCAGCAATAAGATACACTATGCCGATATTGCAATCACAAAATTTTAATTTTATTTTACTTTAAGTCTAATATAAGAATAATGAGCTTTTTCGCATTCCACACAAAATTCAACGAGTAATAAAACGAGCATCTGAAAATCGTGATTGATGATACAAATTTAAAGAGTTAACTATTTCTGTTTGCATATAGACACAATGTCAACTTTACTGGCGATATACACCCGTTTATTCCAACCAAATAATTTTGGGGCCTCTGGATTGTGGGTATCGCATTCGACTTCGATAAAAGCGATCCCTGGTTCGATTCCCGATGGGGTCTTAGGTTTGAAATAACATAAGCTCTCGAAACACATTTAGCAATAATAGTAATATTATTCATATATTTTGATCCCAATGAGAACTACCATTTTCATGAGCCAACCAAGCGATTACGCGGTACTCCCATGATCTAATGGCGTGGGTGAGTTTGCAAACACCTCACAGATAAGGCCAGCAAAAGAAATCGCTTTCAAGAAAGTAAATTTAAATTTTGAACACGGACTCCACAGACAAGGGGAATCCCTGAGAGTACGAATGAGTCAAAACCGGTTTAAAAAAGATTGTCATCCGCTTGGAGGGGCTGACTTCATAATCTCCTAATACATATCTTATAAAAAAGATTACGCTGTGAAATTGTCGAAACCTACTGTTAAATCGAGTCTCTAGAATGATAGTATAAATTTTCTCCAGCTATTCACAGTTCGAATACCAGATGAAACTGGTTAATTAATGAATGATGGATATCTGGAACTAACTTACAAACATTTCCGGTTCATAGAGAAAATTAGCAGATTTAAGAGTAAAAAATTGAAAGAGTTCTAGCAAACTTAATTGGAAACTGGATGTAATACATCGATTAATAATATGTTAGTTTAATTGTATTAATCTAGAGATGTATATCAATTAAATTTACACTTCTCATTAATAAAATTGAATATTATGACCGAAGTGATTTGATTGATTCTGGATAAATTTCGGGGTAAATTGCTAATTCTGAATATAAATCAATAAATTAAATGTTCTCCGATAAGGAATCCATGCAGGCTAGGCGATTATTTTGAGGCAATTTACGAAATGGTTTCGACTTGAGGCACTAGTTAATGTTAGTGGAAGAACTTCCGTTACATGCATAGATTTGAGGTTCGATAGCAGGGTTCCCCTAAAAGTATTACATTCAGATGTACTTAAGGATTGTATTAAGCACCTCCTAAGGAAAAAGATAATTTCAGCCTGGTAATACGGATTATTTTCTTAACTTACGAATAAGCATTGGAAATACTTACAGGTGACTGTGGGTTTGACTAGCGGTCGATAGAAATGATCTTCCACAAAAAACATGGAGGGAACTAGAAATTCGAGAACTAGAAACAATGTTTAGATTTAGAATTTTACCCCGCGAGCCGCCGATTGGCGTATGGCAGGGGGAATGTTGACGAAGTACGAGAGATAGACTGCTACTACTCCCCCGAAAGAAAAGCGGTCACGTAATATAGAGCTACATTGTGATTGGTAGATGGGGAGAGGCAATATTTAAAAAGCGGTCAGGTGATATAGAGCTATACTGTGATTGGTAGATGGGGAGAGCGTCACGCGTCATAACGTGTAATGCGTCACGTGTAAGGGTTCAGCGTCCTCTTTCGCAGGACAAAACATCATTGCGAAATATCCTATCGCGAAGGAAGTGGGGGGCGCCTCGCTACCGCGACATAGAGACGCCCGAGGACTCAATCTTTCGAGCTTGTCTTGACCTACCTTTATGAGTCATCAAGAGAGTGCAGAAAGGTACGCGGTCACCAGCTGCGACGCCCCCGCAGGTGAAAATCCAAAACTTTTGACAGCACTGAGTGGACTAACTGCATGAATACAAAATATTTTTATTATCAATGCAATTGGCACTGCAGATTGGTTTGCAACTTTGTGCCAGAGTTTTGGCTTATGGATCCTCATCAGGAGTTGTTAAAGGAGTTGATGAGATAATGAGATTAAATAGGGTAGGGCTGAGGCATCCACATAAATACGTATGATAAATTGAGCGAGTCCCGCAGGAAAAAAATGATATTAACGGAAGCGTAAAGGTGGATTCAACTCCTGAAAAACTAAAGAGCGAGATGATAAGAGGATCAGATTTAATAAGCGAGACAAGAGATATAAAAATTATAGTCATAAATTGTAGAAGCATTTTAAATAAGCAGGCGGAGTTAATTAGTCTTGCAAGAGGCACCTGCGCAGATATGATATTAGGAACCGAGAGTTGGTTATGCGAAGATATCTCATCTAGCGAGATTTTTCCTCCGGACTATGTCGTGTATCGAAAGGATAGACTGAGCAGAATAGGCGGTGGAGTGTTTATAGCAGTTAAAGATCATTTGGATAGCCAACGCGAAGATCCTATAGTGAATACTACGAGCGAAATGGTCTGGTGCTCGGTTCTTGGAAAAAATGGAAGTAA
>KZ309419.1:64281-92019 GCA_000376725.2 Ladona fulva | reverse complement strand
CCGAGAAAATCGACCTCAAAATTTGCAAAACTGAATTTTCTGGAAATTCGAATTACCTATGATTATTTGAGAAGCAATCCTGGTAGATTTCGACCTCCTGAACACGAATCCGACGTTCTTTTCTCGTTAGCTCTTCTAACAACCGAGAAAAAAGACCTCAAAATTTTTAAAAATGAATTTTCTAAAATTTCGAATTTTGATTATCTGACAAGTAATCCTGGTGGCTTTCGACCTCCTGAACACGAATCCGCAGGTTCTTTTCTCGTTAGCTCTTCTAACAACCGAGAAAATCGACCTCAAAATTTGCAAAACTGAATTTTCTGGAAATTCGAATTACCTATGATTATTTGAGAAGCAATCCTGGTAGATTTCGACCTCCTGAACACGAATCCGACGTTCTTTTCTCGTTAGCTCTTCTAACAACCGAGAAAAAAGACCTCAAAATTTTTAAAAATGAATTTTCTAAAATTTCGAATTTTGATTATCTGACAAGTAATCCTGGTGGCTTTCGACCTCCTGAACACGAATCCGCAGGTTCTTTTCTCGTTAGCTCTTCTAACAACCGAGAAAATCGACCTCAAAATTTGCAAAACTGAATTTTCTGGAAATTCGAATTACCTATGATTATTTGAGAAGCAATCCTGGTAGATTTCGACCTCCTGAACACGAATCCGACGTTCTTTTCTCGTTAGCTCTTCTAACAACCGAGAAAAAAGACCTCAAAATTTTTAAAAATGAATTTTCTAAAATTTCGAATTTTGATTATCTGACAAGTAATCCTGGTGGCTTTCGACCTCCTGAACACGAATCCGCAGGTTCTTTTCTCGTTAGCTCTTCTAACAGCCGAGAAAATCGACCTCAAAATTTGCAAAACTGAATTTTCTGGAAATTCGAATTACCTATGATTATTTGAGACGCAATCCTGGTAGATTTCGACCTCCTGAACAAGAATCCTGCGTTATTTTCGCGCTAGCTCTTCTAACAGTCGAGAAAATCGACCTCAAAATTTTTTAAATGGATTTTCTAAAAATTGGAATATTGAATATTTGAGATCCAATCCTAGTAGAATTCAATTTCCCGAACAGGAGTCCGGCGTTCTCTTCGTGCTAGCTCTTCTAACAACTGAGAAAGTCGAACTCAAATTTAAAAAATGTGTTTTCTGAAATTGAGTATTTGGAAAACTTGAAAACATCTTCTGGTAGATTTGGATCTACCGATCCCGAAAACGGCGTTATTTTCCATTAAGCTCTTCAAGTATGCGAGAAAATGTATCTTGTAATTTTGAAAATGCGAATATTATAAATCTGACAAGAAAAGAAAACTGAAATTTATGAAAGTGTGATTTATGATTATTTTATGAAATTCGAATTATCATTATTTGATATGCAATCCTGGTTTATTTCGTCCTCCTGAACACGAATCCGCCGTTCTTTTCGCGGTAGCTCTTCTAACAACCAAGAAAATCGGCCTCAAAATATTGAAAACTGAATTTTATGAAAATGTGATTTTTGATTATTTGACATGCAATCCTGGTAGATTTCGACCTCCGGATCACGAATCCGCCGTTCTTTTCGCGGTAGCTCTTCTAACAACCGAGAATTTCGACCTCAAATGTATGAGAATTGAATTTTCTGAAAATATGACTGTAGATTATTTGACATGCAACCCTGTAAGATTTCGACCTCCTGAGTTCAAATCCGGCGATCTTTACGCGCTAGCTATTCTATCAACCGAGAAAATCGACCACAAATTTAAAAAAAATAATTTTCAGAAAATCGAATTTTGATTATTTTGCATGATATCCTGGTAGATTTCGACCTCCTGAATACGAATCCGTAGTTCTTTTAGCGTAAGTTCTTCTATCAACCGAGAAAATCGACCACAAAATTTAGAAAAATTAATTTTCAGAGTAACCATTACTCTCTAAAGGTGGCCGCTGCAGAACAATTGCAGGAGCAACAATGACTCACTTAAGGTGGCCGCGGCTGGACGTCTGCGGGAGTAACAGTGATACTCTTAAAGGGATGCGGTGTGCCTCGGGGCCGGTTCGTCTCCTCGGCACGGATTTGGCCCCTTGTGGATTCACACCCGTCTCAAGTGCCAACCCCACCTTGTCGTGGTAAGAGGGCTTGAGCCCCCAGGGGGTTGTGGCAGCCCCCTGGGGGGGACTAACGGGGCTCTGGCTAGTTTTGGGGCTGGGGGGTTAGTAGCCCCTCAGTTCTTTTTTTTCAGTTTCGCAAGATGGTCGGCGGAGGAGGAGAGGTTGATGGCCCTGTACGAGGTTGAGGCTATACGCCAGGGAGCGTTCGTGAATGCTTATATTTACGAACGTCTCCCTGGCAGATCTCTGGAAAGTATTAAAGGGAAGCGGCGACAGGCCGCCTATAAACAACTCGTACAGGGTCTGTTGGAAGTCCCTCCGCCGTCCCCACCCAGGGAGCCTGTGCTGACCCCTCCGGACCGGTAAACTCTGGAAGCATTTGCTAACTAGATTGCTAGGCTGGCTGATAATTGCGCCAGCCTACCCGCGGTCTGGAGGGTGCCGGTACTGCGTCGCCTGGGTGGTTTGAATACCGTCCCACAGGAAGCCCTCCAAGATTTGGAGGGCTGGCTGGTTGATGTCCTGGGGGCTAAGTTACTCTGTTCCACCCAAAAGCCCTCTCATGTCCCTGGTAGGAGATCTACACCACCGGAGATCACCGAGAGGCGCCGGCGCCGCCTTGAATATGCTGCCACCCAGGAGCTTGCCAAGAAGAACTTGGCCGCCGCCATTGGGAGGGTCCTAGATGACCAGTTTAGGGCTGAAACATCGTTGGAGGAGCTGGAGAGATGGTTGGTTCCGCTGTTTCTCCAGCCCTCCAAGCAGTACCCTAGAGGCTCTCCCGGCGAGTTCAAGGAAGCTTTTGCGTTCCTCCTTCAGCCGGTGAGAGAGGCAGAGGTGGACGCAAATATGGTAGAAACCAATAAAGCTCCTGAGCCGGACGGCATATCTGCCCAGCGGTGGAAGTCGGTGCCCGTGTCCATCAAGGCTTTGGTTTTCAATGTCCTCCTTCTGCTTGGTGACAGCCCCCGGATGCTGAAGGCGTCCAGGACCATCTTCATTCCTAAAGGGCCGTCGGGAGTGGCGTCAGACTTCCGACCCATTAGTATTGGGTCGGTCGTTCTCCGCCACTTCCACAAGGTCCTCGCTTCGCGGCTGGTTAGCCTTCCCCTGTTCGACGAGCGGCAAAGAGCTTTTCTGCCTCGTGAGGGCTGCCTGGAGAATGTAATAACTCTTCAGGCGGTCCAGAGCGAGGCTAGAACCAAGTTGAGGGAACTGCACATCGTGTCCCTCGACCTCCGGAAGGCGTTCGACACTGTCTCTCAAGAGGCGGTGCTTGGCGTCCTTTCGGAGGTGGGTTTGCCGCCGTTCTTCAGGGAGTACATTGGTAGGTTATTTGCAGATGCAACTACGATGCTCCCCGTGGGGGAGCCGGTTCGGGTCGCTAGAGGGATCTGGCAGGGAGATCCGCTGTCGCCACTCTTCTTCAACTTGGTGATGAACGTCATACACCAGCAGCTGTCTGACGAGGTCGGGTTCCAGCTTGGCGAAGTCAGGGTTAACGCCCTGGCTTATGCTGACGACCTGATCCTCGTCGCGTCTACCATCCCTGGGATGAAGAGGCAGCTGCGACTCGTTGAGGAAGGACTGGAGCGTGTTGGCCTGGAGGTGAATGCTGGGAAGTGTGCGGTGGTGTCGCTTGTTCCGTTAGGGATGGAGAAGAAGGTTAAAATCCTGACGGATACCGTTTTTACCCTGGGGTCTGGGGCGCCCATCGTTCAGTGGGTGTCCTGGACTCCTTCCGGTACCTGGGTCTCAACCTCCAGGACCCGTCGCGATTCCCGGCTAAGGATCTGCTTGGCCAGTCCTTGGATAGGTTGTCGAGGGCACCCCTCAGACCGCAACAACGTCTCTGGGGATTGAGGCAGGTTGTTCTGCCTCGTCTTTAGTATGGCCTGGGGGTTGGGAGGATGACCGTCGGGCGGCTCAAGGAAATGGACATGTCCGTTCGACGGGCTGTTCGGCGGTGGCTTCATCTCCCTAAGGCGGTGGCTTCATCTCCCTAAGGCGGTGGCTTCATCTCCCTAAGGCGGTGGCTTCATCTCCGTGGCTACTTCCACGCCCCAGTAGCGGATGGAGGACTCGGAATACCAGCCCTTCGCCATACCATCCCCGTTTTCAGGTGGAGCAGATCTGCGACCTTGCTCCAGTCGGAGTCCCCAATCACCGAAGCAGTTACCAGGACATCCTATTTCCAGCGATGGAGGAACTGGTCCCGGCAAGCGTGCCTGGAGTTTGAGGAGGGCAAGGACCCGGCGATGGTGCTGCACAAACATTATGTCCAGAATTTACATCAGTCTGTGGACGGCCGGGAGCTCGCGGAGTCTGCCCAGGTACCAGCGTCATCGTCCTGGGTAGACGTACACTTCGCGGTAATTCCCGGCCGTGATTACGTGCAGTACCATCATGTCCATCAACGCCCTCCCATCAAGAATTCGAAACTCCAGAGGAAGGAGGGAGTATGCAGACTGCACCTGCCGGGCTGGATGCGGCGTTCCGGAAACAACGGCCCACTGCATCCAGAGCNAGTCTTGCTCACAAAGCATTCCCTTAACAGTGTGAGAGAGACGCGGCACGGTAGTTCAGTGGTTAGAATACCTGCCCGGAAAGTGGGAGACCTGGGTTCGAGTCCCAGTCGTGTCGCTATTTTTCACATTTGTTATTCTTTTCAAATTTTCATTATTTGACGTGCAATGCTGGTAGATTTCGACCTCCTGAACACGAATCCGGCGTTCTTGTCGTGCTAGCTCTTCTAACAACCAAGAAAATCGACCTTAAATGTTTGAAATAGGAATTTTCTGAAAATTCGAATTTTGATTATTTGACATGCATTCGTGGTAGATTTTGACCTCCTGAACCCTAATCCGACTTTTCTTCCCTCTAGTTATTCAAATAACCGAGAAAATCGACCTCAAATTTTTGAAATATGTTTTCTGAAAGTGAGTATTTGGAAAACTTGAAAAGCTCTTCTACTAGATTTCGATCTACAGCTACCGAATTCGGCGTTATTTTCCATTAAGCTCTTCAAGTAAGCAAGAAAATGGATCTTGAAGTTTTGAAATTGCGAATATTATAAATCTGATATGTTTTCCTGGTAGTTTTGGAGCTCTTGAATATAAATCCGCCGATCTCTTCGCGCTAATTCTTCTAACAACCGAGAAAATCGTCCTCAAAATTTTGAAAACTGAATTTTCTANTCGACGGGCTGTTCGGCGGTGGCTTCATCTCCCTAAGGCGGTGGCTTCATCTCCCTAAGGCGGTGGCTTCATCTCCCTAAGGCGGTGGCTTCATCTCCGTGGCTACTTCCACGCCCCAGTAGCGGATGGAGGACTCGGAATACCAGCCCTTCGCCATACCATCCCCGTTTTCAGGTGGAGCAGATCTGCGACCTTGCTCCAGTCGGAGTCCCCAATCACCGAAGCAGTTACCAGGACATCCTATTTCCAGCGATGGAGGAACTGGTCCCGGCAAGCGTGCCTGGAGTTTGAGGAGGGCAAGGACCCGGCGATGGTGCTGCACAAACATTATGTCCAGAATTTACATCAGTCTGTGGACGGCCGGGAGCTCGCGGAGTCTGCCCAGGTACCAGCGTCATCGTCCTGGGTAGACGTACACTTCGCGGTAATTCCCGGCCGTGATTACGTGCAGTACCATCATGTCCAGATCAACGCCCTCCCATCAAGAATTCGAAACTCCAGAGGAAGGAGGGAGCATGCTGACTACACCTGCCGGGCTGGATGCGGCGTTCCGGAAACAACGGCCCACTGCATCCAGAGCTGCTGGAAGACCCATGGCGGCCGGATTCGGAGACACGATGCTGTCATCGCTACTCTGAGTTCGGCGCTTGAAGACAAGGGATGGACTGTGACGAAGGAGGCCAAGATGGACACTGACCAGGGACTGCGGAAGCCAGACATGGTCGTGGCCAGGGGAGATGACGTGTGTGTCGTGGATGTGCAGGTGGTTGGTGGTGCACGGCTCATGCCCGGGCATCGGCAGAAGAAGGAGAAGTATGAGTCTAATGGCGGTGTCTGGGCGTGGCTGCGCAGGAACTTCCCTGGTGGGAGAAACATCAGCTTTACCACCTGCACTTTCTCCTGGCGCGGTGCCTGGTGTGGGCGCTCTGCGATGGATCTAAGGCGCATGGGAGTGACTGGAAGAACGCTGAGTGGACTGACCACCAGAGTCCTACAGGGATCACACACAAACTGGAATCGGTTCAACAGGATCTGTGCTACGAGGGTACATGGTAGGGGGGTTACCTGAGGGGGGTTAGGTGTCACTTTTGTATGTTTTACTCTTTTTTTGTACAATAAAAGATAATAAAGTTTGGAAAGGGGACGGGTAGTGGCCATGTGGTCGCTGCTCGTCCTCTTTTCCTAAAAAAAAAAGAAAAATCGCCAAATACCTTGTCATCGACGAGGCATCTGACTACCCAGGAGAGTCATAGATTACTCCCACGGGAGTGGCCTTTGGCTCTTCTGGGGGCTGTATGAGACGAGTTGCTCTGGTAGATGCGCCCTAGTTGTCACGCTATGGTAGCACTACCATAAGGAAGTGAAGCGATTATACAGCCTCTCCTTCAAGTGTCAACCCCGCCTCCTCGTGGTATCCGCTGGGGGGTTCGGAGAAGATGGAGCCAGGCCTCGTGGCCTGACCCACCCGACCTGGACCCGCGAAAGGGGCTCTGGCGCCGGCAACCAGTCCGTAGAAATCTGGTACCTCGGGGTGGAGTGAATTCGAGCTCCACGGTGTGTCCGGCTGCACTGTGCACTCCACGGTTTGGAGTTGGCTTCGAGGGGGCTGTGCCGCTAGATACGACTGTGTTGTGCCTCCATTCGTGTGGTCCTTTTTGGAGGGGCACGACGTTTTCCGGGCAGGGGAATGAATCCCGGCGGCTTAGGGGCAGCCAGAATCCCGCTCATGTTTAGCGGGATCTCCCCGGCCGTGCCCCCCTCGGTGGGCCAATACCGAAAATTGTAGTGGATTTACAGGTGAAAATCGGGCCTGTGCCCAGTACGCCCCGCTACTGGGACCTATGATGGGCCCCACCGGGCTGTAGGCTGGACACTCACGTGATACTGCAGGCGGTGTAACCTGGATTGATCGGGCCGGGTAGTTGCAAGCTCGTGGTATATTGGGTTACAGGAGTAGCTTGTAAAATCTGCTCTTAGAAAATGGACGCGGCGGGAAATTGTCGGTAGTAACCATGACTCTTTTAAGGTGGCCGCGGAGGGATAACGGCGGGAGTAACCATGACGCCCTTAAGGAGGACGCAGCAGGACTTCTGAAAATTCGACTTTATTATTTTACATGCAATCCTGTAAGATTTCGACCTCCTGAGTGCGAATCCGACGATTATTTCGCGCTAGCTATTCCATCATCCGAGAAAATCGACCTAAAATCTTTTAAAATAAATTTTCAGAAAATTCGAATTTTGATTGTCTGGTATAATTATCCTAGTAGATTTTTACCTCCTGAACACTAATTCCACGTTCCTTTCGCGCTAGCTCTTATAAAAACCGAGAAAATCGACCTCAAATTTTTGAAAAATTAAATTTCTGAAAATCGAGATTTTAATTAAATACATGCAATCTTGGTAGATTTTGACCTGAACACGAATCCGGCGTACGTTTCGCGCTGGCTCTTCTAACAATCGAGAAAATCGACTTGAAAACTATGAAAAATGAAATATCAAAAAATTCGAATTTTGAATATTGGCATGCAANGCTCTTCGAACAACCGAGAAAATCGACCTCAAAATTCTTTTAAATGAATATTCTAAATATTCGAATTTTTATTATTTGACATGAAATCCTGGTAGATTTCGACCTCCTGAACACTGATCCACAGTTCTTTTCGCGATAGCTCTTCTAACAACCGAGAAAATCGATCTCAAATGTCTGAAAAATGAATTTTCTGAAAATTCGAATTTTGATTCTTTTACATGCATTCCTGGTATATTTTGACCTCTTGAACCCTAAACCGACTTTATTTTCGCTCTAGCTATTCAAATTACCGTGAAAATCGACCTCAAATTTATTTAAATGAGTTTTCTGAAATTGAGTTTTTGGTAAACTTGTAATGCTGTTCTGGTAGATTTGGATCTACAGATCCCGTATCTTGCGTTATTTTCCGTTAAGCTCTTTAAGTAAGCGAGAAAATGGATTTTGAAGTTTTGAAAATGCGAATATTATAAATCTGACATGTTTTCCTGGTAGTTTTTGGAACTTTTGAAAACGAATCTAGCGTGCATTTGCTCTAGTTATTCAAATAACCGGTGAAATTGACCTCAAGGTTTTGAAAAATGAATTTTCTGAAAATGCTAATTTCGATCATTTGACATGGACATCTGGGTGATGTGGACCTTCCGAACCCGAAATCGGCGTTATTTTCGCTCTAGCTAAACGACACAGAATCAGGATTAACTTTGTGGTAATTCTTAATAGAGAGTATATTCTTCGCTCTAGATTTTTAAATATGCGAGGAAATCGGCTTCAAAGTTTTGATTTATTAGTTTTCTGGAAATTCTAATTTGTAAAACTTGAATTGCTCTTCTGGTAGATTTTGATCTACAGAACCCGAATCCGGCGTTATTTTCGCTCTTGCTCTTCAAATAAGCGAGTAAATCTACTTTAAAATATTTTAAAATTGAGTTTTCTGAAAATTCGAATTTCGAAAAATTGACATTCTTTTCTGGTAGATATGTGTAAGAGGTCCTATGTATATACATATTAGGTGCGAAAATGGTCGGTAAATTATAAGAACCTAAGCCACTTGAACTGTTCTGAGACCAATCCACTTGAAGGGCCTAAACTTGGGACGTCTCCCTCAAGTGATTCAACGCAACAGTTGTTAGAAAAGACGGATTACAAAAATTTTTCCTTTTTTATCTATTTCCATAATAATTATGAGTATACATTTTAAATTCTCAATGCAAAAAAATCATAAGAGTATAATGGAAGTAATAAAACAATCATCGATTTTTTTCTTATTTTTCTCAATTACTGTTATGGAACAATGTAAATGGGACGCTGAAAATTAATTCTTTTTTCATCAACAACCACCAGGAATGCAATTTTGGGTTTATTTATGGCTACAGGTGAAAAAAAAGGAATTTTTGGAAATTCGTATGGTATGCAACCCATCGAGCATTAAACCAATTCTTATTTTTTTATGCATAAAATTTTTTTTTAACTAAGATAGTTGAAGAAACGTAATTAATATCGCTCCATAACAACAACACAGGACAATAGAAATAATTAACCCAAAGGATTTCCACAGCAGGAGAGGGGTGGGATGTATAGATCTCACTGCACTCTTAAGGGTTAAAGAAAATAAATGTTATTAAGCATTAATGATGAATAATCACTGTGGCTTACTTTGGAATAATCCACTAGTAATGTTATTTACTTTCAGAACCAGTCATTAATAGTGAATTTTAATCCTTAAGGTACTTGGAATCACTATTTGAAGTAGTTTACGCTCAAATGTTAAGGAACTCAGTAAGCTTTACAATCTGTTCTGATTCTAATTGTTTGTAGCTAACTCTCTGCAGATTAATTGCTCGGTAAGCTGAAGTCAGTTTGTGCGTTATAATTAATAAATTACTCATATTCATAAATTTAAGAAAATCGATGATAATTCTTCTTTTACAGGAAGTATCCTGTTTATATATTCAGCTCAGGAATAATAAATTTTCCTCATTTTTTGTTCTTACAAATTGTAAGGGCAACTTTTCCTGAATTGTGATTTTTTACAAATCCTGCGATAAATGTTTTAAACATTGTCATAATTTAGTCCTCACATTTCTTTGAAACAGAAACCCTCATTCTGCTTGAGATTTTGCTGCATTTTTATTTGGATCCACTTGTGACTACATAAATGGTTGCAAAATATTTTCAAGCCCTTTACATTTCTTCAGTTTATCATTTTATTTGAATATTTCTGTTTGCAACAGAATTACTGCAGTTCATTAACAATCCTTCCATCTTAATCTTTCAAAAAAAAATTTTTCCTAGATGTCCACATTTGAATTATTGAATCGAATGAATGAATGAATATGATTGGAGTAATAAGCTGTTCCTGACATTTCTCTGTTTTTTGAGCATTGTAATAGGATATTTACTTAAATTTGGTTTGATTTATTTCATAATTATGTTTCAGTAGGACAAAGGCCTGTATCACTTTTGAGTTCTCCACCATATGGCAGACTAATTTTCATTTTAATAGCAATTTTCATATACTCACAATATACATTGCTTGCGATATTGTTTGAATTTTATTGCAAATCTTCACCATTGCATGGTAGTTTAATTCTAGTTCATAATTTTTCAAATGTTTCATGTAATCATTCTGGAATTCTAATTTTCAAAGTCTATTATTTGCTATTTCTTATGATTTTCATTGAAATTTTGAGGTGGTCTGAATTCTCAGTTTACTGGAAGAAATTGTGAAATTTCCAGAGCATTCTAGAACTTCCAGAAATTTTGCTATAACCCTTTATGCAAAATTTTCCTGGCAATTTCGTAGTATTATGTGGTGATTTTTACATTGTCTGATTTGATTTGCAGTTGAAGTCCCCAAGGTCATTCAATTGGAAATTTTCAATCTGAAAATGGATGTTACTGAAAGGCTTACTTAACTCTGCAGCAACAGCAACGTAAGATGAAAATTTAATGAAAAATAAATTCTTCATAACATTACAGGACATGTTTTTACAGGTCTTTAAAAATTTGGAGCAGCTTCAATACTGTTATCTAACATGATAAAAAGTGGAAATCACTGCTTGAAATTTTCACCAATAAGGATAGCATATATACGTTGAATGAAGACAGTTTGCCAAAATGAGTAAGTTCCAAAACATTAGTTAAAAGTAAATATTTCAATTTCATCCAATACAGTGAAAGAAAATATGTAATATTGAACACCCAAGTATAAGAGTATAGACATTAAACAGCAGAATAAATTAACTTGGTCAATGAGAAAATTTCCATGATGAATGAGCGAAAAAGAGTATGGCAATAACTGGCTTAAAGAGGGTATATTTCTCTATTGATAAACTGTAACACATTACAACCACCAGAATCAGTTTCAGACAACATATGTGAGGGAACCACTGCACAGCGCAACATTCAACAGAAGAGTTTGAATACCAAATTTTGATTCAATCTAAACAAAAATTTTGGAAAATTTACACATAAAAAGCAAGTTTCTAAATTTAATTTAACGTAGTTCATTTTTTGCCTTTTTCAGGAGTGAAATAACAATTAAGAATTTTGTCAAGTAGTTATCAAAAATCAAATAAGTTACACAATCTTGAGCTTACTTAACAGCCATCACGTAGCTATAATTCCTAATTGAGTAAAAAGATGCCAAGTATTCCTTGGGTATACCCCATACTTATTTGAGTGAATGTCTCAAGTAACCTCTGATTACGAAAAAACCTTTTCATTGCAACGATGATCTTCAATTTTTGCCAGTGACTGAAATTTATTTTTATGGTTATAGATTATCTTTGTATTCCTAATCATAATTTGACCAAAGAAAAATAGAAATAATTTTTTTTTTACTTCAACTTTTAATATTTAAATTTGGACGATGATCGTCGAAAAAAAAAGTTTAGAAAAAAAATATTGGTTAAAAATGAAAACAACGAAACACTTTACTGAAATAGAGCCTTACGAATGACTGAAAAGAGAAATGGAAGCGCTTGGAGGCGGCTCCAGGCGGTCTAAATACAGACTGTGGACAACGATCGTCGTCGCTCAGCGTTGAACGTGTTATAAACATAAAGGAGTCTTTTTGTTTGCTATATTTTCCACAGCTAGAGATGCAGTGAGTTTGCAAATTATTGTTAATACTAAATAAATTCCCAAAAATCTGCACATCCGCACTGGAAAAATCAGGAATATTGGACATTCTGGGATCGAACCTAAAACCCGTTGGGGCTCGTATGATCTAAAGGGGCCAAGTCTTGTGGTTTAGGCTAAGAATTCTAATCCTATATGAAGCAATATAATACATGCCGTATATCTGTCCTAACATATATTTGAATAAATATTGACAGAAAAGGTGATTAATCTTTGGCAGGTAGGGAGATGAAATTTAATTGTGAAAAAATGTTATTTGTAAAAAAATGGAAGAAGTTATTTCTCTACAAGGAAAGTTTCACAATCTTCATGGTGAAGCATGTGTATGGTATGATTTTCAGTTGCTAATTTTGCACCAAAAAATGCCTAGTAGTATCAATGGTCAGACTCATGTCTATTATTTTTGAGCAAGGAACATGCCCTAAAAGTCTCATGCAAATCCGTTTACTGCAGAGTTGGTACTCCTCTTGTTAGTGGTAATTTTTACCATGTTTTGCACAAAAGGGAGCAAAATTGAGAGAAAAACAAGTTTATGAAGCACAATACCGTCTTAAGGGAGAGTATTTTAAATAGGTTTTACTGTACTCGAATCATAAAAGTAGTTCTAGTAGTTTTCATCCTTTGATTTTCATAAAAAAATGTTCATATATGAGATAATAATCAACCTTGTTCTACTATAAATTTATGAGAGTTTAATTAAAACATTCAAAGAACACTTTGATTTATTCATGATAATAATAGTAATCTGACATCAACAAACAATCAATGCTTTATGGCATTGACCATAAATAGCATCAATTGTAATGTTCTTGAGAAGATGAATATATTATTCCAAGAGTTTTATTTTATCTTCAAAATGCTTCAATCAAACTCCTCCACATATCTATAGTAAATCAAAGATTTTTTATGAACTAATTGACCACTGAACATCATCGAATGGATTATACCCGATTACTTATCACCCTCTGTACATTAATTATGCAATTCTTGGTTATGGAATGATTTTCCTTTCTTAGGAATTATTTCTTAGGAATTTCTTAGCGCCATTTATGACACACAAGAAAAATATGGCAATAGCCTGATTCTATCTTTTCACTGGACTCTAAATAAATTCCAAAAATGTCCCTTCTTTTTTAGATGTCCTCAAAAGTCCTCATGGGTTTTTAAATTTCTCTCTTTTTCATCAATGTGTGATGGCATACAATTTGCTTAGATCAAAGTGCAAGAGAAATGCTAAGAATTTTAAGAATCCAACTACTAAGGAGCCAAAAATCCTAGAGAAAATGTTTTTTTTTAACCATTTAATGTAATTTTACAAACATTTTTAATTAACATTAACACAATAAATACCTATTTGATTAACACTGCAAATAGCATTCCTTAATTTTAATGATGATAAATTCAAAATACTCTGATTTCAGTCCTCTTTTGACAATAGTGAATGCCCTATTAAATCTATCTTATGTCTCATTTATCTCAAAAATATGGTAATCCAAGAACATTCTGTTCATAATCAACACCCATAGCAGTAAGGATATACAACTAAGCACCAATATCAATGTTCTCAGCATTTGGATGACCCCATTTTGTGGAATAAACTTCAAACTCAAGTTTGAGAATCTATTCTATGTAATCGTTAAGTTGAATACAAAGTCCTTAAAGATTAAATGATTAAACCATATTATAAGTAATTTGATGTAAATTTCTATGAGCTTGTATGTAGAAAGTAATGTTAATTTGCCCTTGTTTAATATAAAGAGAGACAGACATCATTCACCAGCATAAATTTGTACACTCATCAGCCCAAAGGCTGCTCTGATTTTCATTCCCTTCACCACTAACTACGAGTTACGTACGAGAGACGAGTGGTCGAGAGGAAATGAGGCATACTAGGAACAGTGAGGAGTGAGGCAATTTGCCCACTTGTTCCTCATCTTACTAAAATACTGTAAGTTGAACAATTTCTTGCAAATACCACAAAATTAACCCATTAAAAGCACTTTTTACAGCATTAAATAAGGAATAATTAGAAGAGCTCAAAATCACTTGTATCCCTGTAGCTTGTTATCACTATCTTGAACAACACTGATATAAAAGTAAGTGAAAGATATAAATTTTCAATCCTGTGCCAGAAACAAATGATAATTCTGTTCATCAAGATGTGGTTACAGGCAATAATAGAAAATGTACCTACAATTCAGTAGAGTTATTTAAAATTGCATTCTTATGACTGATATACAATTATATTTTGAGTACATTGAAAATTCTATTCTTAGCAAGATTTAAAAGTCAGTTAAATTTGTATTTACTCAATTATAGTTCAAATATTTAATCCCAATGAATTAAGGGGAATTGGAATTTAGCAGTAATCAATAATACATATTTTGTTATTATAGCGAGTTTATGAAAATCAGATAAGTTATATACAATAAATAAAATGGAAATATGGAAGGTTATTTCTCACACATAGGTAATTTAGTTAATGCTAACATTACATGTATTGGGAAATTGATGTTAACAAAGTCTTCTTTTCAGTTATTTAAATTAATACGGCACTTTTTCTGTAAATTAGGTACAAGAGTTCTTTTATGGTGGATGAAATACACACCATTGTCTCAATCAAAATAACTAAAACAATAAAATGTAAATTGCTTAAAATAGTCTTCGCTAAATCGATAATTCTTTTTCGCTTCTGTAAGCGAAATAGTGAAATACTTACAGCATAAAATCTCTTGGAGAAACTGAACATTACCTGTCATTCATAGGCTGCATTTTTATTCCACGGTCATTCATCAACTCTGTAGATAATTCCACAAATGAGAGAGCTTTGCCACTGAAGTTCAAAAAGGTGGGATTTGCTGATGATATGATAGCTTATTCCTGCAGTTGTTTAAATATCAACTAAGTTTTATTTTCTTGAAATATATTCCATCCTTTCATCATGAACATTTTACATGAGATGTATGAAACATTATTTTCTTGAACAAACAGTGGTAACGATCAACCAATAAAACTATGCTTTATTCTTAATTGGATTTGATTATAATTTTTCCAAGTATTGGAAATTTTAAATCGATAACTGATGCGTATGCAAAACCAAACTGTCAAGGTCCACTTACTCACACAACATTTCTTTAGACATGTCCCAATATAAATCTCTCATTTCAAACCGTTCAATTTAATTGTATTGCCTTTAATGCGAGGGAAGTTCTCCATAACAAGTAATTAGAGTTTTTCAAAAACCGTTAGAGAGTAAAATTATAGCTGTTCCTGAAAAGATCTCAACTTCTTGGAGTCCCAATCTATAAATAAGTATAAAGCTCTTAATCATTTAACTAATGGCCTAGTTTTTTCTTCTTCTTCACAAGAAAGTTCTTTATACTTTCGCACCTCCTCCATATACTGCGACCAGGCATCCTTAGGATTTCCCTCTCTAACAGGGTCGTCCTTTCTCTGTTTCTTCACTACACCCGTAGGCAGGACTTTTCCACCTCGTCGTTTTCCCACAAAACTCATCAACGACTTCTTCTTCGCTGGATCCTTGCTGCTGGTGTTTTGTTCGGAAGATGTCTGCGACGAGCTTTGGGAGACTGTACTTGGAGCTGATGCTGTTGCTGACGGAGGAGACGCTTCTGCAGGCGGCGTCTCTGTTGATGAAGCTGCAGACTCTGAATTGCTCTCCTTTTGTAAAAGTTGGAACATTTTTAAAAAACTTCCATCATTCTTAAATATGTTTTTCGGTTGATTTGAGGCTAAATCCTTTTTGCTGGGAGAAGAATCATCGGAGTCACTTGATGATGAGGATTCATAACTGTCCGATTCCGCCATTTTTTAACTTAGCAGAGGACTTCAAAGATAAACATAATAATCGATTCCAAAACTACAAATAACACTCAACACACTTAAGTTCTGTATCACTCATTCATATCAGACACAATATCATTGTAAATTAGATACTAATCAAACCGCTAGGTGAAAAACTTTACGTAGAAGAGTTCCGATAGTCTATGCTGCTTCACTTCCTTGCAGTGCGACATCAAATGAATGTGTAAATAGCACAGTTTCCGCAAAGTAGCTTTTGATGCTTTGGATAGTTCGATGAGATCCTTCTGATTCTGATACAAATCTAGGCAATGTTTGGTGCTGTGACCGGTGGACTCAATAACGCGTTTCGTGCGTTTTTTGTTAATTTATGGTGTCGAAATTCGGATTGGTAGATGGGATGCATAGAAGTTAGATGTTATAACAATAATATTTTCTTGACTATAGTACTAGTTAAAATTTAAATGGCGATGACTGCAATATTAAATGTAAAAAGAAAACGACGCCTGACTAAGAAATTTTTCATTGCTCTTTCCTACTCTTCTTAAGTATAAGTCTGTTGCCGTCTGTCTTTACTAGACGTTTTATAATTTAACCTTCATTAATGTAGAGACATTAATTTATTGTGAAACATTCTGAAGTTTTACCCCATAAGATACATCTTTAACACAGTAATTATCTATTCCATGGATTTCATTTATTATTAAATCTATGTCCCAATTATTAAAAAAAATCCCTTTTAACACAAAGTAGTTATGTTCCAAGTAAATGGAGTAAAGAGAAAGGAAAAACTTGACACCAATTTCATTACACTGGCCTCCAGTTCTCCACTGGCTGTCAAGACCACCCTACCCTTACCTACATCTTTCCACCCTTGTAAACCTTAAAACCATGCTCGTACAATCCACCCATACCCAAGCACCCCTCGAGATTATAATTGGTTTTTCCAGCCTATTTTTCCCTTCTGACTTACAAAAGTTCTTCATACATTTTTCACCAAATGATATTTCAATGTTTTTATTTAAATAAAATTGACAGCAAGTAAATAAAAAATGAGTCCAAGGAGAAAATAAAGTCTGAGACAAACATTGATAAAAACGAAACGAAATTTACTGGAGTATGCGGTAATACACAATAGTCTTCTGAAGACATTACTTGAAAAAACGGTGTAAGGGAGGAAGACAGGTGTAAAGAGAAGAGACATATGGTGGCGTTGGAGTAAGGAATTATGAGGGAATGAAGTGACTGATGGACAAGGATGCCTTCTATTATGAACAGATCTTCAGAGTGATAACCCAAGATGATGCCTTAGGCTTAAGATGAGCTCCCAAGTGACAGGCAATGGCTACTTCTCTCCTTTTCAGACAATGAAGAAGGAAAATATTGAGGAAATCCAAATAATGTATGGAAAATTGCTGTATTTACAAATTCAACAAAAACCTTATCTTACTCCAATATTTTCTGTTATTTGCAATTTCCATTAAACCAATCAACTTTTTCATTCTATTTCATGCACACCTCAAAGGCCTCCAATCTTTTGATATCCTCTTTTCGTAGATTACATGTTTCAAATTCATACAGCAAAACTCTCCTTATCTAGGAATTAAACTAATCTTTTTCAGATTCCCTTATCAAGCCATTTGTTTCATGAAAGCCTCCTTTGCCAAATATTCTTTCTATAACCTTACATTTGTACATCTTCCATCCAAAGAAGGAACACTACCTAAGTATGGGAATTGATCTACTTGCTCTTGTTATTCCCAACTAAAATTGAAATAGAGCTGCAATTCCAACTTATACACAGATATATTTGATGATGAGAACTAAAAATATGAGATCAGGATAACAATGAAAACTCGTGATTAAATTATTCAACCTCCACAAAGCCAACAAACGTAATTTTACAGTTTATGTCATATAATTTCCTTGAATATTTTTTTAGGAAATGTAACCCGGACTTGATGATAGTTGAAACTGACTGATTCCCATTTTTGCCATACTTTCATTCACATCCAATTTTTCCAAGAAATTTGAGTTTTATTCCATGATAATTTGGAAAAAAATTTGTTCTTTTAATCATTTATATCTTTAGGCCTGAAGATGTAAGTACACTTATGAAACCGATAGCAAAATTAAAATCACAGTGGAAAATTAGTTTCTTTTATCCTGCAATGTCTTTCCACGAAATCACGCCATCCGATATCGATATTTTTATCATTTACTCTATTAATTTACTGTGGAAGTGTATGAAGATTTCTATTCACATTGCTTACTCTTTAGCATCTTTCTGTTTGTTTGATTTTCACTTCTGCAGCATATAAGTTCTGGCAGAACAATGTGGCAGGACACCAGTAAGGAAGAAAATAAAGGTGAATTTTCACGTTACCATAGAATATTTAAAGTCACCTGTTCATGCAATCATCAGTGCAAAGGCTGGTGACTTCTCACCATGAACTGAAAAAAGCCTTGAAGAGGGGATGACGAGTGAGGTAGTAGGGTAGCTATTATTTCCCTCCAGGCACAATTACAATTTATCATGATGAGCTTCTATAATGGAAATTTATCCGGACGTAAAAGCACCACCCATTCGGATGTCCGGGAGGTGGTTGCATTACAGAGGTCCATCATGAAAAAAAGAAATAATGGTCGGAAAGTGGGATGTCATCGGACTCAGTGAAGTAATAAGAAAATCAGAAGAACTGGTTACACTCAAGGAGGAGCATGTTTTCTATTATAGGGGAACAAAGGATGGAAGACTTGGAGGAGTTGGCTTCTTGATTAACAAGAAATGGAAAAACAATGTGGAGAAAATAGAGAGTGTATGTAAGATCATCCTAAGGATAAATAAGCATTACTCTGTTCAGATCATACACGTTTATGCACCAACAGCAGCAAGCAGAGAAGACGAAATTGAAAATTTCTACAAGACTCTCGGCTCAGAACATGACAAGGAAGATCACAATTATAAAATCATCATGGGCGATTTTAATGCTCAAGTAGGTAAGCAGGAAGCAGATGATGCTGTCACAGGAAAACATGGACTAGGACAGAGAAATGAACGAGGTCACCACCTGGTAGAGTTTGCAGAGTGCATCAATATGTGCATAACAAATACATATTTCAAGAAGAATCCTACAAGGAAGTGGACTTGGAGAGGTCCTAATGGAGTAAAAAACGAAATAGACTACATATTGGTTAACAAACCACCCAGTTACTAATTGTGAGGTACTAAACAACTTCAGCACCGGAAGTGACCATAGGATAGTTAGATGCAGAATGAAGATTAACGTCAGCATGGAGTGAAAGAAGTTGGTCTCAAGCAGGAAACACGAGGTAAGTATTACAAAATTAGAAGAAAATAGGAAAGAGTTCCAGCTGGAACTTAGAAATAGGTTTTCAGCACTTCAAGAAGTAGAACTGGAAGCCAAAGTCATGGAAGTTGTGAAAGCAGCGGCAGAAGAAGTAGGAAGGACACCAAAAAGACCAAAGGATAAGAAGTTTAGCGACAGAACCAGGAAAATAATGAAACAGAGAAAGCAACTGAAGCACTCAGACTTGCCAAAGGAAAATATTGAATATGTCGAGCTATCTATCAGAGTGGTAATGAAGGAAGATGTAAGGAATTTTTATGAAAGAATTGTGCAAGAGGCTATAGAGAACAACAAGAGCATGAAGAAGGTCAGGCAACACCTAGCAATGGGAAAGAAACAAATCTTGGTCTTCCAGAAAGAAGATGGCACAACAACTTCCAATAGACAATCAGTACTGAGGACAGTAACAGAATACTTCACCAATTTATACAAGACAGAAAATGTTGAAGAGGAAAACCAAGAAGAAGTACAAAACTCAGAAAATCCCCCTCTATTCTCCCAGAAGAAGTAACAGAGGCCATCAAGAAGATGAAGAATGCGAAGGCAGGAGGAGCAGATGGAGTTTTAGCAGAATATCTGAAACTTGGTGTTACAGAAATTTCTCCTGTCCTAGTGCAGTTATTCACTAATTGCCTTTGATAAGGGAGAATTCCGAAGGAATGGAACCATGCAAAGATTGTCCTTTTGCACAAGAAAGGAAGCAAGGAAGATTTGAAGAACTATCACCCTATCAGCCTCCTTCCTGTTATTTACAAAACATTAATGAGAGTAATAGCTGCACGTCTGAAGACGTCCCTGGCAGCTGCCCAGCCCAGAGAACAAGCTGGATTTTGCAAGGGATTCAGCACTATGGACCACATCCACACGCTGCAAGAAATTATCAGCAGAATGAACGAATATGAGGTGCCACTAGCACTCTGCTTCGTGGACTATGCCCAGGCCTTTGACTCGGTAAGTACCTCCTCCACACTGGAAGCACTTGGGAAACAAGGGATAGATGCCAAGTACATCCAACTTTTACTCAGCATCTACAAGGATGACACAGCCTCTGTAATGCTGCATGAGGAAACAGAGAAATTCCAGATTGAGAAGGGAGTGAGACAAGGCGACTGCCTTTCACCAATTCTATTTACAGCCGTTCTGGAAGAAGTCTTTAAAGCCTTAGACTGGGAGGAAAGAGGCCTACGGATCAATGGAGAGCACATCAGTCATTTGCGTTTCGCAGATGATATAGTACTCTTCGCAACCAACGGTGAAGATCTAACATCAAGACTTCAAGAACTTAATGCGGCTGGGCAGAAAATAGGACTCAGGATAAACTTATCAAAAACTAAGGTAATGTATAATTCTTTTGCAGCACAAGTACCAATCCTACTACAAGAGGTACCCATTGATGTTTGTTCAGAGTACACTTACCTGGGACAACTGGTTACGACAGGAGAGAAAAACAGGATCAATGAAGTGAATCAAAGAATAAAACTAGGATGGAGTGCTTTCGGAAGGAACAACCATATTCTGAAGTCAAAAATGCCAATGGTCTTGAAGAGAAATGTCTTTAACCAATGCGTTCTACCAGTTTTGACATATAGAAGTGAAACATGGGTGTTAAAGCAGCAATAACCCAGTGACTTCAGACTACACAAAGAAGTATGGAAGGATGCATGCTTAGAATCGCAAGAAGAGACAGGAAACGCAACACCTGGGTTAGGAAGATGACAGGAGTGACAGACATCATAGATAAGGTAAGATCTCTGAAATGGATGTGGGTTAGGCCATGTTGCAAGGAGAAACGACAACCGATGGACATCAGCAGTTCTGAACTGGATATCAAGAGATGTGATGAGACCAAGAAGACCAAGGGACCGATGGAACAGACATCATTCAGTATTTAGGGGTAACATGGCAACAAGAGGCTCAGAATAGAGAGAACTGGAAAGCGCTTGGGGAGGCCTACATCGACATCGGATTGAAAATGGCTGATGATGATGATGATATAGGAATACCATGTACTGTAATTCAAAACTTGTATGCTTATTATTGCTCTACTGAAGCAACTGAGATTTCTATGGTATGTATATTTGTATATTTTATCAAAAAGTATATATAGCAAAATATTTACTCAATTTCTAATGGGGGCCTTCATCTGAACTTTGCACATAGAGCCTCGGATAGCTTAAAGCCGCCCCTGATAACAAACCATACCTTAATAGCTTATCATTGCAGACAAGGACTGAACTGAAAATAATCTAAAAGAAAATGCAAGATACATTTTCTATATCCAGGGCCAAAAGATACATCAAATGTATTCCTTCCAAGGTAAAGTATATTGTGCCATACCAGAAATTAGGAGTGTTGACAAAAATTTCTCATGGGAGTCCAAATTTCTTGCACCTGCTAATTGCTCACCCTCTTCCTTAGCTTCTCTTCTTCTTTTGCGAATTATTCCTTATTATACTAGAAGGCAAACCTAACCCCCCTTGGCTGTGCCACTGCCTTGTAATAATTATACGGCAAAGAAAAAGTCTACCTTTCCTTTCTTCCTCTGGACACACATTTGTGATTCTCTTCCTTAGGTAAACAAAATAATTGCTACAATAACAGATCAAACTTACTCCACCATCAGCAAAATCTTTTAAATGCCCAACTATATAAATGACAGCAAAATACAGTCATCACATTCACTTATTATATTTCCAGAACAAAAAACTCCATCAGATTCATTACATAACACTGAAAATAAACCACACCAATTCTTTAACAAGACTAAAAAATATACACAGTACAATTCTCAAAGGCGACTAGGTTTCTGCAGATAATAAAATACAAAGATCTCTAATCATGAAAAATTTCAATAACAAATGCCCATACACTAATTTTGACTGCAATGATTACACCCAGCACAGAAAGACATACTGGCAGTGGATAAATATAATTAAAACAGAATATCCCAAGAAATATATGAAAATATGAAAATTTACATTGATACATAATAATTTCTACAGCAAATTTTTTCACAACATAAAAAATTCAGTACCATGTGACAAGGTACTGATATAACAATTTCATGCAGTGCACTTGAATATAATATTAAAGTTACATGAGTGAGCATTGATTTGTGAGACCAGGCAATTTTGGATTGCCCTGCTCATCAAACTGCACAATGGAATTAAGATCACCAACTAGCTCCTTCGGTGGCTGTCCACAGTCTTGCATCTGTAAAGGAGATCGTGCCTTCATGAAAGTGCCTATTAAATATATACATACATTGGAGAGACTGCATGATAATGGAAAACAAAAGTTTTATCACTTGCTGAGAAGCTTAGAGCACCACAAAAGGACTCCATTCGGTAAAAGAGTATTTAATCAATTCCTGGCATACATTGCAGTTATGAAATTTTATATCCATTAATTTTTGGAAAGAAAAATGCAGCATGAAGAAATATTAAACTTAAGTACAAAGAGAAATAGTTGATAAAAGTATACAAATAAGCTGAGTAAACATTTGACATGTTTATATGAGATTTGTTTTATTAATTTTTGCCTGAAAATCAACCTGTCTAAATACACAAATAATTTTGTCTCATGAGTCTGAATTTTCCACTTAAAAAACATAAAAATATCCACAAATGCCTATGTAGCTATTAAAATTTCAAGAACATAAGCAGACTGGCAAGGAAAAGACTTCCTTGCAATTGTTTGAGCTTTTTCTACAAAGAATGCTTTCATGAATAAAAGAAAACATAATTGGAGATACTTGGGTTGATATTCATGATAACAAAATAAAAAATCTTGATATAGCTGGAATGAGATAGAACAACAGGTGTGAAAAATAGTGATACCACTCTGACTTGAACTCAGATCTCCCACTTTCTGGGCAGGTATTCTAACCAATGAACTACCATGCCTCATCTCTTCCTCACTGTTATGGGAATGCATTTATGATCAAGGTAAACAGCCTCCACATTAGTGGCACAAACTGCCACCTGGTGGGAGGCTGCTCACCTTGATCACGAAAGTATTTCCCAAACAGTGTGGAAGATATGCGGTATGGTAGTTCAGTGGTTAGAATACCTGCCCAGAAAGTGGGAGAACTGGGTTTGAGTCCCAGTCTTGTCGCTATTTTTCACACCTGTTATTACTTGGCTCTTCTGTTCTATGATATTCTAAGAAAGAACAATTTTGAAAGGTTTAAAGATAAATCTATTTGATTTTGTATTCATTTTGAAATATTCTTCCTATTCGATTTAAAAGTAGGATTTCATCTTATGCAATCTAATGAAGAGCAACTAATAAATATTTTGCTCTGAAGCAAAGCATCAAAATCAAAATGCATCTTATGAAGTACAATACATCCATTTTAAGCTTACCTTTTGCATAAGTTCTAGGATTTTATCAAACCTTCCTCTTTTCACATCTTCAGAATCAGATTCTTGCTCTTTTTTCAGTTCTTCACACACCTGACACATTAGCCTATACTGTTGCTCAAACTTCTGGTACTCTGATTCCTGCAGTTTAGGTTTATTCTCCTCCAACCATCCAGGATACTAAGTAACCAATTAACAAATCATGTTAGTAACGTTCCAAAATACAGCTAGGTTACCCTGGGGAGAATGAAAGTTTCTTTTAAGTTGATTTAAGACATGACATTTGTGAATAATTTAAAATGGTGACATGTCAAAAACAAATAAAACATTCAAATCAAACAGTTTAGTCTTCTTTTGATAACTCTTTCATTAAACGAAAATCTTAATAGTCAATTTGCAAAAAATTACTTATCAAAACAAATTTGCAAGTTTAAGTTTCTCTTTTCTCTGCAAAATTTTAATTAATTAAATTTAAGCTAGAATATACATGAGTCATAATAATAATACAACCTTTTTAGGGCAACATTGAGACTATCAAGTCTCTTCTTACATCTAACCCTTTGTCATCTGACATTTAAAAGCAGTAGCTTGAAATAAGTGCACAGAAGAAAACTACTTCAAGGGTTTAAACACCTAAGTTTGCACTTAGGAAGAAATAAACCACAGCAGGAAAACATCACAAGAAGGGGGGGAGTGAAAAACTGTTGAAACCAACTGATAATTAACCAAGTTTTTTGGAAAAGACAAGTTAATTAGAACAGAAAGGGCAAACGAAAATGGTACAAGCACATTATTACCTATACAAAACAAACAAAGAAATTTTCATTAAAAATAAACAGAAAAATAGCATTATGAAATACAAATAATACAGTCAGCCAAAACACGCTCACAATCTTTGATAAAAGAAAATCTTGCATAAGAGGGTGGTTTGAAAAGTTCTCTTTTATGTTGGTACAACTGTGAGTAAACGCCTTCTGAAGTTGCAGATTGTAAGCCATTCCATCCAGCAGTTTGCTGTAGGCAGTCATTTTAATCAGTTGTGGTACTTGTGTTTTTAGAAATGAAAAAATCAAATATCATGCAGTGATAAAATCTTTGTAAAAGAAGATTTAAAATTTATTTGAGGATTTTAAATGTGTATGGTGGCTCTTTACTTTCCTCCATGAAGAAATAGGTGGCCAAGTTTAAATGTGGCTATGAAAGCATCCAAGATGATCCTCATGAAGGACATACGCAAAGTGAAACCACACTGGAAATCATGGAAAAAATGCATATGATTCTTGAAGATTGGCATACAACGGTTTGTGAAATTAGTAGTATTGTTTAAAGTGCTTTGACAGCTTAGGTCATTTCGCACATAGGCACCCACCAGTTTGTGAAATTGCTAATACTCTATGGATATCAAAAGAATGCATTGATTACACTATCTATAGTTACATTTTACATGAAGAATTGCAGATGAAAAAGATTTGCACAAGATGGAAGTCCCATGTGCTCACTGTGGATAGAAAACAAATTCAGACGACACTTCCAAAACAGTGCTTGTCATGTTTAACGATAAATAAGAGTGATATTCTGCATCAATGTGTGATAATGGATGAAACATGGATTCACCATTACACACCAGAATCAAAACAACAGTCCATGCTGTGGATAGAGGCTAGTTCTTCAGCCATGATGCCATCAGTGGGGAAGGTCATGGTGTTGGTTTTTGGGGATGAGAAAGGAATTCTGTTGATCAACTATCTTGAAAAAGGTAAAACAATAACTAGGGAGTACTATCCTGAACTTCTAATGTAACAGAATGAAAAAATTCATGATCAAACCCAGCTTACAGAAGAAAAAAAAACAAAAAGTGTCTTGGCAATGGGAAAATTGAGGGATTTGCACTATGAAGTGCTAGAACCAGAATATATTCCCCAGATTTGGCTCCCTCAGACATCCACCTCTTCGACTAATTAAAAAGTTTCCTTGCTGATCAATGTTTTATTGTCCAATCATTAAGTGATTGCCACTGCAGACAAGTACTTTGGAGCATTTTCAGAAGAACATTAAAGAGATGGGATAATGGAACTGGAACACTGCTGGATGAAAAGTATTAATATTTAATGTGATTATGTTGATAAATAAAACTTTTTTACAGCATGAATTACCATTTTCATTAACAAGCTGAAAACTTTTCAGTCCACCCTTGTAAACATATTAATACTAAATTTACCAGGACTTCATGAGATTAGTACAAGCTAATTTTGTCCCATACAATTACAAAAGGTACTACCTAATGCGTTTGTCATTTTCTTCAAGATATTAGTACACTGAACTCAACCTATCTCTATGAAAAATTTGATTATGGTAACAAGCATAAGCTGCTAAAGCTGCCAAACTGACATAAATGTTTTGTAACTAATTACCCCCAACTTTGAGCTCTTCTTGTAATTGTAGAGGCTGAAAGTAACTAGTTAAACTCTTGACATCTCACTCAAATTCAATATATAAATATTTATAAAAGTTTTCCTTTACTCAAAGTGTGCTTAAAGTTTTTGGGCTGTCTCTGTAGAAGTATCAACTAGCACCATATCTTTACTATATTTGAAAAGCTCACATTTTTGGATTGACAAAAAATGTCAAAAAAGATCATTCAATCACAAAATTTGAAAATCCAACTTGGGGAATAAAAAATATATTAATTACAAGACATTCCCTAAGTATCAATAAATCCTGAGAATAAGACACTTTATTGCAGTATAAATGTTATAGGTTAACTGTTGGAAATATCTATTTGTAATGTTAATTTCATTTTTCAATAAGAATAATTTAGAAACAAAACAAAGTACATCAGCTAAAGAATTTTTTAAGAACTATTTATGGACATTAACCTGTATTAATTATAACTTGATGATATGCCCCTTTTCTGATTATCATATTAGCCAGAATCAAGGATGCAGATTTTACGTGAAAGAAGTCTCTCAAAATCGCAGAACATCTTCAACGCTGAAGGTTACTACTAATTCTAGGAAGCACCACACATTTCCTGAAAATTACCTGTTATTCAAGTTATGAAATCTATAAGAAGCACCCTTATTAATGAAAATGCCCATTACAGACAGAGAATTTTATGGATTTGAAGAAATAGCTGGTTTTTAGAATTTGAAGTCTGAAATTCTTTCCTTAATATACAACAGGTAACATTTTAATATTTTAAATTTTGCATTAAATAAATTCTCAAAGGGTTTCTTTATATTTTTATCCCCGTGCATGAGATATGAAAATATAGGCTGCAGAGAAAAAACTGATGGAGTGCAATACTCAGTAAATAATAAAAGCTGATATAAAATATCNGAGGTATGAAAATATAGGACGTGGAGAGGAAACTGATGGAGTGTGAGACTCAGTAAATAATAAAAGCTGATATAAAATATCCTTCAATTAAATTCATTTGAACTTAAAAATGTTTTGCTATGAATCAATTGATTGATTGTTTACGCAGTGAATTAACTACTATAATGAATATTATATGTAATTTTGATGAGGTAGAATGCATAGGAAAATAGTAATCAATTTCTGGTATTGAAGTTACCAACATGAATTACCTACATAACTCTTTTTCTTTTTAACCTAAACAATTTTTTTTTTCACAAACTTTTGCTTCATAAAACTGGGGTGTGCCCTTAACAGCATGTATGTTGATATGAATATAGTTGCAAAGCCTTATATTATGCAAAAGCACACAACTCTCTCATCTCCATACTTATGAGTACATAATAATACTCATCTGTAAGGAAGGATTAGAATAAGGCAACCCTCACTAATATTAAAAAGATTTACTTTAAAATTTCTTGAAATACCATCGTCAAATGTGTACTCTATTCAAATCCAATTGCAAAACTTTAAAGTTTCTTTTCATGAGCAGGTTTCAAAAATAAATTTCCACCCAATTCATGATGAAAATATTGATGAAGTTGTCTGGAGGATTATTCTCAGCATCAAAATCACTCAACAAAAGGAGCTAACTTTTTCTGACAAAAGATGATGAAATTTATAATCCGTAACTTTATTACATTTAACTATACCACATCCCAGTACATTTTTGTGTAATACAAAATTCTAATTTGTTCAAGTAAGAATAAAAACACAGTTTCACTTTTTCATAGATAAACTAATCATGAAACAGACAATTTAATAAAATATTTTTCAATTCCCATTTAAGA
>KZ309419.1:50914-63851 GCA_000376725.2 Ladona fulva | reverse complement strand
TATTAAATTCTATCAAAAATATAAACAAGCAAATTATTTTATTAATGATGAAAATCTTTAATGCTCTGATATTTCAAAATTTTTAAAATACTACATATTCATACATAACAGAGGAAAAGTAAAACAGGTTAGAGGGATAACTGTGTTAATAAAGTCCCTCATAATTACTGAACCATAATATTTCATAAATGGAATCACTATATAGTACTAGTTCATAAATAATAACTCATCAAGAAATTTTCATTATTTAGATTTGAGAAAATCTTTGTATTCTGTTCATTTAATTCACCTAGTGAGAATGTACAAATGCCATCAGTAGAAAGTAGGGTCATACCTCTAATGATCAGCCTTTCAACTTTGATGTTTATTGGTTTCAACACAGTGACGACTTTTGTCATACTTTGGAATCCCATTTGGAATTTTGGGAATGTCCAAGTAGATTCTCCAGTCAATCAGAAATACAAATTCTTAGCAGAAGAAATCTCTCTAGCATATCAAGCAAGGTAATCCACTTAGATCTAGAGTCTATCTTCAATTGAAACTTGACATCATGTTCATTTCGGGCTTATTTCTGAAAGCTTCCATTTTTTACAGGGGATATCCCAAAATTCTCAACAAATTTTGACATCTTTTCAATGCTATTAGACATTTTTACCTCACATTTAAAATAATCTAAAAATTCAATCAACTCTTTCTGATGAATTCCCTTTGTATTAACTTGAAATATCTAGAAGGGTTGAAAAATCAGAATCCTGTTAAGTTCTTCAACTGAACTTTCACTTTCCTCACTAATGTCTCAACCTGCAGTTGAATAAGGTTTTCTTCCACATCACAAACAGATGAAAAGCCCATGTGCAAATCATAGCTGATGATTTGCACATGGGCTTCATCATTCCTGATGAATCCCTATCAGACAAAGTGAAGGACTAAATCGAGAGTTCAATTCATGAAGATCGACGGTTTGAGAACTTGAAGGAAGGTTTGAGATGAGCAAAAGCACAATTTAAATATTGTTAAACAAACTGGGTTATTGTAAACTTTGTGCTTGGTGGATGCCAAAAATGTTAACTGGGGATCACCAACGGAACATGTTGCCCGTAAAAGAAAAGCCGTTTTGAATCAGTCTGGTTGGGATGTTTTAACTCACCCCCTACAGCTCAGACCTGGGGATGTTGGACTTCCACTTGTTCTTGAGCCTGAAGAAACATTTTGGAGGAAGAAGGATGTATAAAGACAAGGGGGTGAGAAAAGAAGTCACTGAGTACCAGGAAAAGAAGCTGGCAGCGACTTTTTATGAGAGCGGCATAAGAAACTTGAAGTACTCCTTGAAAATTGCATCCAAGTGAATGGCGATCATGTTAATAAATAGTACTTATATGCACAAAATTCCAATATATAAATTCTTTCGAATAAAGCTTTTTATGATTTTTTTATATGGAGACCTTACTTTTGGGACATGCCTCATAAATGCTTCTTCAGACTCAGTTCAAACTCAATGATCTTAAATCCTACCAGGGGCCATGATGTTGACCTAGCATGGTGAAAAATAGGGAAGCTGGCTGAATTAAAAGGGTTCAGTGTGGGTTCAAAAACACAGACTAGGAGTTAGAGCACTGAATATACTATACGCATGGCTAGGCAAAACCCCAAACAGGGTCTCTCACTATTGGCTTGTAAAGGAGCAGAATGGAAAAACAATCAGAGAAATGCTAACATTACCTGAATCTCTGTGGAAATAGTTAATATCTGCACATTAAAGTTAACTTCATGATGTTAAAATAGAAATTTCATTAAAAAACTGATTATTTCTTGTTTTCTGACCGAAAAATACAAAATCTTAATTAGTTCTTCATTCATTAGTTTTTCTAAAAAAAAATACACTAAAAAATCCCAATGCATTTATAATAGACCTATTTTATATAAAACTTCCTCAAAGTTGTAGAGTTTTACGAAGCATCATTTTATTTCACCAAAGTTTTTGGTTTTCAAGATTAAACTACATTTCATCACAAGAAAGGATTCTTTACAGAATTTTCCATCTTAGAACTCACAAATGGATTTTGAGCAATGATGATAAAAAAATTAATTTGCCAAATGAAAATAAACGCAGAAAAACCAAGTATACACAAGTATTCCAGTGAAAATGAAAGACTGAATAGATTCAAACCCAAAAGCACTAGGTGAATAAAACGTTGCCGACTCTGCATGACAGAGATTTATGAGAAAGAGCAAATCTTGTAAGTTCTGCAACTTCTGGTTCTTGAGTTTAAGGCAAACATACACTCACTTATACACTATTCATTATGAATATTAAGATACCTCAAATCCTCTTTCGGAGTATAAATTTGAATCCTAACACTTGCCAGGTTATTTTAAACAAATATACATCCAATAATCATACTCCAATTGCAATAAATTCTCATGAAATACCTTTATAGTTGGAAAACATGGAAAAACTACCAAGAGATATTCCTCGTCTCCTAAGTTATTAAATAACAATGGATAATGTCCAATACCTTTTCAACAATATCTTGCAAAGCAGGAAGAAGAACGTCCTTGGAGAGAAGGGACTGCATCATGGTTTGTAACATTGGAAGGAAGTCTCCATCTGTGGGGAAAGAATTGTCTTCAGCTCCAAGACCCATACTTCCAAACATCTTCATTAGGTCTTCTTCACTCATTGGACTCTGTAAAAAATATTGAAGCAAATAAATAATGTAGAATTATTTATTGGCAAACCTTTCCCAAAGTGAACTCTGTAATTAAGAAAACTAACAGTTTCAACTATCAACAGAACTCTATCAAACTTTCTTGTAGATACATAAACACATTATCAGCTGCAGTTGGGCCTTTCTTCTACCAAACTTCCTCTATCTTTATAATACGCACATAATTTAAAAAAGAATGAGTCAAGTGCGGGAAAAAACTTTTGCAACTTAAGGGTAAGGCAGGAGCAACTCTCTCCAGGGCAGTGCCTGCAATGTGCCCTATTTCATGCAATGGTAGCACTACTTCAAGGGAATGATGCTCGCATATATATGCAACTCTCTCCAGGGCAGTGCCTGCAATGTGCCCTATTTCATGCAATGGTAGCACTACTTCAAGGGAATGATGCTTGCATATATATGCTCTCTTCAAAGTGCCTCTGAGCAGTGACTGTTGGGGGTCTGGATAGGGAAGGAGGAGGGAGCCTCCAGCAACCCGACCCAGACCTGCAAAAGGGAATTTCGAATTCAAGTTCAGAAGTATTTTTTTTAATCTGGTACCATAAAATTGACAAAGAGAAAAAGAAAACCCACAACAAACAAAGAGAAGAAGGGGAAACATGCAAAAACACAGTAGAAAAAGATCACAATGAAACATGTTTACATTTCAAACATAGAAATATCAAATAAAATAAATTTCAAAATACACACTGAGAAAACACAAGATATTTTTTTGAACTGAATAAATGATAAATTACAGTCAAAATTACATAAACATCTAAATTCAACATATTTGTATCGTCCAGCTAGATCGAGTAATAGTACACACACATTCATATATATGTGTGCATCTTTGGCTTTAAACACAGGCCTCTTAATGCATTTTGTTAATTCCTCAGGCTATATGTCCCAGATAGCCAAGTGGGCAACGTATTCGACTTTGGTGAAAGCAGTCCCAGGTTCGATTCCCGGAGGGTGCAAAATGACCTAAGCTGTCGAAGCACTTTTAACAATACCATACCATATATGTACAAGGTGTGATAAAAAAAGCGGAATTTTTAAATTTTCCGGGCTGTATAATTGCAATTGTGAAATTTTTTTTTCTGTGTTATGGTACACATGTCCCTAACATACATTGTAAAGGGCAGCCATTTTGAAGCTTAGTCTAATGCTGGCAGTCAAAAAGGTTACACGTTTTTAACTGTGATTGGCTATGGGAATATTTATTCAGAATAAAATATAATTCAGTTTTGGGAATAGGAAGAAATCACAGGGGGCCATGTCTGGTGAGTATAGTGGTTGAGGTATCATAATGGTGATGGCTTTTGCCAAAAATTCACGAACAAGCAGTGAAGTGTGAGCTGGTGTGTTATCATGATGCAATTTGTATGAGTAGTTTTGCCACAGGTCCAATCCAATGGCATAGAACTTCCAGGTAATATTCCTCATTGACTGTATGACCTGGTGGCAAGAACTCATGATGTCATTATGCCATTGAAATCAAAGAAAACCGTTTGCAGAATCTTCACCTTCAATCAAACTTGACATGCTTTTTTCCATCTTGGTTCTTCAGGAAGTTTCCATTGGGACGAATGGGCCTTAGTTTCACCATCATACCCATACACCAGTTATGACCTGTTTAATAAGTTCTGGATTGTCATTGACTTCATTCAGCAACTCTTGAGCAATGTTTATTCGGTGCTACTTTTGGTCAAAATTCAACAATTTAGGGACAAATTTTGCTCCCACCCGTTTCATGCCCAAAAAATCTGTAAAAGTTGCTTGGCATGAGCCAAATGATATGCCAACCTCATTAGCAACCTCTCTGATAGTGATTCGGTGATCACCCTTAATAATTTTCTTCACCTTTTTTGACGTTATCATCGGTTGTAGATGTGCTTGTCATTTACAGTGTCTTCAAGACCCTCTTGAAAACATTTTTAATACTTGTAAACGCTCATTTTATTCATTGAACATTCACCAAAAGCAACATTTAACATTTCCAATGTGGTGCAGCACTTTATTCCATTTCTAACACAGAATTTAATGCAAATTCTTTGTTCCATTTTTTCTGCAAGTCAAAAATCGCCCATCACGGTTAAACACGTGTAACCTTTTTGACTGCCAACAATAGACTAAGCTTTCAAAATGGCTGCCCTCAACAATGTAGGTTAGGGACAAGTACACCAATAGGAACCAATATACAGGAAAAAATGTTGACAATTGGAATTATACAGCCTGGGAAATTTAAAAATTACACTTTTTTTATTACACCTTGTATGTCTGACAATAAAGGAGTGAAAAAGTATGTTCATGATACAAAGTAGAAAACAAAAAGATGATAAGGGACAGAATATCACTTTTGTGGACCACAATTTTGAAATCATAAAGAAATGCACATAAATCAGCTGAAACTTCTCCTTGGATAAAAACCAAGGAAATAAGTAAAGTAATAGATGCAGTTAACCATGCCTTTTACTCATTCCTGCCTGTTCAGATATGTACACAGGGAAACTATGGTCAAACCATGTAAATACGCAGTCCTGTCATTAAGAAGAGAAACTTGGCTGCCAAATCTGCTGAACTACTGGATAGTTTTGAAAAAAAAAAAGAAAAGCTATGGACCAATCAACAACAAAAGAGTGTAAAGAAAAAGATGGAATAACTAACTTTAAACAGAAAGAAAGATTTTAACCCACGTGAAACTTAATAATAATGAAAATTGTTTCATAATTCTTCAAAGTTAATAACCACCACAAAGTTGAGGCTGATTTATTTGATTGTACACATGAAACTAATAAGACTCTGGTGAGGAGGGTAAGTCCAGTGGATGCTAGAAACCGGGAAAAGGAAGTCCTCCAACAAAGTATGAGAGACAAGGGCAGATATATAACTAGGTACAAATGGTGCCATCTGAGGGCCTCATCCACATGAGGACCTCAATAAGACTGTTAAAAAACCCCTAATAACAACATTTTTTTGTTTTTGCTTCAAAAACTAATTTTATATTTGTTGAGTGAGTCTACATAATATTTTTTAGAATATATTACATTTCTTATGTCACGATATAATATGAAATAGTCTAATACCATGTATTGTAATTCAAAACTTGTCTGTTGCCATACTGAAGCGACTGAGATTTTTATAGCATGTATATTTGTGTATTTTATGAAAATATTCTAATTTTACTCATAATTCCAAGTAGGGGCCTCAATCTGATCTTTGTAGCTAGGGCCTTTGACCCTCCCCTGATGAGAGAGAAGAGAAAAGTAGGGAAACCAAGGACAAAATGAGACAGTCATGAAAATAGGGATGCAAAAGACCTAATATGGATTTGAAATTGGATGGGAGTGTTTAGAGACCAAGATATCTCAGAAGTCTTACCAGGTAGTTTGCTCAGAAACACACAGAATCAGAAACAGAAATCAAATTTGTTAGCTACAAAAGATTCAAATTTACATCCAATTATCTTTTTTCATACGAACATTTAAACCAAATAGGGCATGATGGAAGCTAAAATGTTTTTAGATCATAATTTTTATAAGGCAACTTGATAAATATAGAAGTTTCAGATTTCCTTTTCTAAAAATTCTTATCCTAATTTGCTTGAATGTGGATACCATTCTTGATGAGGAATTGAAGTTAAAAACTTAAATGAGGATCAAAGTAACAAATGAAAACTTAATGAGTTGGAAAAGATAACTCCAACAGGGACCCCAAATTTTCAACTTAAGAAGCAGGATGCATACAGTAGAAGCAAAACATGAGTTCAACATACACCAAAATCTGACTTAAATTCATCCTTGACAATTACTGAGCAATACAACAGAAAAACCTTTAGTTAGGTTCTTTTAAACCAAAGATGGTATTTATTGATGAAAAAATATGCTTGGCAGCAATAATTGAGTCAGATGGAATTTGCAAAATTCCACTTTCAAATGGCACATTCATTTTAACTTAAAACTGAAAACAAATGTGGCTATGATACTGAGGAAAGAATAAAACAGAGGGGAAAATGAAACAAAATTCACATCTGATACCTGAGCTGGTATTTGATTGCGTAAAATTAAGAATAGAATAAATTAATATGGCAATGTATGAATGGTAATCACAGAATAAGTAAGACAAATTACAAATACATCTGATTTGACCAAAAATAGGATTATATGAATGTCTGCAGCAATGATGTTAAGGGAAAAACAGAGAACAACATTAATGAATTTAAAGGAGGGATATTTACAGAAAAGAAGAAAGATGGTAAAAGTAGATTATCTTGTATAATAATCAGTCAAGTACATACTAATAACTATACATTTATTTATCTGATGTCAGTAACTTTCCATAAGAAATCGACTGAAGCAGGCAAAAGTTGATTCCACCTTATTCCTACTAATGGATGAGATAGAAATATGAAATTCATTAGAGGACCTATGTATTGCAATACATTAGAGGACCAGTTTATTATGAATGTTCTTCAACCAAATGTATCTTGGGTTCCACTTTAGACAGCTCAAAATACATCCATTAGAAATGCATCTTAAGTTCTTTTTTTTACTGTTTACAGGTTTACTTTCACTTACAAAATTGTATTAAAAATAATGCTGTTAGGAAATAGAGACAAGTACCAAAGGAATTTTGATTCTTATTTTGCTCATACAATACGTTTTCGGATACAGAATTGCAAGAATTTGGACAACAAAGACAAACATTTAGTAGAATTTTGCGGTAGTGAACAACCAATCCCCCAGGCAATCAAAGTAATTCTTGAATCTGAGGGCATACATTTTTCTGTAAGAATGCACAAGGAATTAAGGCCCGTTTGACAGCATGGCAAGAAAGAATGATAGACTATATAAAACAGAGGCAATTTCCTGCTATTCAAATATTGCTTATTACAATAAAAAATTGCAGAGACAAACTTATAACCACATTCAAGTGATTCTTAATCATACTATTTTCTACCATGAACAGTAATTTATATTTTTATGATCAAGGAGGTTGTTGAGATGTAATCAAGCTATGCTTTCCATGTTTTGAATTTCCATGGGTTTGCACACCAGTGCCACCTTGTTTGTTCTTTTGTAGTTCTGTTTTGTTAGTTTTGTACTTCCGCCAATAAAAGTCTGTGTGTGTAGCTTGATGCCATGCGGTTGAAGTGTGAGCACATGTTTTCATTTTGATCCTGCGTTAATCATTGGCGATGTGAAATATTAGCGTATTTCACAATAGAGGTGATAAACCATCAAGATATATATTAGAGCACGGGAAAGAAAAGATGATTGGAGACATATGGATATTTAGAAATATTTGAGTTAAAGAGATAGTTTATTACTTTCAAGTCTCATGTGATTCATACCATCAATTAAATGTAATTAAGCTTTGTTTTATGGATTTTGATAACATTTTTCAGTGTAAATTCTATTACAAATGATATTAATAAAACTCAATTGTAAGAATAAGTTCAGAGTTCAACTGTTACAGGCTTCATAATCAATTTACACCAAGCTCTGTAATTTTTGATGGGGCAGTTCTCTGCTATCTTTGTATTATGCTTATGATTATTATGGCACTGATAATGATAGTTATTACAGACCAAAAACATGGTTAAATATTTTTTATATTTTTAAAATTACTGAACAATTTTCATAAATTTCATATGAACTATTTAAAACTGAATATTCAAAGTGCCTGAATTTTAATAAACTTGTGCAGGTGTAATACTTTTGCAATTTTCATCCAGCTGCACTCTCGTGGATCATTTCGAGATGAGTTAGCCATGATTTAGAGTATTAACCTCGAAATTTGCATTACACTAAACACTGCTACCAAATAAGTTTAAAAACTCCTTGAAATACCTCACAATTACATACCTGCAGATTTGTTGTGCCTTCTGAAAGATTTTTCAATGTTTGTGCAATTGTAGCAGAAAATTCTCCTTCTTCAGAATCCTCAGAGACTGCTTTAGCTGCAGCCTGAGCTATTTTTTGTAAAGTTTCTCCAACATCATCAGATCTAGCTCCTTCTAAGCTGCCTATTCAAAAAAGCATACTTTAAGGATAACTCTATCGAAGCAAAGCTAACTTTTCTCATGAGATTAAAAAAACAAGACTAATGAAAGAGACTCATAACATGCATTAATTGTTAGTATTTATTGTAAACAAAATAGTATTCATCCAGATAGCTTGATGCTAAAGACTAGAACACTATAGCACCTTCGCTAACTCAAATTATATAATGATGTTATTAAGTAATAATTTTCTCCTTTAACTTAACTCCTTTAGCTTAACCTTTTTTGAAATGTAAATAGTTATCTTAATCTTGGTAATAGGTATCTTAATCGTGGTATTTTTTCATAATACCAAGAACGGAAAAAAAGCAAAGCCTAATGTTTCCGATAAGCTTCACGTAATATCTATCATCTTAAATTACCTGATGATAATATGGATTGCAAATTTTGTTCGAACTGGGAAGTAGCTTGTTTAATAAATTCCTCCGTCCACATACTTCCGAGAGATTCATCATCGGATTTAGGAACATTCTGCTTGTCTTCGGCTGGTTTGGGTCTTACTTCAGCTGACTTTGAGGGGGTATCGAAATCTTCCAGAGCACCTAAAATATTTAGTTTCAAATACAACATTAGCAAAAATTATTAAACATCAATGCTGATCAACATCTGCACACGAAACTTACTGTCCAATAAATCATTTAACTCTTCATCTTGAGCAACAGACTGTTCATCTATGCTTGCCTTATTCGAATCCATCGTATGATCTTTGTCCGATGCCATTCTATTCAGAGAGAAATAAAACACCAATTCCAAGAATGTTTTAAGTACACACTACAACATAACAACAATAAATGATTGTTTTCCAAAATCCAATATAAAGTCTTCAACTAAAGAAAAAATTAATTTACAGACGTTTATCACAAACAATGATATCTCTAACGAAACACTACAAAAATTTCAAACATATAACCACAACACTTTTGACATGCTTGTATTTTCAGCAATTTGACAGTTGACATACGAATTTCGAAGGTTGGAGAAGTTTGGGTATGAGATACGGTATTTTAGGGTAACAGTGTTGTTTTTTGTACATTGTCGTTGAATAAATCGATCAAAGAAATGGATTTAACTAAAATGAAAAATGACAAGAAGTTGTATTTATGCCGTTGGTACTTTCATGGTATGATTATGAAGAATATTTGGTCGTATCAAGCATAAAATCTTCTTTTAATCTTGCTCATGCTAATTTTGATAACAAGTACTAAGAGTTGAGCTCAACTGGGTTTTATTATCTAATTTCAGCTGGATTCCTTATACTTCCATTTTTGTGGTGCGTTAATGCAGTTTGGTTTTCAGCTGAGGCATTTTGGAAGCCTCCCTACGAGGAACAGAAACAAATAAAAAAGTGTAAGTTATAAACTATTTATTATATTATGTCGAACTCGAGAGTAAATGACCATGATTAATTTTTTTATTATTAGACGTTGTACTGTCAGCGTGTGGTGCCTTAATTTGGATTGTGGCCCTTATTTCCTGGATAGTCGTCTTCCAGACACACAGAGCAGAATGGGGTGCTGCAGCTGATAGAATGTCTTTCATTATTCCAACCGGTATTCCTTGACACTGTATTCATTCCACCTATGAATTATTCCGTTCTGAAGTGTTTTCAGATTTTCAAAAGCAAAACTTTATGTACCCTTTTTTGTGTATATGTTATTAACTATATATTTTAATTATAGTTTTACTATTTGCGAATGTTATGAACTATTTCATGAGCTGTACTAAAATACTATTTATTAAATATCGATGTAAGGAGCACGTAATTTGAAATTTTGTCGCCCTTTGCTCGTATTTATGAAATAATTATGCAAATTTAGGAGATATTTGTGATAAAGCACTAACTCTTCGTTCTTCCTCTAAACAAATTTCTTTTTCTGTTACAGACATTTATGAATTTTACAAATCCTGTATAACTTATTTTTATTAAGATTTGTACAGTGTTGTGAATTTGTAATAAATCAAGATGCTAAATATGTTTAAAATCGCACTTTTTAGACACTGTATATCAGACGTACCTTAAGTAAACATCAATGCAAACATGCATTACTTAGAGGTGAAAAAAAGTAGTTTCAGGTATAAAGATAAAGTCCATCCATGTTTGGAATTAATGAAAAACTTTATTTAATAGATATTGAGTTAAACAGAACTACTCATTGTGCATTAATAGAATCTATGTCATTTACGCAATTGATATTAATCGATCACTGCCACCAATATTTGCAGTTGCAAGACAAACTAAATATTTTCATTCATCTACATTACATGTTATCTACAATAATGATAATTATAAATTACTTACAATTAACAATTTTTTAAATTGGAAGTAAGAGATGATCATTAAATCATTTTAAAGCTTTTTCATTACATTTAGAAACTATTAGACAAATTCCACGTTTATATTTTCAAACATTGTGGCCTTCACGCAATGATTGCCAAACAATAAAGAATTAGAAAGCATGCTTGCAACATCAGTAAGCAAGATGTTAAAGTATCATGTTATATGTAACAAGAAAATTACTATATTTTAACTATCTTAATAGTCTGATATTAAATCTTGCTGTTTATTGACAGAATGTTGATTTAATTTATTAAATCTGAATTTTCCCTAGCTGATTGAATCTTAAATGTTATGAAAATTGAGGAGGAATGGGGTTAAGGAACTAAATTTGAAGGATTATTTACAATATTGGAAGCTGAAATGATTTGGAAGTAGAAAACAAAACAGTCTTAAAGTACCAATTTCTGCCAATGCCTTACGTCTTATATTGGAGATGCACCAAAGTTTGGATTCTGCCTTTGAGTAACTGAATAACCTTTTATCTTTACTGTGCAATAGTCAAATGTTGTACGGTGATACCTTGACTAACAAGTGACCATGTCAGCAAAGATTTCTTTTGCTGTTTTTTGGACTCTACGAAAGAATGTTTTATTAAATGCATGCGCCAACATAAACCAGTAAACATTAACAGTTGGGCCATTCTAGTATATTATCTTTTCCACCTGTATGTGTGGCAAGGAAATGAGCTGACCACATACCCACCAACCCAAATGGGATGTTTATATTCAAGACTGAGATGCCTCATAACATCACATTTCAGCTAATGAATGCAATTTCAGAAAGAATTATCTTCATTAGCCATAGGTCTCTTCTTTCCCTCAACCCTAAGGTTGGTGGGCATTCAATTTCTTCCTTTCCAAATCTCCTCTCTTGATTTCAGAGCATCTCCTTCCTGCTGTAATTTCATCCAGGTGTTCCGGTCTTAGTCTCTCTCTTTCTTCCACCATTCCTTCCATCAATGTAGTGATCCAACATAAATACCTTAAGAGGTGTTCAATCCATCTGCTTCTTCTTTTTGAGATTGAAATCATCAGTGTTTGTTATTCTCCAATTCTTTCTAGAACCTCGAGGAAGGCAACTCTCTGTCCAAGGTATTTTTAGCACTCTTCTCCAGCATCACATTTCAAATGCTTCCAATTAATTTTTTTATGCTTTTCATACAGACCATGTTTCTGAGTTGAAGATGCTGTGATCAGCAACTGCTTCAAATTCTTTAACTTTCTCAATGCTCAACACCTAACCATGACCTTTTCTCATGAATCAGAGGAAAATTAGTTTTCTTACCATAACCATACCCTCCTATCATTTTCCATCTATTGTAAAAACTCCCAAGGTGATCTCTTTGCTTCTTCTAAGATTAACTTTCTATTTCCTTATCCACTGCCTCTGATACACCACTATGTAGCCAATCAATTTTAAGGAAGAATCAAATACTATCCATCCAATTGTCTCCAGTGGTGGTTATTCCTCAGAATCAATAGATCAAATATTCTGTAATGAACTAAAAAAGTTGTCCTAAAAGAACTTTAACCCACTCAGAAAGAGATTGTAACTACAGTGGTTTGAAACAAATTGCACTAATCCTTAGTTACAACCTGAGGTCAGTTTTCCTAAACACTGTTTTTACCACCACAGGGTGTCCAGCAAATCTCTAGATTTTTTTTCCCTGAGTTTTCCAGGTTTTCCTAAAAAATTTCCAGGGCTTCATTGAGTTTTGCTCGAGATACATTTTGATTGAATTTGCTATCGAACGCGCATATTAGACGAAAAAAATTATCATGGCTACCTTGAGTTGTATGACAGGTAAAAAGTGGTAAGTAACAAGTA
>KZ309419.1:23536-45758 GCA_000376725.2 Ladona fulva | reverse complement strand
ACTAGGCTGGAGTGCCTTCGGAAGAAACGCCCATATTCTGAAGTCAAAAATGCCAATGGTCTTGAAGAGAAATGTCTTCAACCAATGCATTCTACCAGTTTTGACATATGGAAGTGAAAAATGGGTGTTAAACGCAGCAATAACCCAGCGACTTCAGACTACATAAAGAAGTATGGAACGATGTATGCTTGGAATCACAAGAAGATACAGGAAACGCAACACCTGGGTTAGGAAGATAACAGGAGTGACATACATCATAGACAAGGTAAGATCACTGAAATGGATGTGGGCAGGCCATGTTGCAAGGAGAAACGACAACTGACGGACATCAGCAGTTCTGAACTGGATACCAAGAGATGTGAAGAGACCAAGAAGAAGACCAAGGGACCAATGGAACAGTGACATCATTCAGTATTTAGGGGTAACATGGCAACAAGAGGCTCAGAATAGGGAGAACTGGAAAGCGCTTGGAGAGGCCTACATCCGACATCTGATTGAAAATGGCTGATGATGCCAATATCAGTAATACAGGATTGAGTATAGAAGAAAGGAATGTCAGTAAAATTCATTTGAAAAATGCTCTCATTTTCTCTCTCTTTTTTCTCACCCAATATGTTGCCCTTAAAAGGAAGAAGTTATCACCATTATAAATTTTCCATTGACCCCCACAAAGGAATGCATAGCTCATCTCAATCCCCCTTCTCTCCTAAATCATAAATAGATAGCCCACATATTCTCTTCCTTAGTGGTAAAGTACATTCTCTCAGGGGCTTCTGGTGAAATGCAGAAACCAACTTGCTTATGTGTTTTTAGATGAAGGTTTTGATAATATTTTCAAGAATAGAATGTCAAATCTTAAAAAAAAATTAGAATGAATTAAGAATAACAAAGAAGCTGGACTGCTAAAAGTAATGAGACCTGAATTCTGCTGAACATAACTGACCCCCAATGTTAGTAATGAAAGGGCAAAAGCTTAAGTCTAGCAAAAGATAAAAAGCAAGGTTCAAATACAAGAATAAACAAGAAACATACCATGGTTTGGTTATATGAACACTTACAGAAAGGGATAAGGATAACAGTGCATTATAAGGGCTAGGAATATGCCTAAGGAGAAACTGACATGAAGAAATTCCTGAGCTTGACCAACTTTCTTGTCTGTTTCTTATTCGAAATATTCCTAAAGAAAATACTGCTGACTTGAAAGAAAACTTACTTGTCCTTAACAGGAGAGATCATATGGAAGTATAGCCAGGTACCAAAAAGGTCATGTATAATGAGAGATTAAGTCATACAGTTCAGCTCTCCGCAGATCAAATCGTAGTTATGTTCAAAGATGGAAGAATCAAGGTAGAAATAGAAATTAGATTGGCCCAAGAGAAGATGGCCTTGTATGAAAAGAAATACATCCTGAGGTAAAAAAGACAGGTAAAAAAAGAGTCCAAGACAGGGACTTGAACCTGGATCTTCTATTTGCTGGGCGACTGCTCTAACCAGTTGAGCTATCTTGCCAGAGCATCAATAGATGCTATCTAAATCTTAAGGAAAAACAGACATGAAAAATATCTGACAAGAACAGGGCAGGATCCTCCAGTTTCTGGGTGGGTGCACTAACCATTGGAGTACATCAGTAGTGAGTGACGCAGCTCAGGCAGACCAATCACTCTCTCTCCCTTGCCTACTAAATCTCTTAAACAGTACGTCTGAATGTTCTGCAAAGATAGCTCAATTGGTTATAGCAGCTGTCAGTCATGCACACTTTTATATATCCACTTTTCCTAGGGGAATTAACCTGTGCACTCCTTGCTCAGAGATATCCTCCTCCAAAAGCAATGCATGTTGACGGCAGCATTTATTTTACCATCCTAGTTAAGAACATATTCCAATGTAAATCGTGGATCACAGATAATTATGAACAACCTTATTTTCCATAAGTATCATGCAAATAAAGACCATTTTTAACACAATGAGTCAAAATTAGTTACAGAAATATATCTAAGGCTTATAAAGATCAAAATAATGGGTCAAATTTTCTTAGTTAAAATATTTATCTCTAAAAAAAACTTTCACAGATGAAACATCACAGAGAAATCTATATGATTAGAAGTTACAGAGTATTATATAAGATTTAAACATAATTAAGTGTACATTGTACACAAACACTTTCCTTGAGCAGGTGAACCACTCAGTCTTCCCTTATTACAGATAAAAACTGGAAATATAAAAATATATACAATGCAATTCCAAAAATGGAATGTTATTCACAAATTCAGCCAAATGTAAAAAGCTGTANACACTGAGAAGAAATTTACTCTTAAAACTATAACTGCTAAAAAATAAGATACATGGAATATAGTTATTATACAGTGGGTTTACTATGGTTTGATATTTAGGTATGCCGTAAACATTGATTCATTATGGAGAAAATAGAAGTCTGACTAAATATAGTTTAAATATCCACTTTTCCTAGGGGAATTAACCTCTGCACTCCTTGCTCAGAGATATCCTCCTCCAAAAGCAATGCATGTTGACGGCAGCATTTATTTTACCATCCTAGTTAAGAACATATTCCAATGTAAATCGTGGATCACAGATAATTATGAACAACCTTATTTTCCATAAGTATCATGCAAATAAAGACCATTTTTAACACAATGAGTCAAAATTAGTTACAGAAATATATCTAAGGCTTATAAAGATCAAAATAATGGGTCAAATTTTCTTAGTTAAAATATTTATCTCTAAAAAAAACTTTCACAGATGAAACATCACAGAGAAATCTATATGATTAGAAGTTACAGAGTATTATATAAGATTTAAACATAATTAAGTGTACATTGTACACAAACACTTTCCTTGAGCAGGTGAACCACTCAGTCTTCCCTTATTACAGATAAAAACTGGAAATATAAAAATATATACAATGCAATTCCAAAAATGGAATGTTATTCACAAATTCAGCCAAATGTAAAAAGCTGTAGAAATGGTAAACATTATTACATAGCCAAATACTTGAGTCTTAAAAGTTGACCATCCTCATTACAATTTGGATGAATTAAAATAAGACTGTCTTCAGATATGAATTTTAGTTACACAAAGACATGATCAATTTGCAATATGAAAATATTAAATTTGAATTAAACGTTTCCATTGACTACTAAGATTTGGTCCAATTGTCTCCATCAACTTGAATCCTTCGTCTGCATTCAGACACCATAAGACGAGAAAGCAACTGCAAGGAAATAAAATATTTAATTTAATTCAAAGTTCCAAATTAGACAGACAAAATTCTAAGCCTTAAATATATAAGAGGCTTAACCATCCTATGCAAAAGTAATAAATCTAATTACAGGTCCAATTCACTAAATTTTTAGTAATTAATGATAATTCTGAACCCTACTAGAATTAATGAAGAAAAACTATTTTTGGTAGAACTGCAAGTTCTACTAAAAATAGTTTTTCAATGCTTTAACCATTACTTCAAGAAAAATTCAGTCACCTGAGCATCATCATAATTCAATGTCACAATTTTTCCTGAGGTCTAGTGGAAGCAAAGTAATACAAAAGAATGTCAGTGTACAATGTCAATGTACAAGGTAGTACATAAAATTCCAAGAATTATGTGCTATGTAAAAGATATCCTATAATATATTCAAGGGTGGTGAATCATTAATTAATTTTTAAAGAATTCTAAGAGTAGAAGCTCATTACATACTAATTAATATACATAATATCTATTTCATCACTCTGGTCCTATGCAATATCCTCAATAATTCATACAGTATTAACATTAATTATAAAACTAATTCTCAACTGTTTATATTATTGACTTAGAACAGTTTCAGTTTAGTATAGTTAATGGATTGTAGCTGAGTTTTCTTTCATAAGGCGGTAAAGTTTCTATTTGTACAGTTCAATTAAATACAAGCTTAACAAATACATAAATTGTTGTTGGTTGTGTATATCTGGCAAATCTTTCTCTTATCAGTCTGTAACATCACAAGAGAAAGAAATTGAAAAACATTTTCCAAAAGTCAAAGAAAACAACAACAGTGATGGAGATATTCAGATTTAAAAAAGTCTATAATAGCAGGCAATGAAGATTTAGAGTGAATTGCATAATTTTTGTTCATTATTATTACTTTGTGTATTATTTCTTCACATTCCTTCTCTTCTGCATTAGTTCATTTCATATAATTTCCAAATGTCAATGAGAATCAATTAAACTTGAAATGATTTTGGGAAGCTATCTTCTAATTTTATATACCATATTTTCTGGTAAATAACACACACCTACTAGACAACATGCATTTTTAAAATCTCTTCACTGTGATAATGTATAGATAACACACATTTCAAAAATTTCTTCTGTGATGAATGCATTGATAACGCGCATTTCAAAATTGTTATTATGTTGACAAGAATGTTTTTTCACTACTGTAATATTTAAGATTTACTCTTGTATTTTGAATGGAATTATTTGATTACGTTAACATTTACAATATGTTAGTTGAAATAAAATTGCCCTAGTACGTATATACCTCGTGACTTCCGCAATATGCGACGTGTGTTGTTTAGTCATTTGTTTCAGAGTTCAGTATTCAAGATATTCAATGAAATGAGATTTTCCGTTGTATATCACGCAATATTATTTTTATCATTTTTCTATATTTTTTGTATAGATAACATTCGGGTTATCTACTAGAAAATGTGGTATTAATGCTAGACAACATTTGCATGGTAATTTGCAGTTTCTAGGTTTCATTCAAATACAGAGATGGGAGTAAACCCTAGTATATGTGGTTCACTGGACTTTTTTCTAAATCTACATTATAAGAGAGTTAAGACCAAAAATTATAATACTCAATGTCTTCAAGATTTTACTTAAAGTTGTTGAAAGGAAAATATATTCATATTATTCAGAATATATGTATTATTATGGCTATATTTTTGCAAGCTTCGACTTAAATACTAGAAAGTAGGTCAGATTCTATTTTTTTTGCTGTACAATGTTCAGTATATTACATATCGATGAACTGAAGAATGCTAAATTATGTTATGGATTGATTGTAATTCTGACTATGAAGACTATGGCCATGAAGAGGTGAACTCTACACTTTGTTTATTGAAAATGAGCAGTAAAAGTTAACATTAGGCTCAAGTATTTACGCAGTGACTACTCCTTGGTAAGACTTGGTTGGTTATGGTTTGGCACCATTTGAACTGTATCATTAGAAGCAAAATTATATATCATAAATGAAATTACCAGTAATGCCAGAACATCAGAGATCATGAGCATGTAGAAAACGTTCTTCCACCCGGAGGATGAAACCAACCCAGCCAAGAGAGGGCCAACTGCTGCACCTGAAAGCAAATTCACATCGATACTTCAGATGAATATTTAAAAATCATCCAGTAAGCAGAATATAGACTTTGTTGCCTGATTTAACAATTCATTGAGATTTCATGAAGATCTTTTCTTATCTGAACATAACTATTAAGTGTAATATCTGTTTTAAAAATTGAATCTTGGAGCTGTTTAAGACTTTTCAATGCTCCAAATAAATCCCATTTACAACAAACCATAGTTCCATAAATGAAAACTATTACTCCCAACTTTATAAAGAAAGTACCTCTGCTCTTGCGTCTAAATTTATCAATAAAATTCTGTGAAACTGTCAAAATCAAGAGACAATGTTTTTATAAGCATCTCACCAACCTATAGATCCAGTGCCATCAATAATAGCTGTCACTGTAGCCAGGGCTTTAGAATTTCCTTCGAGGGAGCTGTGTGTTCCCAATTCAGCAGATACTGCTGTTGTTATAAGGGCATACGGGCCATTCACTAAAGCACCAACAATCAGCAGTAAAATAATATTTGCTGCCAAGCTTGAGGCTCCATAACTTTGGTAAACAAATAGCTAAATGGAAAGGAAAGGAAACTTTTACTATTCTGCTGGAATTATAAGAACTACTTATGTAAATTATAAGGAAGGATAGTTTTAATCTTAGATTAATAAGCACATCTGTAATCTACACTGAGAAGAAATTTACTCTTAAAACTATAACTGCTAAAAAATAAGATACATGGAATATAGTTATTATACAGTGGGTTTACTATGGTTTGATATTTAGGTATGCCGTAAACATTGATTCATTATGGAGAAAATAGAAGTCTGACTAAATATAGTATAAATATTTGTACATAAGGGAAAATAATACCTCGGATCTAAGTTTAGTCTGATGGGACAGGTTATCAAAAACCAAAATTTTCAATCTAATCAAAGTTCTCATCGTTTAAAGCCAAAATTTACAATCAACAATAAGAATGTGAATCTTGATGGGATTTCTTTCAATTTAACCATAAAATATGTCAAGAGTCTGAACTGATAGACAAAAAGTTACTCATCCATCTCCATTAATTAATTACCATCCTACATGTTTGTTGCCCATGGGATTCATCACTAAAAATTATTTGTAACTGTAATAGTTAAAGTAATATGTAATACATTCTTATGGGAAAATGTATGAGCTCAGATTGCATTGATCATCTGGGGGGCTGCCCCCACCTTTCTTACGACCTCAAAATTTAACAAAATATTCATATATTTTATCTCAATTCCCATAACTTCAATATGACAACAATATTCCACAACCATAATAAGAATCTATATTCATTCAGGCCACTATTCCTTCTAGTTTAATTTTGCAAAAAAAATTAAGTCTGAAAATGAAAACATTGAACTTTACATGTATTTCTTATGGAAATCTATATGAGCAATCTTGGTTTGAACCCAGCAAAGTTAGCAAATGAAAAGGCCACAGTACTTCCTTCATGGTCTCAGAAAATACAAACGCAAAGTTTTAAGCAAGTTGGACAAAATGTGTCGACTCCTATCTCAGACAAACAGACAGAATTTAATGTTCACAATTGACATAAATTAACAATTTATTATCATTAGTGGGAGGGAAAAACCTCCCATAGGCAGTATTTCTTTTTTACTTAAAAAAATTTAGGGCCCCAAATGGTTTCTTGTGCCCTTAATAAGGCCGGCTCTGTCCATGACTGTTAGCATTAAGTGAATATCTGAAGTGTAGAAATAAAATTAGAGGCCTGATTTAATAACGAAAAATTACTCAAATATGTTCCCATTTCATACTAATAGTCGTATATGCAGAATTGTTTTCTTGGCTTCCACAAATGCTTATGCAAACTGCAATTCTGAACTGTCTCCATGAATGCACATAATCTGGTATTAAAAAACATTTATGATTCTGTTATATTATAATAATATATCAAAGATACCCATATAGCTACCTGAAATAAAATAAAATCAGCTAATGCATAAAAATAATTGATTACCTCCATGAATAAATGGGCCATAAATCTTATAAAAACAGAATCTGCAGGCAAGCTATTAATAATAATATTAATAATAATTTTGCCTAGCAAGACTTAAATGGAAAATCAAACATGATAAATGGAAATGTTTCTCCAGATAACATGGATATACTCCACAAAGATACTAATAAGAAATCCTACTGTAAATTCCTCAAACTTTAATATATGACCCGTTTATTGTACCTGATGATGGTAACAAAACCCTAAAGTTATGTGGGATCTGCAACAGAATTTCTTAATTTATTATACTACACAAAGTATGAATCATATTTTGGGGAGTACATCCTAGTTAAACAAAAAGGATAAGAATAAACAAGTACTTAGCTATGCAAAAACCTGTTTTATATTTATTATAAATGACAGTTGTCAATGCATTCTATCTTCATAGTAGTATGGCCATTATGTAGCCAAATTGACTTAAATCAATCATCTAAAATTTTTAAAGAGAAGTCTGAAGATTTTAAAAATATCCTTATTAATGCCTATCTTAACCAATAGTTAAATTATTCGTACATATTCATAGAATTGATTATTCAGACTCACCATAGGAATTGCAGAGGTTAGCATCACAGCACAGGTAGTAGCACTTCTCCCAGACATGTCACTCACCACTCCTGCAGCTATACCTCCAACAATTCCACCGACATCAAATAAAGTGGACAAATCTGCACTAATAGTAGCACCCATTGTGGCTGTAAAATATATTCTCCATGTCAGCTATACATCAAAATCAAGGACATAACTAATAAATATCAATAACATTTTTATTGTGGTTTCTCTGTGATTGTACAAATGGACAGATTGTTCCAACCTGAGGCCTTAAGCACACAGACCACTTTGAGGCACCAACAAGAAATTGTTTACCTTAACAACACTTTTTTGGGGCTTTTTAACCATGAGACCCTCACCTAAAAACTAGTGTGCTTAATGGTAAGTAGTAGTATTGTTAAAAGTGCTTAGACAGCTGAGGTCATTTCACACTTATGCCCCCACTGGGAATCGAACCCAAGGCCACTTTCACTGAATTCCAACGTGTTGCCCCCATGGCTATCCGGGAGCCCACCTAATGGTAAATCTTTCATTGTCTGCACATAGGATTCTCTCCAACACAATTCCATTCCTTTCTTCAAGGACCATAGAGGCATTTTGACTTAAGAGCTCATTTCATCCAGCTAGATGTTCGTAAATTGAAGGTTTATCATCTTAAACCCTGTTTTCCATTGAATCTTTCTTTTTAATTCATCTTTTGAAATTAGGTTTGTATCTAGAGATCAAAATAGAGTAAGAAAAATGATTGTATGTTGAGAAGTTTGTATGTAGAATGGTTCATAACATGAGGTGCCACTGTGGTTCAATTTAACATCACAGGCTAAACACAAGCAACACTTGATTGTGCCACATTTGATTTGTTTGGAACCATGTCAGTAAGAATTTCAAGTATAGCTTTATTTTTATCTCTTGAATTCCTCATTTAAAGACTTACGTGAGAAATAAAATCCCATGAAATTGAGCATTTTTATAACACAAGAAATTTATAAATTTGAAAAGCATTTTCAAAAAATATTTTAAAACCCAGCTAATGAATTTCAGTAATTCATTGAGAATTTAGGTCAATCCATAATTAGCCCTAAGAAACTCATAGTCTTATTCCCCAAGAGAAACAGGCATGAAAAAAGTCTGACAGACCAGGTTTGAGTCCCGGTTCCGTCAGACTTTTTTTATGTCCATTTCTCCTTGAGAATATACCATGCCAAGTCACCTTTTCCTTGTGTCATAGTCTTATTCTTTACAAAGTGTGTTACATAACTAAGCATCTAGTATTACTGAGTTATGTGTGTTACTACCTGGTGTTTACCACAAAGCATGAAACTTGTTGGATGCCGTAATTATCTCTGAAATGATATTCCCTTTCATACATTAAATGCATTAGACATATTCGTTGAAGCTAATCCTACATCACTCACAGCATCAAGTTATTAGAATCTCGCACTAAGTAATGCTAAAAAAAATTAGAATGAAACAAAGATTCTTAAAAGAAAATTCAAACAGAATACTCACTGGATAATTTGATATACATGGGGAGCCAATAAAGGAATGTATAGCTGACCAACTTTGCAAAGAATAGGCATAATGAAAACTCCATGACACCCTGAAAGTAGCAGAAATAAGAATATTATTATGTTAACAAACAAATTATGCTGAGATGTCAAAGAAATTCAAAATAAATAAAACTCAGAAGATTATGAACCTGTAGGAGCTAAATAGTTATTTCTTTTTGAGTTTTTTTAATAAGACGATTCTTCGCCAAATTTCACTTGAAATAATCAAATATGAGATGCCAAAATTAGACTTTAGATCCTGAAGGAAATTCGTAAATATTACATTAGAATGAAGTTTACTGTAAGTAAATGGCCACTGAATGAGCCAGAAATAATTCATGACTATAGATAAAATGCAAAATTTGACTACTTAATCACCAGTGACTAAATATCACCAGTGCCTCATTGTTTATATTTTACCAATATAAAAATTAAGAGCATTGTTATTAGTAACTGAAAGAGAAGCAGTAGATTGTAACTTTAATAATTAACTATTATGCAGACCCACAATATTGATAATCAACTATTTAAGTTTAAAGTCTTTGACTTCTGAAGCAGTGAAATCAAATACTTCATTCCCATATAAAAAGATCAGACGGAAAGTAAAGTATATTTTGAAGACTTAAGACACCATCAGTAATTCTACCCCAAACACTGCCAATTAGAATTCACAATTAATCTGAATAAAGACACAATGGATGTGGATTTTGCCAATATAACAGTAATTGATAAAGAAATTTCCACTGATAAATGTACTGGATAATGGAAGGCAAAAGAGAGAAATATTAACTTACAGGAATTCTCAGGGCTCCCAGAAATCCAATAGCTTCAGATGGAGCATCATCATTTATTGTTAATATCTGCGCATCATCTTGAGTTTTTGTTTGGTCTTCCTGAAAATGTTTCAAACTAAGCTTAGGTAACACTACATTTATGTTAGCATTCAATTCAAAATGCTACACAATACTTAGCTAGCATAAGAGAATACTAATCTTAAAAAAAATGTAGAAAGTAAACTAGGCAAAAAATATTAATTGGAGGCTAAATGTACATTGAAATAAAAAATCATCATATATCACCCAAATTATAATTTAATTATAGAGGAAATTTATTAATGGCTTAAGTGAATCACTCAAAATTTGGAGGGTGATTCATGTATTAAAGGCTCGGATTTTTTTTTCAGGCTCAAAAGTGTATTCCACAACAGCAGGTCTGGCAGGGAGGAGTGACTTACTTGGAAAGAATATAACAATAGCTCTACAGGAGAGGGTATCATTATATCTTCCTAACCCTCGAATAGATTAGAATAACCCTCTATTTAGTTAGATTAGACCTCAATAGCCAATTCTTTCACCTCCTAAATTGCTTAATCCATCAAGAAATAATGAAATAGAGGAAAGTGTATGGTGTACAAAAAATCATTGATACTCAAGTGATAAAAAAAGAATATATCTATACTGTTAAAATAAATAAAATAAAATAAAACCTAAATTCCACAGAGACAGACAAGGAAAAAACCTCAGTTGACACAGTGCAATAAGAAATGAAATTGCTTCAGAGATTCCAATACAAAACAAAATAAAAATACAATCCCATAAGTTAGAGATATAAAAATATGGAAAAAAGTTAAACAATTTTGTAAAAGATGAGGTGGTATAACAGACAAGGATGAATAAAGAAATGATGATTGTATGAATACTGTTCTAATATCATTGTGATATTGAGTATTGTTCCATATTGTTTGAGTAATTGTATGATGATTCTCGTGATGAATCTCGTACATATATTTTCTCTGTGCAAGTTGTTACGGAAGGACTTTTATTACTGACTGCTTTTCAACATTACATAAGGCAGTAAGAAACAGTTGGATTCTCAGTTTCCTCTGTTTAATAACAAATATCCAAATACTCAACCTATTACATTAAGTATTCTAAAACGTGTCATAAAGTGCCTCCCTTTTTGCTATTAGCACCAACATCAGAGAGATGTCCACAAATGCAATTTCCCACAGTGAAGCAGTGTGTTAAAGATTCAAAATGGAGGTCAAAAGTTATGAAAAAAAACCAAACATTCCATAAACAAGAAGCAGACCTACACCCCAATGCAAATTCAGAGACAGAACTTGTATGAGCCAAATGTTTGTGGAAAGGAATCTTTTTTTAAGATTTTGTAGGTAGACAAGCCAGAATAATTGATCTCACTAAAGCTTCCAGCACAAATGCTTCAAGCTCGTTCTGTCACTGACGAAAAGCAAAATGCACACAGATATACATAGCAACACTAATTTCACAAATTTTATCTTACACTTACTTCCTCCTGATCATGATAATTAACAGCGCTTAGTGGGATACCAGTGCCTTTTCCTAAAACATCCTTCAAAACAATGAGTAAATAGAGTGAATTAGTATATTTCTGCAACACAGGTAATCATTTGATATAAACTGGAAAGTAGCCTTTCACATACTTGCGGTTCGTACTAAAAAGAAAACTACTATTTAAGATGAAGAGATAAAATGTATTTCGAAGATCTTTTCCGAAAAAAATAACGCAAATGCTACTTGGTTAATCCTGACTGATAAACTCGTAGCCTACCTTCTGTCTAATAATTACGCAATTACAGGTTCGGATTTATAATTAATACACTTCTTTTCACAATGAATAGTTCGTTTCAGAACGTTATTTTCATGTATAATTCACCACGATTTATGAATTTAAGCGCGGTGCCGCTCTCCGCTCTTGTTTTGTTTCACAGGATAGACATGCGCACCACCCACCCTACATACTCCCGGGACGACTTTCAATGTAATTCGATTTGAAATCCCATTAATGAATGGGAAAATGTTAACTCTACGATATCATGAAATATTCAGCTTTGAACGAATGCTATTATCTACACCCATTTCATCAGAAAAAGGATTTAGCAAACGATGGTTTTAGATAAAAACACACTTTAAATATGCGAAAATTTATGAGATAAGAAAGGTCCTGAATATTATGAGAATATCTTAACATAAAAAGGAAATCGATGTACACTACCCAGCTGAATTCATAACGCGATTCTCAATACTTGAAGCTTTCGTAACTTCAAATTTCTTCACGTCAACAAAATTTGCCATTAACATTTGATATGCTTCACTCACGCACCATTGTACTACATGCCCAAACTTTCAGTAACTTCAAGTTAACCTAGCTGTGAAATAGTGATTCTCAAAATATGGCCCACCTATGTAAGTTCCTAGCAATAGCGGATGGTTTTGATAAAAAAATGAAAATAAAGAATACAATTGAACCTGACAGCTTCTAGATTTCATTCAATCTTTGTCTTACCTCTCTTTCTAATAGCAGCTCCGATTCTGTTTCAGAGCTAAAATCATCAGCACTAATTTCTGAAATTCTCGTCTGAAGTCTCTGGTAGCCATCTCGTCGCCTCACAATCTATGGAAATGAGGGTTGGGTTCTTAAGTATAAGAACTTATGTCAAAGACAAAAACTTGATAGTAATGGAACCCATAAGAATGGTGACACGTAAAAGTATAATACATCCCAAAGCAGTAACACACACTGCAAAATAGCATTCCAAGCAACATAAAAACAAAGCATATTATCTACTGTCTTTCTACGACATTTAAATATTTACCACAGTCTGTGCAGGATAATTAGGAGATTCACATCCAATATCTGTAGGATCAGGGATAAGGAACAAAAAGAGAAGAAATCCAATGCTTCCCATTATTATTGCTGGGACGTAAAATGATAGTCCCCAATTATATTCAACATATGCTCCAGCAATTAATGAACCAAGAATGTTTCCAATTGAGGTGTGGGAATTCCACACACCCATAATCAGACCTGGAAAATTATCAAAAAAGAATGCATCAATGCCATATCAGATCATTTTTCAATCGAAATCTCTCATTAAACTAGCTTTCAATCTTTTCAAATGAGTTTAAGAACTATTTTTACTTCATATTTCTCTAGATTACCTCTCTTTCCTTTTCCAAACCAATTCCCCATACATGTGACAACGCCAGGCCAGCCAGTTGTTTGTGCTATACCTCCTATTGCCTAAAATATAATGAATTCTCTGTTTGAGAGAAACATTTAAGTAATTAAGTTTCGTAACACAAACCATAAACCATGCGTTAGAAATTAACGAATCTTGGTTGAACTCGTTTCAGTGTTTTTCTAAGTATTTGACGTGAGTTGAGACAAGTTAATGAAATATCCCGTTAACAATTTCACCACCATAAATTGAAATTCTTCAAAAATATATGCCAATGATACGATGAACAAAAGTTTACTTCTTTATGGTTGAAAGCCAGAGGTAAATAACGACTTTATTTACAAATGAATGGTATTCTGAAACTAGCAATGATAATATACAAAACTATTACACAACCAATTCTAGTAATTCCAAATCATGTAATTTTTACCCTAATTCATTATCTCACCTGAGCAATGATGAAAAACCATAAATTATGCATGTTGAAAGAATGTGTCAGACCTAAGAGATAACTGGCAATGCCAGAAAATATCATCCCCAATGCAAGGAAGTAACGAAGATTAACTCTTTCTGCAATGAATCCACTGAAAAGAAAATGAAAGGTTTAATGAGAACATATCAAATCATAACAAATCGTTGACGAAATTTTGACTCAGTCAAGTAAGGAATGTTTGGAAAATGCAAAACAAAAATCTACTGACAATTGAGACAGTAACAAACCCAAGAATGTCCTAATTATGAAGACTGAAGATGACAAATTCAAATCAATGTATTCAGAGTAAGCAATTTAAAGATAAAGAGCTCTTTAGTAAAAATCTTTTATGTATCTATAACTCACCTTACAAACATTGCGCCAGCATAACAAAATAAAAATGCCGAGTCCAGTGATGCTAGTAATGCTGGGGCATCTACATCATCTATAAGGTTTCCAAAAAGTAAACATTAAGACAAAAATCAATGAAAATGAAAACAATACGCGAAATGAATTTAAGGAGAAACTAATACAAACCGAAGGGTTTCCAGCAGCACCAATTGCTGTTGTTACCAACGCCTTCCGGGGGGATCAACCCTGAACAATTTTGATACAGGACATTCTTAACAACACTTATAGGTTTCCTAGAGAGGTGATACCCGGTGTAGGCTAGGTATGTAAGAATAAAAACACTGGCTCGATACCTAAAAAATAAAAACCATCCAGAGTAAGTTAGAAACAAATAAAAAGAAGAAATCTGAAAAATGTTTGTTAGTAAGATACTCACCAAGAAGTTCTGTTGATTCGTGCATCACAACATTTGTTCCCAACTTTTCTAACCACCCAGATTCCCGGAGGATTGTCCATATTAATTTAAATAAAATAAAACCTAATTTCCGAAGGAATGTAGCTTCTGTTCAGAGATGTGATGATTCACCTACTTGCGTGTGTATGTCATCGTAGCTACATAATCAGCTGAGAAGCCTACTTCCTGTTCTGATGATCTACCTCTTATTGGTGAAGGTACATTATCGGATCAGCGCTTTTATATTAACTCCGAAGATTACGATACAGTGTCAAACTTTTCCCAGAAGAGTGTACCTTCGCCAATCAAGCTTATCTTAACTCAAAAGATGAGATAGCAAAGAAATTATCTGCAGATCAAAGCCTTGACAGGCTAAAGCGAATCATTTAGAAGAGGCGTGAATTACGGCACAAATTCCACGTGATTCTAAAAAATAAATTCCATTTCTGACCGTAGTAATTATAAATGAAATCTAATATTAACCCGAGTAAAGCAGAACTACTATTTTGACTGATGATGACGTTGTCATCGAAATGAAAACGCGGGACGTTTAAATGTGATAATGTTTCGACAGCTTCACAGCGAAGGATCTCCAACGAAATATGAGACCAGATGTACCGGCCGCGCATGTGGCCTTATTAGAAATTTGTAAAGATTCTTAAAAACTGAACATCAATATTTAATTAAATAAAAATGCATTACATTAATATTTATTGGTTGTTTTAGAATTTGGTATGGTAAAATTTTCAGCTAAATATAGCAGTCTTTATTTACGATCTCTACCTTGCTAAAGAAGCACTGAATTATCTAAATCACTATGAATATAAATTTAGAGAATCTTTTAAAAAATTACAAAAACCCATAATTCATTGTGTTAATTTTGATGCGGAATCTGTACTTTACAGAGGAATAAGAGAGAAGATAGAGTATTTATAAGACCAATAAGTTGTAATAACAAAGTAACGCTAGTTTATTATTAACATAAAAATTAAGATACATTAGTCCCTAAAATATTTTGCGTACAACACGTTTGTACAAAATATTAAACATTTTTCACTGTATTCACTGCACAATACAGCGTGTTTGATATCGTAGTAAATCTCTTTAGTTCTTTTCTTGCAATGTAAGTTTCACACAATATTGAAATTTTTTTAACATTCAAAAGTTATATTTCATATTTTACTTTTACACACTGCTAGGTATTTATAAAGTATTTTGGAGTGGAGGGGATAACAACTACGTGAAATAAAAGAATGGCGGACCTTCTTGGCGCAAATGATACAATCATGCTTTAATCACTCTGATTACGATGATTGTTTTGAAATAAAAAAAGACTAAATATGTTCTCTCCCGCCGAACTGTCCTTATACTCAAAGTAATGATAATCCAGTTCAGGATAATTGAGGCCAAGGCAAAACAAAACGTGATATATACCAAAGGAAAAAAATTGTTATCAACGATAGCGTGGAACGAGAATGAATTTTGTTATCCAAATAAAATACGAAGAGAACCGAATTGAAACCGGTTTGCTTAACTTTAGTTTTTACATAATAGATATTTTCAGCCGTAAAGCTTGAAAAATAGTTTGACAAGAAGTATAATATTTTTTATAACATTATTATTAAGACCCATTACAAGAATCGCATTAAGCACTGAGTTGGGTGAGTAATTTAAATGAAGTCCGTGGCAAACATCGATAAAAAGGACAGGAAATATATATACGCAGTGAGGCATGATAGCTTACTGGAAACTTGAAAGAAGGGCAAGGGATGAATCACAGAGAAAGTAGAAATGCGATGGAAAATGCTGGAGTTAGGAATTATGAGGGAATGAAGCTACTGGTAGAGATGATACGATGGCTTGGGGACAAAACAATTTTGGACTGATGATGTCTTAGGCTTAAGAGGTCCTAGTAAAGTGAAAGGTTAAGAATTTTTGCAGCAAAGGTAGTGAAGAGGGAAAATATTGAAAGATCCTAAACAATGTGCTTTGTGAGAAGAATTACTAATTCAACCACAATCCTCTTCAGCAATTCGACATTTATTTTTCCACAACCGTGGGACAAATATCTCCCCCCAGTATCTGCTACCCAACACCAGGACTCCATACATAAGAAACATCGGAGGAACCGGAGGAAGGATTAAGGAGATTTGCGAGATCGAAAACTGAAGATCGCACAGCTCGTGCCACTCGGGCCCCGAAAAGGGCTGTCGAACGTCGGCACACAGATTAGCAGTTTATTCGCACCTTCTCTAAAGAGATGATTTCTAAACCTTTAGAATCCTCTAATGAAAGCATCAGCGAAGCCTCACAACTCAATGGATCCACTGAAGTTCGTGGAGCCCCGACGGACCCTCGGCGCATACATCCTGCCCAACTTCGGAGCTCATCAATTGGAATACAGGACTTCCCCTACTCATCTGAAATTCACAGGATAGCAGAAAAGAATACGATAAAACAACCCATCGACCATTGAACCTCAGCAGTAATAATCTTCGTAGTTATAAAAGGCCAAATTCCCCTTCAACAAGACTAGCCAGGGTGAGAAGGAAAGAAAAGAAGAAAGGAAATGTTCATTTAATTTTCATGCAATGGTAGTGCCCTTCGCCAGCATAATCTGTATTTCTTCCAAAATATTAAGTCTCCGACCTTTGTTTTCAAAATGGAGAATTTCTGCCCTTCCATGAACAGTTCCATTGGCTTCATGAAAGCCTCCTTTACCAACTGCTATTGCTTTTTTAATCCCATTTGTGCATTTTCGATCCAAAGAAAGAGCTGTATCTACTATAGTAATGAGAGAAATTGATCCACTTGTTATAACCTTTCCGCGTCAATCCTAACGTCAACTTATCCTTCTCTCCCTTGGAAGCTCCAACAAATATAGTTCTTATGACATTTATTCTCATACCAACTCAACTGGATCAAAGAAACAAGCATTATTATGCTCGTTATTTCCAGCATCTAAGTTCTTACCAATTGCATCCCTGATAACTCTTTGTCGTAACTTTATTTTCACAAATACGTATTCTAAACTTCCTGTGTCAATTGGAATTGTTGAAGAGATATTTAGGGAATATGAAGTGGTTGAAGACTTATCTCGACCACAGTGGAGTAAGTAGAAAACAATCTGTAATTAATTATTATTATCCATACAGAATTAGATGCAAGTCAACAGATAATTTCTCCAACCGTTGTGTCATACTTTTGAGAAGAAAGGAAATGATGGAAGGTGAATGCCATTTTAAAACTGAAGTAGGCGTGATAAATAGCTCGTTAACCGCCCTAATATCTTAAAATCACGTGGCCACACGCCCAAGGACCACGGGAATGCCTCCATCCGTGAATCACTTATCAAGAGCACCTCGTGGTCGATGTAACCATGTAACACTCACGAGGGAATCTCATGCGAAGCTGCTCGTGCGTTGCTACACTAAACTGCCATGAAAGCTGAGGAATGTTGACCTTTCTTCTTTATAAAAAAATCAAGCCTATGATATAGACTTTCGAGTAAAAAGGAGACGTGGTTAAAAAACTGCTAAATGATAACGGTTGAAAAAGATTATTCATTCAGTAACAAAGATTGCTTCGTAAGAAATATAAACAATTTTAGATATGTGTTTTATCTTCCCCGCTGGTAATTAAAGGGCAGTTCTCTTATCTACTTTCGTGTAACTTGTTTAATTTTTATCGTCGATTATCTTTAAATTGATTTTGGGTGTTTAAATTGCCGTAAGATGACAATGACCCGTGATAATGAAAAATCTACTATTTACTTAACTTGATGGTAAGTTCCCCTTAATTATGTCATGTCTATTGTTATTAATTGATCGTTATTTACTTGATTGTCAAGTTCGTTCAGACGCTTGCCTAAGATATTTGACGTGCTCAGCGGATGGAATCAGCATTCGGGTGTACAGCAGGGGTTCTCAACCTGAGGAACGAGAAGCTTTTCCAGGGAGTACGGCAATAATTAGTAGATAATGATGTTATTCAATTGAAATATTTTAAAATCAGTTTGTTAGCAAAATTCTCACGTTATTCCACGATGGTGCTCACAACTGTGGCCAAGTATCTACGTATTCAAAGGCAATCTATGGTGTGATGAAGACTTCGTTTATAATCATTAAGAATAAGGAGTATGGGTTATGGATACTCAAAACAAAGGAGGACCAAGAAGGCAGGATACCATTGGTGTAGAAGTTGTGCTCAGCGTTTTTGTTCAGCGTTTTAATAAACATTGATTTAAAAATATATTGATTGAATATTAAATCAATTCATTTTCCATTAATATTCTTACCGTTAGCTTTTTGCGGTTGGTGAAAAACTATCAGATGCGGGCAACAGCTGATGAAATATGTAATAAGAGGTATTGGAAAATTCAGTTCTTCGAGAGGCTGTTGAAATTGAAGCCCTAGATTTTAACTTAAATCACATCTGAGCATCGCCTCCCCATTGGTTCCAAAAGGGAGCTTTTCATATCAAGTATTGACAGGTAGAAAAACTTGTGCTCATTCGACACTTGGTGATTAACAGCGGGTTTTCCCCCATTTTATTCATTGACATTTGTGACAAATATTCTTGGAGATGCAATTCATACGAATTTGAATCCTTGCTACTGCGGTGTCGCGTTTTTCCGTAAATAAATCCCTTGTTTATTTCATAGCTATTCGATTAGTCTATTATTTAACCATATAGGTTAACCTTATCTCTCAACAATTTCAATCTGTTCGAGAGGACTTTGCAAAATCCATAGATGTTCACAGATATATGGGAATAATACAATAACGATGACATATTCTATTGTTGACCATCTACTTCCACCGTGTAACTTCTGATTGGTACTTTAAGTAGTATTGTTAGCTTGAGAAATACACTTCTATAACCACTGCATTTTTTTATTTCCAATGGAAAATTTAAAAGGCTACGCTATCTCGCAAGAAGTAAAAAAGGCTATTACGATTGTAATTTCAGTTTCCCGGGATTCCGTATTCGATCTTACGGAAATCCTGGGATCAGCTAGGCACAGATCCAGGAATTTTGGTATTAATATTTTAGCCTGTTGTATACGTCTTTTTTCAGGGCGAGATTGAGACTAAGAACTCTCCTCTAACATCTAATCTTTTGTCATTTAAAAGCGGATAAAGATAGAGAAAAAGATAGCAATAAAAATAGAAAGGAAGAAACTTCAGAGAGGATAAAAAAGACCCTAAGTCCCGTATGCACTTAGTAAAAAACGTCCTCAGCAGGAAAACACACGCAGAAAGAGGGGAGTGAAAAACCTGCGAAGCCTACAGAGAGTGATAGGAAATTTTAAATTAAAAATTTAAAGAAAATTATTTTCTATAATCTGAAAAGAAAACATTAACAATAAGAGGAAAAACGCGTGCAATAGTTTCCACAGAAGATATTGAGCATTGAAAATTTAAATAGGAACAATGAAAACAAGTTATATGTATACAATACAAAATTGATAAAAATTCACTGACATGAGATCACCGAATATGGATTGGTCAATTGCATAAAAAACGACAAAAGTACTATAGTGAAAGTTACTCACATATTAATTAAAATAAAATCACAGTAAAAGGGAGAGATTTGCCAAGAGATGGCGTTAAAAATTGAAATGTATTGCGAGTGAAATAAAATATAGATTGAATTGGAATTCGTTCAATAACACATTTTGTCGTATTGGATATTATTTCAACCATTTGTTCCTCTTTTATCCTCTATTATTTTAGGATACCTATTTAAAAATGCTGTGGAATAAATACATATCGATAAAGAGTTTAACACAAGTCTCCACTTTATTGCTTAATCGATATTCCCACGTTTTGTTTATTTTCTTTGAGGAGATCTAAAGGTACTTCAATTCCGTAAGTACAAAAAAATATCGTTGATTTTATACGCTACGTCCCTTTCCGCGTAGTAATTCAAATTTATCTAATAATTATCTGTTTTTTATTACGATTTTACTTGTCGTAAATTATGGATTACCAGCAATATGCTGGTTGCCAGAATTAGGTTTATGCTTCAGAAATTTTCGAACTTTACGTATAAAATGAAAATAAAACTAGTAAACATAAGGAAGACAGACTGGCACACTTTAGCAACTTTTCATCTACAAATATTATACGAAATACGTTTCAAAAACTCTTGGAGAAATAGATACAGTTTTAGAGTTAATTGTAATGAGAAAGTGCTTGTAATTTCATCGTTAGACGTATGTTTACTTCCTTCACTTTATCAACACATCCACAGTTTTATTACAGTTTCGAATACAGGCAGAGGTCGTTTTATCGAGAGTTACAATTCTGGCAATTTGGTATATAAGAAATTAGCGAAATAGAAGTAATCGGTGTAATGAGAAATGCAAGATTTGGGTCCGGTTATAGTGTAATGATGAATTCATGTTGGTGATAATTGAAAAGAGGGAAATATTCAGAATTTATTTCAGAAGTATTTATTCAGAAGTAATTTATGCTAGATAGATCCGATGAGATAAATTATGCGAAAAAATACTATAAAAGAAAATGTTATCTTAGCTCCGTACAGAAATCAATAAAATAAGTGACAGTTGTCTAACTAGTTACTAGTAGTTGAACTAGTTACTAGTTGTCTAGTAGTTCACAGTCGTGGTCGAGTCGTCAAGGGGTGAGGTTGTCTGGAAGTGAAAGGGCAGATAGGCAGGTAGTCCGGAGGTGAACAATGGCCAACATGAAGTGTACTGAGTGTAATAAGATTTGCAAGAACGGAGTGAACTGCAACGAGTGCAACGCAAGGTATCATTTCAAGTGTACGAAGGAGAAATTAGAGGAGTGTACATCGGAGAATTGGAAGTGTAAAAAATGCAGAGGAGGAAGCAGTAACGAGGAACTTCGGAGGATTTTGGCTGAGAAAGATCGGGAAATAGAGATGCTAAAGGAGGAACTGAAGGAGAAGGAGAAAAGAATTGCAGAGCTGATTAATGAGAAAGTAAAAACGAATGGCGAATTGAAGAAGAAGGAAGAATGCGTAGTAATGAAAGAAAAGCAGAGAAGTGAGGTAAGGATTATGGGTGACTCCATGATAAGGTTTAGTGGAGATTATTGCAGAGGGACTAACTCGAGTGTGGAATGTTTTCCAGGGATAAGGGTGGAACAATTGCAAAGAAAAATTGAAAACCTAGGGGAAATGTGTGAGGAAAAAGTGGTGTTTTTGCATGTAGGTACAAATGATGTGAAATCAGTGAAGTCTGCGGAGCATCTAATGGGTTATGTATGGGACTTGTGTGAAACGGCAAAAAAGAAGTTTAAAAAGGCGAAAATTGTGGTTAGTGGAATTGTAAGAAGAAGAGACGTGTCCTATCGATTTATTCAAAAAATTAATGATTGCATTGACTGGGTGTGCAGTAGACAAAACATTATGTTTGTGGATCCAAACTGTTGGCTTGGTGAAGATGATTTGA
>KZ309419.1:11986-22507 GCA_000376725.2 Ladona fulva | reverse complement strand
ACATTTTGTCGTATTGGATATTATTTCAACCATTTGTTCCTCTTTTATCCTCTATTATTTTAGGATACCTATTTAAAAATGCTGTGGAATAAATACATATCGATAAAGAGTTTAACACAAGTCTCCACTTTATTGCTTAATCGATATTCCCACGTTTAGTTTATTTTCTTTGAGGAGATCTAAAGGTACTTCAATTCCGTAAGTACAAAAAAATATCGTTGATTATATACGCTACGTACCTTTCCGCGTAGTAATTCAAATTTATCTAATAATTATCTGTTTTTTATTACGATTTTACTTGTCGTAAATTATGGATTACCAGCAATATGCTGGTTGCCAGAATTAGGTTTATGCTTCAGAAATTTTCGAACTTTACGTATAAAATGAAAATAAAACTAGTAAACATAAGGAAGACAGACTGGCACACTTTAGCAACTTTTCATCTACAAATATTATACGAAATACGTTTCAAAAACTCTTGGAGAAATAGATACAGTTTTAGAGTTAATTGTAATGAGAAAGTGCTTGTAATTTCATCGTTAGACGTATGTTTACTTCTTTCACTTTATCAACACATCCACAGTTTTATTACAGTTTCGAATACAGGCAGAGGTCGTTTTATCGAGAGTTACAATTCTGGCAATTTGGTATATAAGAAATTAGCGAAATAGAAGTAATCGGTGTAATGAAAAATGCAAGATTTGGGTCCGGTTATAGTGTAATGATGAATTCATGTTGGTGATAATTGAAAAGAGGGAAATATTCAGAATTTATTTCAGAAGTATTTATTCAGAAGTAATTTATGCTAGATAGATCCGATGAGATAAATTATGCGAAAAAATACTATAAAAGAAAATGTTATCTTAGCTCCGTACAGAAATCAATAAAATAAGTGACAGTTGTCTAACTAGTTACTAGTAGTTGAACTAGTTACTAGTTGTCTAGTAGTTAGTTTCATTTATACCCCAACATACCACAATAAAACTGGAATATTTGGTATCAAGGATGATCTATATAAAAAAGATCGCAAAACTTGCAAATTTCTGTGTTGTGTTAAAGCAATCCATTTTTCTTGGAGCCAGTAAATCAAGTGACCCTTCGCAATTTTATACCCGGAAAGAAGAACATGGATGCGAATGATAAAAGAGCGGAAGACGGAAAAGTTAAAACTGCTGGAGACGATATCTGCCTTAAGCAATAATCTAGTTGTTTGTACGTAAGGCTTGTAGGTACTCCCATTCACCAACGTGGTGACGGCATGTTCAGATAAGCTAGTTAAATTGATAAGCTCGTTCACACATCCAGTTGATCTTATGTCATCACGAAAAAGTGAAAATTTTTGTTTGAATGATTTTTGTCACGTCAACAAATTATCGGAGGATAAAAATGTGGTATTTCTTTCATACCTTAACCTTTAAAGCATTAAATTTTCTACAATTTATAATTTATTTATCTCATGGCTCTCATTTTCATATTTTTCTTGTTTGTTTCAGATCGAACACTGTCAAATTTCATATTCCGTCTTTAGTGGTACTACTTTTAAAAGTGCTTTGATAGCTGAGGTCATTTTGCTCATACGAGTCCCCACCGGGAATCTGACCCGGGACGGCTTTCAGTAAAGGCGAACGCGCTACCCACTTGGCTATCCGGGAACCCTTCTGCCTGTCTTTAGAATAAAAGTCTGAATACGTTTAGAATCTTACTTCGGAGACTGCTGTTTGTTTAGCTCCTTGGAAATTCAATTACTGATAAGGATTACGAAATAATTGGGTTTTTAACTTCCCATATGATACAGTAATCTGTTTTGAAATTTCTAGGTACCCAAGTACTCGACTTCTTCAAAAAATACTTATTAAAAGGCAGCAATTTCTTACAGAATTTTCATAATACATACGGTGCTTGCTAACTTAATTACTTCCCTTTAACCAGAATATGTTCGCATGGATTTAAAATGATGTAACTAATAATGGTGAACGTTTTGTATTTCGGATTAAATATTGTGATGACTGATTATTGTATTGATTCAATTTATTTTATTTTACAATTGTTATAAAAATATATTGTTTATTTCTTTAATCAGAGTTGGTCTTATTGGAAGGAAAATTGTAAATAAATAAATAAATAATAACTACGTCACTAAAGGATAACGAAAATAATATAATTTTAAGTATCAATACTTTTGAATTAAATTATAATATTAAAATACAAGCCTTTGTAATATATTTTGTTTAATAAGCTTCGCATTTTAGTAATTAATTTGTGATAAAATAGAAATACTCTTTCGGAACTTTTTCTGTTGACAACCACTAATTAAACACGACTTTAAACTACTTAAGACGATCCAAAATGAATCTATTTCCTCGTATTCATTTTCTGGTAAACAGCGCTTTCTGATTTTGATCGGTACAGCGACGATGAAAAAATAAAATTTTAGTTAGGTCTTTTAGTTAAGTTGATATCGTTCACTGTTCTGTAAACTCGTCAGTGAACTAATTTTCCTTCTTTTATTTTGTAATTTGTTCGATTTTCTTACTATTCCTATCAATTGCTCAGTTTTACGCTCCTGCTTGCAGAACACCCTCTGATCGAAACATTCATTGACAGGGACATATCAACGGTATATTTAACAGTTAAACTTTGTTTTGTCATTCGAAATTTGAATATGTTTTAATGTATGGATACGAAAATACGTATGGTGGTACTAACTTAGGGAATTACTATTAAATCATTTAACGTTAATACTTGAATTTCTCAAACTTCTCAAGGGATTCATTGTATGTACCTGTACTTTATACATATTTCAAGCTATGGATTTTTTCTCTGAGTTTCTCTGAGTTCATTGTATGTACTTCATACACATTTCAAGCTATGGATTTTTTCTCTGAGTCTTTGAAGAAATTGCGTCCCTTGGATGGGATCAACACTCGCCCACCCACTTATCTGTAACTCTACAGCGCGCGACGTCAACATGTGCAATCTACAAATCCGATAGATAACGTCAGCAAATAAGAAGAGTCGAAGAGAAATTTCTGCAAAATGTCGGTTTGGTGAAATTCAAAAGCAAAAATGCTTGCGAATCTGAATATTCAGAAACCTTACTATAAAATAAAAAGTTATTACATCAGAATAATTGCGTAGATCGCAAGACGAATTGTTCACTACGCGAATTGGACGAATAAAAAGCAAAATTGCGAATCTTCTCTTTATTTCAGCATTTAAGACGCTTTTTGCGAAATGGTATGGCACCAGGGGCGCAGCTTTGAATTATCTACCGAGACAGTTGAGGATACGAAAATATGCCTATCTTAGAGGGGCCGAATTGATTCTGCACACTTCATCTTACAAGAGATGTTTAAAAACTTTCCTCAAAAAATAACTGGGTTGAAAACGGTGAGATTTATACGGTTATAGGACAAGGTAATTGATCTTTCCGAGATTGGGGATCCAGATTTTGACAACTTTCTTATATTCTTCATGTTTGGGGGATGGGAACTGAACCCCACCCTCGCTGCACCACTGTATGGCGCGATTTAGAAGAAAGAAGTCTTAAGCAGTTAAGCCTTTATTACTGCTTGGTTGGTATTTTCCCCCAATTTTCTGGGCCGTATTGTCCCCACAGTGCCTTCGATCGAAAACTGACACACAGATGACAGTGCATGCAATAGTAAATGAAAGCCTTATGCCCCAACTCGATACAACATATTTAAACATTAATAATTATATATAATTATTATACCGATGTAATTATATTTTACGATTCGTTATGATGTAACAATTATGAAGCATGATACTGGTTCAGTCGCTTTACTTCCCCTTCATTTATGGTATATATACCCTCCCAAAAAGCTAGGCTAAAACTAAAACCTGTGAAGACTTAACTTCATAAGAAAGATTCTTTTACATATAACCAATTTTTTCCTGATCGCCTCTCAAAATGTTTCTCAGCTTCGTACAGCTCATTATGCTTACGGTTTTAATTGTATTCTCGAGTTTTGGCCAGCGATCAGGGTCGTAAAATAATCCATGGAAGTGGGCCCGGGTTCAAAGAGATCATTTCTCCTTCGTCAGCCCATGGAACGAATAATTGCTAATTAGTAAAACGTTTTGCTAGGCATCCACGGAACCACCTCTATGCTGGGCCTGCCTTTAATTAGCAGCTACACCACAGAAATGGCCGTCTTAAGTAGAGCATTTACAATCATTTCGTTTTCAATAATACAGTTCAAGATCATACATCGGACCTTGTCCACAATTTTCGGCCATTTTGAGTAACATATCCATTATCTTATTAAGATCTTCGATCAAGACCATCAGATGATTTTTTTCTTTTATTGTTTTCCTTAATAAATGGGGTTACACATTAGTGATTGATCAAAGGTGTTTATATTTTATTTTCAATGATTTGGAAGACTCATTAGCAGATAACTGATGTCGAAACAAGTTGGAGCATTTAAGTCGTAAACGTATGCTATAACAACAATGACATCAGTCAACAATTGGTAGGTAAATAAGCATTTATGGCGGCTCTTTTGAGCTTTGTCATATTTTAATTCTAGATAGTTCTACGAGAATGATGGGATTGTAGAGAAAATGGCCGCAAATATCGACAAAATCTTATGAAAGAAAACGCCGCTTCCTTCAAAACTTGTTTATAACCTCTCTGCTAAAGCCCACTTTTTAACGGTGACCCCAATCTAAATACGAAGCCTATTTTTTAGATTGGGGTTAAAATTATTCCTTAATGTTATCTCCACGTCCCACTATCGTTTCTGAACAGAAGTGTCCCTGTAAAAATAAAACTCATTCATTTAATCCATACTAAATCCCTAGAGAGCACAAAGTCTTAAGAATGGACTAACAACATTAACGCATATATAATCGAAAATGTTGACAAAAAAGTTATCATTGTTAACACAATTTGAAAAAAATTAGTTAAAACTATACGATTAAAAATTTAAACATTAACACAAAGGAACAAAATATAAAGCACTGAAAACTCAAATTTTAAAATATGGGTCTGAAGAAAGAATGAAATTTACAAACGGCGCTAGTTGAAAGATCTTATATTTATCAAAAGATGAATTGTGGCGCTGTTAAAATAAAGAATTTAATATAGATGTAATAAAAACTTCATTGTTGTCTCACTGTGTATATATATATCCCCTCATAATACATATATATGTATGTATGTATATGTATATATATAGTTATGTATTTACGACATAATCTGACGGATATTTAATGACAGAATTTCTGTGTTGCTGAATGTTAAGTAATTGATATCTCTAGGAATTTTCTATATTTGTGGATTTTATTTACTATACCGTCATGTATCTTTCTCTTAACATATTGACTAATATTTGACTACGTACTTCATGCATTGGTTATGTTTCCTTAGGCTTTCCAATTTCATATCTCTTCTTGCATTTTAAAACCTTCCTTCTATACTTCAAAACCCAATTAAAATGAGGATGGGTTAAATGGAAGAGGAAAATTTCAATCTACATCTCATCGAAATGAAGACGTTTCATTACTATACACGTACATTTTCTAATTTGAGACTAAGAAAGTGCTTTTACGGAGATGGGAAAAATTATTGATAAGATTACATGGTCTTTAATCGTGATTTTGAAAAAAAAATCAAAGCTTCGGAAAAAGACAGATCGATTATGAAATCATATTTAATCTTCTCCTCAATTAAGGCAACCTTTTGATGATTCTTATTGCATTGCAGAATTATAATTACTTACATAAATATCGTTACTCCATCATCAAACAAAATGAACATTTTCTGCATCTGATGAGCTTAGGTACGAGTTTTTCCGTGTCTCAGACTTGAAAATTACAATCTCACATATTCCATTGACACCGTAAACTATCCTTGGAAGTGATATTTGGAGATGCTGAAAAGGCAAGTACTCTTTCGACATTTGAGTATATGTTGGAATGGACACGTAAGTAAAAGTTAAATCACAAGGATCAAGGAAAGGTGTTAATACTTTGCACCTTTGCCTTAAATTGCCTTAAATGGAAAAGCCGTGCGGCTTAATCCCAAGGAATATCGTAACATAACCATTATCTAGTGATTATGATTATTTTTTATTTTTTAACATCGCTATTTTCACACTTGTTATTCCTTAAGACTCAACTCTCCGCGGCTGACACTAAGACTGAATAATACTTTACCAGTATATTAATTACAATTACTATATGTTGGTGATAATTCTACAATAAAATTAACTCCAGCAATTGAAGCTCGAGGCTTTCCTAATGAGTATCCTTTTAGCTATTCGCATTTATAATATTTTTATATGGATAACGGGAGGATCGTGAAATAATCGACTACGAATATCTTACTGAGTCAATGCAGCTTGCTGTATTCACTTCGTACAATCACATCTCTCCCGCTCGTTCTTTTGTCCGACAACCACAGTTCTCCACTTCCAGCGATCACCTCATGCCTTCCTAATTCTGCTTTTCAATCGCTTTCCAAATAACTGCAGCCGTGTGGATCGCAGTCAGTATTGGCTACCCACACAATCCACCAACAATACTTTTTTACCCGTTTACACAATATCGCTGCCAATACATGCATTCGGCGGCGTAACAATATGGAAAGATTATTAAAATCAAACGTTTTGAAGATAAGGATAAAGGAAAGGAAGGTAACTTAGTAGGTTGAAAACCTACGAAAATCCCAAAGGAATAACAAGTGTGAAAAATAGCGACACGACTGGGACCTTTCCCTTTACGGTTCCCTTAACAGTGTGAGAGAGACGCGGCACGGTAGTTCAGTGGTTAGAATACCTGCCCGGAAAGTGGGAGACCTGGGTTCGTGTCCCAGTCGTGTCGCTATTTTTCACACTAGTTATTCCGTTTTGAAGATATTTGAAGTATGCTCACGCTTTATCGGCAATTAGCAGTAATTCCATTGAATTCCTTTTTTCGGGATAGAAATTCAAATCCTATTTGTGAACGTTTTTTTACGTTTTTTTAATTAACCGATCGCATTCCATTGCTATATTTTAGCAAATATCGAAATTGTATTAATTGAAGTTGACTGCAACTATAAAAGAAAAGAAATCGTCGATTTAGAGTAAGGGGGATATTCAAATCGAATACATGAACTCCAATTGGTGGAAATCATATTTCGTGATACAACGTCAGTCGGATCGAAAGAAGCAAGAAAGAAAATATTTGTGGTCTTCTTTCGTAGATATTTCGAACGCTCCAATTAGAGAGATGCTCTTGGGATTCCCAAGAAGATGCCCGGACTCGGTGATTTCGATGTCCTGGACAGGATAATTACGAGTAACAGTCAACACTTTGCTCTCCTTATTCACATCTGAATTTACGGATGGTACTCATGGAAAACAGTTCTATTTACACGGGCTATTTCATGGAATTCAATATCGAAGGAACTAATGTTTCACGCATTTCCAATCAATCGATAAAGAGCATAATCTAGAGTTTTGCACATCGATCCACAGCAATTTTCCGCTACGGAAATATCTAATGCTGTTTTCTCAACTGAAACAAAGCTATAATGCAGAAATATACAATTATATTTAGAAAACGGGTAAGGGTGATCTAGCGCAAGATGGTGCGCACCCAGGAAAAATTCCCAATGAAGAATAGATTTGAAAAAAGTCTGACGAGACCGGGAATCGAGCCTCCCAACTGCCGGTCGCGTGCTCTGTCCGTTGAGCTATCCCGGCAGATTATATAATTATATTTATAAACCGTTGTTTGAGCCTATTTTGGACTGCATACACTGGAGATGATATCTACTCCATATTTAATTGTTTACCAACATTCACACCAGCAATTGGCTCTCTGGTCTGATGGCAACGTTCGAGACCTTTCTAACTTTCTTAATAATTTTATCTTTACTTTGCATTTGAACAAAAACGGGATGAAAACCTCTCCAAAACTCTCGTAGGCAGTTCATTTATACTTAATAATTTATACACCCTTTTGGGAGTAGAAACTCGAAATCATAGACACGATGGGAATTATCGTGTACGATAAGAAATCGAAGAACCGCGTAATGCAGCTCTTCATGATTATTGGGTAAAAATTAATAATATTACTTACTAATGTAAGGTTTTTACAAAATGTTTGCATTATTTTAGAGACCTTATCTCTAAGAGTAGTTAGCTTAAGAATTTTATTGATTTACCCAAGTCTAAATAGCCTATTGTTTTTAGTAGCTTATCTAATTAATTAATTGTATTGGAAGGCATAATGGAGTTGACTTTGTTTGGAATAACGGCACTTCCGGAATTATATTATGGGTGAGAGTGAAAGAGAAATTAATGTAAAGCTAAACACAGTTCAATATCAATTCAAGTGCGACGGAGGACTTTTACGCATTTAAGATAACATCCGTTGAGTTAAAGATAAACGTCTTTTATAAAGTCGGGAAATATTTTAAGGAATTCCCATTCACAGATTAGAAAATATTACCGTTGATGATGTTTGAAAAGTAAAGAGATTGCCTAGATGGCCGTTAGAGTACATATTTCAAAGACTTTTAAAATTTGGGACACCTTCGGTCAAAAATAACCGATAGAGCTCGTTTATCCCAAACATTTACACTACGATTGGTTAGTTTACTTGGGGCGGCAAACCTCGAAATCTAAAGAAAAGCTATCAGAAATCGGAGTTTTTATTTTCTGCATCCGATATTTACGGAAAACAAGAAATGATGTTACGATAAGTTAAAGAAAACATTTCTCTAAGAATTAAATTGTAATTAAAGATGTGAATGATTTAGTAGTATCTTAGAAAACTTTAGTCAATAGTATCTAAGTAATTTTAAGATAGAAAAATCTACTTCTTATGTTTTTATCAATCCTTCTGATGCTATTGGAATTAATTGATATAATGCGTCTTTTTTAAAAATCAATCAGCTTTTATCAGCAAATTTTAAGTAAAACCCATGTTCATGCTTCTTTTTAAACGTAAAGTGAATTGAAAACATTTGAAAATTAAATCCTTCTCCAAAAACATAGAATGCAAGAGCTATTGTTTAAAATTGGTCACTATTTAAGAGGTGTATTTTATTCATATTTCCCCACACAGGTGGTCACTCATCACCACATAGAAGTCTCTATATGCCAAATAATATTACATGTAATAGGTACATATACTTTTTCGGGGACCGATAAAAACTGGTCACATTAAGTAGATGGTCATTATATGGAGGTTGGTCCTGCTACGATATCTTGATGAATGAAATATGTATCATTTGTCTTTTAGTACATGATAGAGAAAAATCTTTTATATCCTTTTTTCTCAGTCTTATTCATGGCTGTGATGATATGAAAGCTACTGTGGTATGAGTTACGCTGAATTATGGCTTAAATTAAGGTTTCTCCTCATGGAATGATATGGAAAGTAAGAGTCATTGTGCGTCACCAACGAGGTCTTGCTTTGCTTAAAGCATTCTGCCTCAGTGAGAAAAGCAAGGTCAAACTACCTCACTCCTCATCTATCCTAGTAAGCCTCATTCCCCTTTCCTTTCCTCTTCGTTGCTGACGGTAGAGAGGATGAGTTCCTAATCGATCCTTCGTTCTGAATGCTTTCCAGACAGATATGGAGGTTTTTACATTGGCAGTTTCTACTGTAACTTGAAATGAAATTCGGACGTGATCATCAGATTTGCTCAATCGATTGAGACGACAAACAAAGAGATGTAAAAGAGAAGCGGCTTCCGCATCAGGTAAGTCCACTAAATATCTTGCGTGTATCGCGCGTGAGTCCGGTTGCAATGTCAACCAAAGGGTGATCAACTTGGATCTACAAAAGACGCCGGTGAGAGAGAGATTATTACCCGATAAGGAATTGCAAGAGTTGAGATTCAGCTGACGAAACTCTTATCCCCAACAAAAACACACAAAAATTGGAGTACGTTGATTGCGTGGAAGCACTCGGAACGCCCCTCGCCCGCCCACCTTCTCACTGGTGGCATCTTGCAGACACCCACTGTGGCGGGAACGTGATAGACAAGACAAAGTTCGTACGTGACATTGGGGTGATTTAGTAGATTGCTAAGCAGGTCTCGTGAGACAGATTAGCGATGAGTGATTCCCCCAGAGGGCGGGCACGTGCACAGAAGAACCTATTCCAGCGTTATCGGAAGGAAATATTGAAAGAGAATAAAAGAGAAAGCAGAGAGCGTGGCTGTTACTTATCAAGTAAAAGTAGAGAGTTATTTTTAAATTCCCGCAAAAGAACAATCGCCAAATTCACGTCAAAGAACAATCGCCCTTCACATTTTGCCAAACAGCTCAACTCGTTTTAAACACTGCATTTTATTAACAGACAAGTAAACGCCCCCGTCAAGCATGACGGAACTTAATTTAGTTTGAAATATATCTATTATCGTATATATCTGGTCCTCCTAAGCACAAAAACTTTCCGTCGTAAGATCATAATAAATTTCTTACCATTATTTATGATATTTATTCCACTGTTTTCAAGTCATGAAAGCCTACTTTACGTAAATTTCTTATA
>KZ309418.1:66023-98487 GCA_000376725.2 Ladona fulva | reverse complement strand
GTTGCAAGGATTCCGATTCAGAAGCATCTATATCACCTATTTGCATCATTAATCATCCGTCGGAGTTTCCTTTTGTACGCCGGATTTTCCTTTTGTACGCCGGATTTTTAATCTGTCGCATTTCAGAGGCAACATAATCTCCGTAAATTTGTTCGTCATCTGCAGGCTGGTTGAGCAAATTTACGGCTTTTATTAATTCTTCTGGTAATTCATCATTCCTTTTCTTAAATCTTTTCTTGGGTGGTGATTTCGGCTCTGTAGAACCATGCAGGTCAGATGATGATCGTGATGTCTGTCCAATCTACAAGTAAAATGAATAAATAAACGACAAAAATTCTAACTTCATAAGATTTATTTTTATAATGTGTACATAACAATATGTGCACTGCATAATTTTCTAATAACAAATAAAGACTCTATGAACAGATATGCACCAGTAGGCACTTTTGACACGGAAGAGGAAAACACGCACGCTGTTATTAATGGTACATGGCGACAAGATACTGGAGTGCCTACAGAGAATCTCCTACCTCTTCAACGAGGGGTACAGCAAAATTATTCTACCGAAGCTAAAGCTGTGCGTGAGGAGTTGAAAGAATATTTTATGTCTCCTATTGGTGAGGTTCACTGGCAATATAAATATATATGAACTATGTTTAGATGCTAATGAAAGTACTTACCAAATTTTCTGTTGTTTCTGCTGTATCTATTGTTGGTTGAATAAATTTCATCACAGAAAAATATGGCCAAGTAGATATAAACATTTCATTTCTCCCAATGCCACTCTTCTTCGATTTCATCTTCTTTACCTCCTGCATAAATTGGCTTCTTAAGTTATGCAGTTTTCTCGTTATTTCCATCACCGTTGTGTTTAGGGTTGTGGCTATTTCCTGCAGTTTTGCCTGTTTAACATTGCGATTTCTATAGCTATCGCTCTTTACGTCCCAAAGTAAAGGGTTATCCTCGTACAGGGATAGTAGCATTTTGATATCCCCTTCACTCCATATCTTCTTGCTCTCTGCCATGTTGAGCTCGCAATGTCAACTCGCAAACTATCGAAACCAATTGGAAGCTCTGCGAGTAGTTGCGATAAGAGCTGATGAGCGTGTTTAGACTGGCAAGCGACAGTGTCGCATGAGAGTTTCTGCAAGTTACGGCAAGCCGACTCGCTTAGCTGTTTAGACTGGCAACAATGCNTTATTTTTAAAATGTTCATTTACATTCATATCTCAGTATTAGGGATATATTCAACAGGAGACATTATTGCGTAATTGGATGAGGTACTGGAACCATCCGATAGGGAAAACAGTTGCAAGGATTCCGATTCAGAAGCATCTATATCACCTATTTGCATTATTGCATCATTAATCATCCGTCGGAGTTTCCTTTTGTTCGCCGGATTTTTAATCTGTCGCATTTCAGAGGCAACATAATCTCCGTAAATTTGTTCGTCATCTGCAGGCTGGTTGAGCAAATTTACGGCTTTTTTTAATTCTTCTGGTAATTCTTCACTCCTTTTCTTAAATCTCTTCTTGAGTGGTGATTTCGGCTCTGTAGAACCATGCAGGTCAGATGATGATCGTGATGTCTGTCCAATCTACAAGTAAAATGATAAATAAACAACAAAAATTCTAACTTCATAAGATTTATTTTTATTGCAGATTCCTGTAACTAAAGAAGAATGGCTTTGGCATTCAACACGGCTTGAGAAAAAGTGGAATTTTCCTCACTGTATTGGTGCCCTAGACGGCAAGCACATAGTCATGCAGGCTCCAAGGAATAGCGGCAGTTACTACTACAACTATAAAAATACTTTCAGCATTGTATTAATGGCTTTAGCAGATGCCTCGTATAGATTTATCTATATTGACGTTGGGTGTAACGGGCGAACTTCAGACGGCGGAGTCTTTAATAATTGTACATTGAATTCCGCATTAATACAGGATGAATTGAATCTACCACGTCCTATCCCTCTGCAGGGAAGACAGAAACCGATACCATATCTAATCGTAGCTGATGATGCTTTTGCAATGAAACCATACCTCATGAAGCCATATCCTTACAAAGATCAGCCTGGCCCTAATCGCGTTTTTAATTACCGCTTATCTAGGGTCAGGAGAATAGTAGAGAATGTGTTTGGAATTGTTGCCAATAGATTTAGAATACTGAGAAAGCCAATACTGCTAGAACCGGCTAAAGTGAAACAAACTGTACTGGCAATATGTGCACTGCATAATTTTCTAATAACAAATAAAGACTCTATGAACAGATATGCACCAGTAGGCACTTTTGACACGGAAGAGGAAAACACGCACGCTGTTATTAATGGTACATGGCGACAAGATACTGTAGTGCCTACAGAGAATCTCCTAGCTCTTCAACGAGATGTACAGCAAAATTATTCTACTGGAGCTAAAGCTGTGCGTGAGGAGTTGAAAGAATATTTTATGTCTCCTATTGGTGAGGTTCACTGGCATTATAAATATATATGAACTATGTTTAGATGCTAATGAAAGTACTTACCAAATTTTCTGTTGTTTCTGCTGTATCTATTGTTGGTTGAATAAATTTCATCGCAGAAAAATATGGCCAAGTAGATATAAATATTTCATTTCTCCCAATGCCACTCTTCTTCGATTTCATTTTCTTTACCTCCTGCATAAATTGGCCTCTTAAGTTATGCAGTTTTCTCGTTATTTCCATCACCGTTGTGTTTAGGGTTGTGGCTATTTCCTGCAGTTTTGCCTGTTTAACATTGCGATTTCTATAGCTATCGCTCTTTATGTCCCAAAGTAAAGGGTTATCCTCGTATAGGGATAGTAGCATTTTGATATCCCCTTCACTCCATATCTTCTTGCTCTCTGCCATGTTGAGCTTGCAATGTCAACTCACAAACTATCGAAACCAATTGGAAGCTCTGTGAGTAGTTGCGATAAGAGCTGATGAGCGTGTTTAGACTGGCAAGCGACAGTGTCGCATGAGAGTTTCTGTAAGTTACGGCAAGCCTACTACTACTACGACTCGCTTAGCTGTTTAGACTGGCAACAATGCTGTCGGACAGAAGCTCGGGCAGTTATTCTCGCCAGTCTATATGCACCTTTACACCTAACCCCTGCAGCCATACATTTATGTAGAATTTCAGAGATTAAAAATTATATAAAAAAATACATTAAAAAGTAAAGGATAGGGTTGTGGGGGAAAAACTCCAAACTCATTTTCAGAGGAAAAACCCATGGTGTGGGAAAACGCTCACATAGGAAGGGGAGTGAAAAAAACCCGTGAAAACACAGAAATGAAATAATAAAATTGTAAAATCAGGTCTAGTAAAAGAAATGAATTCAAATGTTGGCATTTCCGTTCCATCCTATGATGGGGTTCCATGGAGTGTGTATGGTCTTCAACTGGGGGTGAGGTCTTGTGCCTGAAAATAATTAATTACATGCATAATCCATTACACTAAAGCAGCTAAATGTGCTGAAAATAAAGGGAAGTATCAACAGAGAAACAGTATGTTAGTAAAGGTTAGAGCACGAGCATATATAGGTCAGCCAAGGCAAGAACATAATCTGAATGAAACCATGTGGTTTCAAAACCTTTCACCTTGAGGGGCAGAAACTTAGACTGGTCTGAACAAAAGCATCATGCATAGTGGGAGTTACCACTCCAAAAGCCCCCATCTCCTCCATTTTATTCCCCTCTCTTGGGATGCTGAGTGCCTTCCTAATGCGAATGGAGCATACAGAGCGTTTGAAAATGTCTCAGATAGTGTCTACTTCCATCTTTCCCGCTGATCCTTGGTGATTTGCTGAACAATAGTAGAGAGCAATACTTCATTCTTGTCTCTCTATTTCATAATGCCAATCTTTCCTTTCTGAAATCTAATAAGATCTCCAACTTTTATCTTTCTCTTCTTCAGTTTACTTGGGATTTCTTTCCTGTTTATTTGACAATGACATGGGAGAAAAATAATAATCAGCACTGTGATTTCAGGGTTGGAACTGCTTTTATTTTACTGAGTTGGTCAGACTTACAGTTGGCCAGTAGCGCTGGTCGATAGGGCAGAGGTACAGTTGAGGTTCCCCATGGGTGCGGCTTAAGGCGGTGCACTATGGAGTTGGAGGCGAGACTGCTGTACTCGAGCTGGGAGAGGAGTGTCCTCCACAGTCCCACGTGGGCCTTATGAGAGGACTCAGGATTGGCCTTCTGCAGTCCATGAGGACCTTACAAGTTGGCCAGGGGGTAGGGGGCTATTGCCTCTCAAGCTCAAAAATTTTCTGCCTTTTATACAAATTTTTGGGGGTGGAAGGGTGGTGGTGAGGGTGGCTTGGACCGCATCTTTGCCCCACGTGCACCCCATATAGGTGGGTCAAACCCTCCAACCTTTAACCCCTTCTGGCCAGACCTTTGCCCAAAACTCGCAGGGATGACCACCCTCACGTTTCTGTCTGCGTGGGTGGGTGATACACTTCCGGCCGGTCTTCTTCCCTTGTTTTGCCTCAACGCTATCATATTTCTTAGAAATGCCATCAAAGGCATAAGAAAGTAAGAAAATGTGCAGAGGAAAAAAAATATATATATACAAAAGACAGTTTTCTATAGTCACTTGTTCTACTGTGCTTAGACATGAAACACAATAAATCACCTTACAGTTCCCTATAAAATATTCTGTAAATATCTGCGCAAGATAACAAAAAAATCACTGTAGAATTATAGTTTTCCTCCTGTTCCTATAAAAGATAAACACTAAACACTACACTAAGCACAAAAACTACCACTAAACCTAATTAAACTGACACAAAGTTCCTAGGCCATTGAGGCGGGTGTGGCAGATTCCCCTGGACTGCGTCCGAATGTAGTCTGGACCACAAATTGATCTCACCAATAACAAGGGAACCATTTCCGGATTTTTTACACATCTAATGGTAATCTGTATAGGTAAGTGCGATGCTCAATGGTTGTTATCGACAGAGGAAAAAGTGGCTGGGGGAGATTGATCATTCTCTGTACGCATCTTATTTTCATTTTTGTAGACGGAATGGCTCCTCTGTGAACCAACTCTTCCTTTGGGGAGTTAACATCACCTGCCTCTCTCTCTATTTCCATTAGAGAGGTTACAGTCCAACCTGAATCTTCATCGATGCCAGAAAAATCCACATCCATACCTGGGGAGTTATAATCACCTACCTCTCCCTCTGATTCCATTGTATAGGTTACTGTCCAACCCATGCTATTCCTATCTACTATATTATTTACATTGGAAGACGTTTCCTTCCCTTGATCATTCTTTTCCCTTTCACCATCAAAATTTGTGCGTTTTGGTGAAGCATCGAGGGAGGGTACCAGACCAAATGAAATCAAGTTCACCTCAGACTGACTGGAAAAGATATTTTCTTCCCTCTTGCCGCAACTTTCTGCATACACTGATCTAGGTGCTTGGACAGGTATCGGATTGAAGGATATTAAATCCTCTTTGGCGAGGATAGGAAGTGTGCTTTCTTCCAATCCCCCGTCAATTAAGTTCAGTTTTGTATAATTTCTGGATTCTAATACCACACTGTTGCCTTTAATTTCTATGAATCCAAGACAGACATATATTACTTCCATAAAATTTTATAAAATCTAATCCAATTATCCCATCATAATTGGTATTCCCTAAGTCTATTATGAGAGCATTGTGAGGGTACAGAATCTGTTAAATGATAAATGGAATGCAACTTTGACCCTCAATTGGCAGGAGATGACTGGAAGCACTTTTTATGGGATAGTTGTATGGGAGAATTTTTATCCTGTCCTTTTTAACTATCCTCCAATGCTTGACTGTTACTGCTGCACCTGTATCAATCAGGAACTTAAAATTGGTCCCTAGGATTGACAAGGTAATTGTCAATCCAGCCACTGGAGATATTGCTAGAATTAACTCCCCTCCGACCTTTCGGCCGGGGACAATGAGTTTCCCTTTTCCNCCAATGCTTGACTGTTACTGCTGCACCTGTATCAATCAGGAACTTAAAATTGGTCCCTAGGATTGACAAGGTAATTGTCAATCCAGCCACTGGAGATATTGCTAGAATTAACTCCCCTCCGACCTTTCGGCCGGGGACAATGAGTTTCCCTTTTCCATTTCTCGGTGGATCACCTTAGGCCAATGTCACATGGGGCCTCCTGTGAGGTGTGACTCGGGTTGCAACCCGGGTGGTGCGTTCTGAATGTATGGAAATCTGTCTAGTTGAAATATGGACATTGAAGAGATTGCAGCGCCGCCAATCCGCCAATTTTGGATACATCCTATTCTATTGGATAAAACAGTGACAAGTTTATTTTACACAATATATCCACGTATCAAGGAAGATGAAGTCAAGTTTTTCAATTTTTGCTGCATGTCCCCTGCATCGTTTGATGAACTTCTCGGTATAGGTTATGGAGGGTTAACCCTCCAAGGACGAGAATTTTTTTTCCTCAAATATTTCTTTAATTTTATTAGTTTTCCGTTTATATGGTCTAAATCAACTACAATAAAATGTTTAAAAAATATTTTGAATCAAAGGCTCTTTGCAAATGCCCGTTACCATATGGTCACGTCAGTCCTTCCCACTACTACTAGCATGTACGCCTTGAGAAAATTGAAAAAGAAGATTTCGCAGTAAAATTTGCAATTATTTATTATTTTAACCTTTAAGTTATTTTTTAATCATTGATTATGTGCTTTTGGAATTAAATTAATAATTATTTGAAATTATATTTTTAAAAACATTTGAAACATAGCCCTACATCGCATTTCTTGCACATCGTTCTCCCACAACTTGTGCATTCTATATTTGCGCAGAGCCTTCTTTTGTTGTGGGGTATTTCTCCTATAAAATGATCTATTCGATCATATCTTAACTCTTCTGTAGAGCCAGTTTTTGATGTAGACGCTTTACTGAGTCTTCCACCAGGGTATTTCAGCTGAGCTATAGCGGGTCAAATATATTTGCACGATCTCCCTTCTAAACTCCAGCTTTGTTTTCGGGTCTGAAGATTTCTTTTTCAGAATCCAGGCATTATTGACGCTTAAGAGCCACTTAAAAATTGGCCACCACCATTTCCGCCCTCGTATACCTAAAAAAAAAAATATTTCGTGGTAACTATTTCTCGATTACGGGAATTAAAATGAAGTTAAAATGTCTGTAGACCATTTTCTAACCAATGCGAAGTGAATTTACGTCTTCATCCATCCTATCAGTCCCACCCATATATTTATTATATCGGGAAATGGCGTGAGGTTGAGGAACCTGAATAAATTTTCTTTACTTCCCGCAAAATCTTCGTACGTTCATCAACGGTGTAACTCCATACGCCGTAGAAGCAACCGTAACTACTGAGCCACTTTATGATGGCTATTCCATCATTTTCGAAATTTCTGAATAGCTTTTTCCTCTTTGCTCCTTTTTAATATCATTTTTTTGTGGTAGTGGACAATCCTTAGGTATGCGGTTTTCTCTGATTGTTCCCGTTCCATTGTAACCACATTTTTTAAGATGTGCTAATAAATTCATACCCGTAAATAATAAAATATTTTAATTTACGAACTGCTTCAAATGATAATGAAAAAAGTAAGATTTATTTACCGGTAAATAAATTGTCGAAAAATATGCTGTATGGTAGTTCCTTATTAGGGATTTCCTCCAGCATAGACAGAAGAGGAGCTGCTGCTTTTCCAACTGCTCCCTCGTGGACTTCATTGCTGAAGGGGTTTTTTCCGTGGTAAAAATCAAAATTCACCAAGTATCCGGTGTCGGTGTTCAGACCCCATACCTTGTACCCGAACCTAATCGGTTTACCCCTAATAAATTCTTTGCAGCTGTGTCTTCCGTAGTATTTGACCATGGCTTCGTCATAATCTACATACTGAGAAAGCACAAAATGCTGCAAACATTTCTGTTTAATTTTTCTCATCATAGGTCGCACTTTATAAAATTTATCGTTCTTCTCCAACTTAGTGTTATCCGCAATGTGTAAAAATTTCATTATTTGGATGAAACGATCCCTCCTCATTGCTCCACTGACTAATTCATTCTGAACATCTTTTTTCGTCCCAGTAATATTTTTTCCCTGGGAGAACGTTGTTCCCAGAGAGAATTAAAATGCCAATAAAGGCTTTTATCTCTTGAGCTGTTATTTGAGGGCTAGAGCAGTTCAGAAAACGAGCGTACTTTTCACTTTCCGTAACTATAAAATTAATTTATTTGCTCGTCATCGATAAACAACTCGACGAAGCTAAGGTTAGAGTAAGGGGAGTAATCTCCATCAGGAAAATTTCCTACGCACTCCATGCTGCCCATTATCCATTTTCTCCTGATGGTTTTTCCTATCCTGTCTTCTTCTCCAGCACCAATTCTTTCGTTGGATGCTAAGCGGATTTCGGCTTCTGCCCATAGTTGCCTGCCCGTCAAATTATCGACTAAACCTCCCTCATCTTCATCAGCCGAATCTTCATCTGTTAGTTCATTTCCCTCTGGTGGAGAAATGAACACATCTGCAACCTCTACCTCACTATCTTCGTCTTCGGCAAGAATACGAAGAGCTTCCTCAAGTGAGAGAGAGCCTTGTAGATCAACGTTTCTCCTAAATAGCAAGTACAATACTGTACAATACAATATTCCTGATGGTCATACAGTTTGAGCTCATTAAATTGGAAAAATACTTGAATTTCTAACTCAAAAATTATTTATTGCCGCTATTACAATAAAATTATAGGTTTTCCAAGATTTCATTTAAAAAAATACGCGTTAGTTACCGTATTACTCTCATTATTACTTATATCCATACAATTGTTAACTTAATTCAGTAAAAAATAAAGTCCAACGTAACAAAATAATTATTTTTCAAATATTCTCCGATTATCATTGGAAAAATGCCATGTAGTAGTGGGAAGGACTGACAATATACAGCGTAATAGCGACCACAAATAACGGAAAACTTTGCACTATTTCACTTATAGGCATGACAAATACATTTTTCTAAAATTGCATAACCAAAATTTTTCTTTAATTGTAAAAAAACTAAAACTTATATAACTTACGAGCCAGAAGGATCCATCTCCAAAAATCCTCGTATTTTGAAAAATCATAAGAAATACTCCACAGAACTAAACCACGCCAAAACTCAAACGAAACTAAGCCTTGGAACCTTTCCACATGAAAATACTGTTCAGAGACCATTTTATGGCACTCAAGATCTCGCTAAGCCTACTAGAAAACACAGCTGCAGTCCGTTACCATATGGGCACTTCCCTTCGAGGGTAAAAGAATAGTTTGACCCATCAGGACACCACCATGAGAGCTGCAGTTACACCAGAAGAAAAATTAGTCTGCACTCTTCTGTAAGTAAACGTTTATTTAAAAAATACAAACATAGGTATCTCAGAATCATAATTAAAAGAGGTCCATTTCAGAGAAAGGGCTCCCAACTGATGTACTTGCATATGTTGGGTTCAAATCAGATTGTTCTGCACTGGGTTGCGTCATGTTCATAATCAAATGGCCAAGTTGATTTACGTTCTGATTATACCCACGCTTTAAGCAACTTGTACAACTGTTGTGTTGAATTGGAGGATTCATCTGCTGAGCAAGCGTGCACCCCATATAGGTGGGTCAAACCCTTCACCCCTCCTGGCCGGACCTTTGCCCAAAACTCGCAGGGATGACCACCCTCGCGTTTTCGTCTGTGTGGGTGGGTCATACCCTTCCGGCCAGTCTTCTGCCCTTGTTTTCAGAAATGCCATCGAAGGCATTTCTGAAAAACCTCATTCCAACATATTCTGGTAGTGCCATTGGTATCTGTTTTCTTAACAACAAGAATATCTGCATGTTGTGGAGATCTGTAGCAATGGTCTGTTACCACGCAATATCCTCCTCCCAGTAATAGCTTCATCATGAATAATACCACCTATTACACTGGAAGATGCTCATATTCTTTAAGGAACCAAGTGCCTTTTCCTGTTATATAAAACAGATGTATACTTTTTCCACAGAAAATTTAATAATGGAACAACTGGTTTCGGCTACTTAGCCATCGTAAGTTGCACAGAACACTTAATATTGGAGCAAGCAAATACAATTAGGAAATATGCAGAACCAATCAGGGAGAGGTGGGAGGAAGGAGGGGGGAAGGTTAGGGTTACTGGTACCGGGCGGAAGGGATGAGAGGGCAGACTCCAAGATGGGGGAGGAAGAAAGAAAAAGGCATTCATTTGTCAGGGAGCTATGGGGGGAGGAGAAGTGTCGCATGATCTCAAGTTGTTCCAGGGCGTTGAGGCGAGGGCCTTTGGTTTGAAAGTGTAGGATTTCTGGTGAGAAGCTACTAGAGTGGCCGTTTTCAAACAAATGTTTGGCAAAATGGGAGGAGGGAGATTTATTGAGGAAGGCTCTCCGATGTTCCTGAGCTCTAATGTGAAATTTTCGAGAAGTTAAGCCGATATAAATGCCATCGCAATCATCGCAATTTAGTTTATACACTCCAGATCTGTCACATGGCTGCAATTTATCTTTTGAATTAAATAAAAGATTCTTTAAAATATTCTTGTTTCTGTAGCCAGGACTTACGTTAAATTTTTTAAACAGGTTTTGGAGTCGGTAAGTGATGGGACCTTTAAAGGAAAGGGCCACCCTTCGAGGGGTTTCAGCAGGAGATTGCGAGCCCAGAGGAAACAGGCGCTTGGTTAAGAGATTTTTCTCTTTACGGATGAGGAGTTTATCAATAAGGCTGGTGGGATAACCGTTGGCAATGGCTATTTCTTTAATTATATTAAGTTCACGGGAATAGTTACTCGGGGATAAAGGTATTTGCAGTAATCTGTTGATGAGGCTGTGGAATGAAGCAAGTTTGTGGGAGTAATGGTGATTAGAAATTGAAGGGATGATGCTATTAGTGTAAGTGGGTTTACGGTAAATACTGAATTCAATCTTTTGGTTGTTAAGGCATAGGGTTAGATCAAGAAAATTTAAAGAGTGATTGGATTCCATCTCATGAGAGAAGGAAATTTTGGGATGGAGAGAGTTCAAGAGTGAGATGAAAGAGGAGAGTTGTCTATTGGTGCCATTCCAAACACAAAATATGTCATCCACGTATCGAAACCAACACATAACACTATTGAGTAGGTAGTTATTGCATTTAAAAAGTTTTTCTTCTAAAGAATCCAAAAATATATCTGCCAGAATAGGGGAAAGGGGAGATCCCATCGCCAGACCGTCTTTTTGTTCATAAAAGCATCCGTCGAATAAAAAATAGTTCTGCGTCAGACACACCCTTACCAGAGATATTAATTCTTTTGCCACTAAAGCGTCCAGATTATTCCGTTTTAATAATGCTGATAGCGCCATCGCTGCATCTTCCACCGGGACACTGGTGAATAGATTATTCACATCAAATGAGATAAGTTTAGCACTGTCGGGGAATGTTAATTCTTTCACTTTTTGGGCAAAATCCACTGAGTTTTTTATCCCATATTTTGGGGTAAATGAAGTAAAGCTATAGATTAAATTATTTTACTTAGAGGCTAGCTTATGACATGGGGAGGAGATGCTGGAAACAACCGGGCGGATGGGAATGTTTTCTTTATGAATTTTGGGGAGGCCGTAGAGCCTAGGCATAAAAATCGCCTTTTCCTGTATATATGATGCTTGACCATAAATATCCGGAATGAGATTCACACAACATAAAGCTCTTGATTCCAAATTTTGTCCTTGTCTGTGGGATGAGCTACTTCCATCCCAACCTACCTTTATAAAGCATTAAGCTTTCATCTATTGACAAGTCACTCATAGGAGAAAGAAACAGAATATGTGCCATTTAAATGTTGAAAAATGGGCCAAATTTTATAGTTTTGGATTAGGACAATTTCCAGTTCAAGAGAGTTGTCCACAAAATGTAGGTAATGTTCAAGAAGAATGTATCTGAAATAGAACAATTTTTTAAACGAAAGGAGTTTACAGTGATGGTTTATTTGACCAATACATTTAGTATTTTGGTTTTCTAACTATTCCCTGCAAAATAATCAATGCAAGAAATGCTCTTATTTCCTGAAATGATTTGTGGTGCCAGGATTTACATCTAGAAAATCCTCTCATTATGGATGACTATGTTTTGATCAGAATAATGATTGGTTTCCTTTACAAGTAAATTTATCAATTCGTCTCTAAAAATTGATTCAAACACTCCTGAATTCCCACGCTATCAACTAAATCTATTTAGACTCCTGATGTTACAATAGAAGGAAGTTGAGGTGGTGCTGGAGTTTGTGAATTGATTTCTCACCAATCCTTAGCATCCTGCTAGCTTGCACCCAAATCATCTTCAAACACTGGAACACAACTTCCAGAATCGTTTATTGAAATTTCCTTTAATTGGAATCCATTTTTACAGCTGAAATGGGCAAATTATTTGGAGGTGCTGAGTGCTAAACTAAGGATGACAACCTTGTGCGTAAATGTCCATAAATGAGCCTGACTGCCTGAGCTGAGTGAGAAATATTTTCTTAATCATTTAACAAACCTATAAGGGTTCAAACTTAGAGACTTTAGGATTCAGTGCATACCTACTGGTGTGTACCGGGATAGTTTTGAGTTCATCATAACCTAACCCATAGAAGGACAAAGTATTATTAAGGCAAGCCATATTAAATGTTTAAGGGAATGAATGGTCTCCTGGGGGTGAGAAGGGATGAAAGTTGGAGCATTTGGTTTGAGTGAAGAGTTTTTGGGATATCTCATTGGGGAAATGGTGGATAGAAAGAATTTAAGAGACAGAAATTAGAAGGGGAAAGAGACCAGGGAAGAAAATAATGACTATCAGAATAGTTAACAGTTGTGAAATAAGTTTTATAGCCCGTTTGTTTGTCCTTCAATTGACCAAAGTTCACTATATAGTTTTTAATACTTTTGGTGCATAGGTATAATTTCACTAAAATCTTGTTTCTGTTTATCCCAATGCAGGGTTAAGTAAGAAATAAAATTAAATGCGGGAAATCAATTGCTCTTATTGCCATAAATTGAACCAAAATACACATACCACAGAAGAAGCGCCATGGTACCCTTACCCCACTAGCACCATTTGAGCAATGATCAACACCAAAAATGCTGAGAGGAAAGGAACTATGAATGATGAAAATTGCACCACTATGAATGATCATGTATGGAAAAATTCAACGTTTTCATTACATGAGATATGTGAGCTCTGATAGTCACCAACAATTTGGAGAGTGGAGGAAAAATGTACCACTGTCGAAAATCACATACAGAAAAAATTAAACACTATTTTAATCACTGTTCACTGCCCTGTAAGCCCAAACAAAATGGTAAATTTGGGAAGACCTTAGTGGGGATGTGGCACTTACAAGAAAACCTCCAAATATCAGATGCTGAGGGAAGATAACCTCTGCAAAGTTTTATCTGAAGATGTCTCTTGGTAGACTCAAAGTGGAAAAGGGAAGATACATATTTCATGTCCTAAAGTGAGGAAATGTTGGGTTCTTTGTCTCACAAAACTTGAGAATTATTTCTCTCTTCAACTTTACGTCTTACTGAAATGACATCCTAAAAATGCTGTTGGCTCCTAGTTGAAATATTAGGAGTGAATTCACCCCAAATGGCATCAAGATCCTGGATTGTGGAGGTATGAATCCTGGCCTCATTTGGATGCAGGAAGACTATTTTCCTATCCTGCATCCAGATATTGTGCAACCCCAAGAGGTCTCTGGTAGCCTGTAGCCATTAATAATTCAGTGATAATGACACTGGAGCTTTTAAGAGACCTTTTTGCCATCCAAATATGGGGAAGATCTTACAAGTATGACATAAGTTTAACTATAATCGGTTGTGGTTTGTCTTTTGATGTAGAACTCAGGGTTCCAACACTATGCACCCGATCAAACTGCTGTCGGTCAATGGAGACAGTGAGTTTGTCTCTGAAGAGAGAGACTGCATGTTGCAGACAGTCATCCTTGGGTTTTTCTAGGATGCCACGGATGAAGAGGCAGTTTTTCCTAGAGTATTGCTCCAAGGTATCCAATCTCTTCTCAAACTTATCAAAGTGGGTGAGAGGGAAGGAGGAGTGAGGGAGGGGTTAAAAAAGTTTACTTGGAAACGCTATGAGGGATGAAGGGTTAGGGATGGTATATCTACTCCTTAGTGAGCATATCATTTTTTGAATGGCATAGGATATCCACTTCCTCCAATAGGTCTAGTTGGCGACTGTGTTCTGTAATGGAGGTGCCTCGGTTGTACTCAATCTCCAGGGGTGCAGGGCAAAGGTGGAGATGGGTTGTCCCCTCATCAGCAGCTCTGTTTAATGACCTTCCAGTCCATTCACTGTACATTGCCTGGAAGTTCCCACATGCCAGTTCATAGACTCCAAATGTACCGTTCTCTTCCCTTTTATCTTTGGAATTCCCAAAGAGTTTAGAAAGGTTGAATGGCAAACAAAAAACTGTTCTGATGCCCTTGGGTAGTGCATTGGCTATTCTATGTGAAATCTTCCATACAAAGACTAATTTCTTCCAGGTTGCTTTTTTCTTCTCAATGGGGTCTAATGATGGGCAGATTTTCCATGAGGCCAACTGTTTCTCTTTTTAGTGTAATACATGGTTGATAAGGAGGAAACTGTAGCCATTTTCCATGGCTGTTTTTTTTGTTCTTCTTAGCTCTTTATTGAAATTCTTGGGGTATTCTGTGTAATTATGAGTAGGGGCTTCTATCACATCATAAACTGATGTAATAATTAGCAAGAACCCTATTTTCAGGCTTAAGTGGGAACTACACACAATTCAGTCAGAATTTCAAGGATGTAAAATGAAATGTTGTTTACACAGGTAAGGTGATCCACATTTTCTTACAAATTTTCAACGTTAATGATACTTACCTATAGCAGAAATAAATGATATTTAATAAATTACTGGAAACAACCGGGCGGATGGGAATGTTTTCTTTATGAATTTTGGGGAGGCCGTAGAGCCTAGGCATAAAAATCGCCTTTTCCTGTATATATGATGCTTGACCATAAATATCCGGAATGAGATTCACACAACATAAAGCTCTTGATTCCAAATTTTGTCCTTGTCTGTGGGATGAGCTACTTCCATCCCAACCTACCTTTATAAAGCATTAAGCTTTCATCTATTGACAAGTCACTCATAGGAGAAAGAAACAGAATATGTGCCATTTAAATGTTGAAAAATGGGCCAAATTTTATAGTTTTGGATTAGGACAATTTCCAGTTCAAGAGAGTTGTCCACAAAATGTAGGTAATGTTCAAGAAGAATGTATCTGAAATAGAACAATTTTTTAAACGAAAGGAGTTTACAGTGATGGTTTATTTGACCAATACATTTAGTATTTTGGTTTTCTAACTATTCCCTGCAAAATAATCAATGTAAGAAATGCTCTTATTTCCTGAAATGATTTGTGGTGCCAGGATTTACATCTAGAAAATCCTCTCATTATGGATGACTATGTTTTGATCAGAATAATGATTGGTTTCCTTTACAAGTAAATTTATCAATTCGTCTCTAAAAATTGATTCAAACACTCCTGAATTCCCACGCTATCAACTAAATCTATTTAGACTCCTGATGTTACAATAGAAGGAAGTTGAGGTGGTGCTGGAGTTTGTGAATTGATTTCTCACCAATCCTTAGCATCCTGCTAGCTTGCACCCAAATCATCTTCAAACACTGGAACACAACTTCCAGAATCGTTTATTGAAATTTCCTTTAATTGGAATCCATTTTTACAGCTGAAATGGGCAAATTATTTGGAGGTGCTGAGTGCTAAACTAAGGATGACAACCTTGTGCGTNAGCCATGTTGTCTTTCCTGTGGTGACGGCTCTTCGGGCGGCAGGAGATGATGAAGAAGTCTTGATGTCGACGAATCTCGGAAACACCTTGAACTTCAAACACTGGTAAGGTGAGGAGGGGTGAAGGGTTGAGGAACAATTGCTCGTTTGCCAGTATGTCTTTTTCCGGAAAATTCCTAATTTCCACTTCTTCCAGGAGGTCCAAGCAACGGGAATTGTTCTCCTGATGGAGGCATCTTGCCTTTATTGGGTTATACACTAAATTCAATCACAGCTGGAAAAAGGGAAGAATCAAGCATTAAAATATAGAATCGAGACAAGCTAAAGAGTGCGCAAAACCAATAAGGTAATGGTAATCCATACACATTTACACTAATTTTAAGGAAATAGCTAATCAAATTATATAAGCAAGTGAATCTGAACTTGGGTGAACAAGTACGGAGAGATGACTTAAAAGACCCTTTTTTTGGGCAAGTGATTGAAAAACTTAAATTGAGATCAGTAATAAAAACTCACACTTCCCTCATTTTTATTAGGTCCTACATATGACATCTGCTGTTGAAACTTCAGTATCAGTTTTAAACTATTTTCCATTATTGTTAAATGAAAACTTATTAGATTTTTAATACAATTGTTTTAAATAAATAATTGAATATTTTAATTTAGTGTTAATGATGTCGACCTTTCCATGTTCATCATAGAGTCCTAAAAAAACTATTTGAGTGAACTAACAATTGCATTCCTGAAACAACATAGAACAGTTCTATGTTAGGGATGTAATGTACTGGCTGCGGCAAGTTAACTTCCTTATTTCATATTGCAATAAAACAAAAAGTAGTAAAGACAAAATCCACTACTTCGGCCTCAACTTTGTGGTAGCTATTCATGATGAAAAGAATAAGAAACACTTATACACGTTACCACAGGATAATTTAATGAAACGACCTAGGTTGCGACGCGTCGCGTCATCGTCAGGTGGACATATTTTAAATCTTTTTTTATACAAAAGTTACACATATAAAGTTGTGGTTTAAATCCCTTTTAAAAATCATGTCAGGTAAGTGACCCCCTATTGGTGATACACTGGTTGAACCAAATTCTGCTGTTTCTCATCACTCTCTCCAGCATATTGATGGGTATGTTGGCCGTTTCTTTTCGGGTCTTCCAGAGTCTGTGGGCAGTTGGTTTAGACATGGAATTTCAAATACCCTCACATAAAGAAGTCACAAGGGACCGAATCGGTTGAATGTGCCGGCCACTACAAAATGCCCCGCAGTGAGATGAGGCGCTCTGGGAAGTGATCTCGCAACACAGCCATCGATGCCCTTGAAGTATGCTCTGTCCTATTGAAACCATATGTCCCCTAAGTCCATTTCATCAAGTTTAGCCAAAGAAACTTGAGCATGTTCATATAACGGTCTGAAGTGACTGTGGCAGTCTGCTCATATTCCTTTAAAAACCATGGGTCGATAATCCCAACTGATGAGATTGAGCACCAAACGGTGACACATGGTGAATGCAAAGGCCTCTAATGGAGTTCTTGGAGGTTGTCAGCAGCCGAGTAGCACATATTTTGCTTATTGACACATCCAGTCAAGTGAAAATGAGCCTCATCACTGAAAAAAACAAGCACGTGTTGAGGGACGTGTTCAAGAAGTGCTTCACACTCATTTTTTTTAGCATTAAAGTTGCGTTCAGATAGTTCCTGCACTATGACCAACTTGTATGGATGGAAATTAAGTTCATTGTGCAGAATTCGCCTCATGGAACGATTGGAAATTCCCAGGGCTGATTCATGTTTGAGTGCCGAACGTCGTGGGGATCACAAAAATGACACCCTTTCTGCTTAGATGTTCTCAGGTAATCTGATGCGATGTGCCTCTCCACTTCTTTTTTCTGTATGTTGTGACCCATAAAAGAATTGACTGTCCCGGGCCCGGGACAGAACCTAATGACACAATATTGAAGCAATTTCTGTCCCGGATTTCACTGAACAAGTAGGCCTCAAATAGGGGACTTGGGAGCTCGTCCCAAATTTCTTCCCGGAGAAATTCCAGTAGTTCCTCCTGTTCTGCTGTCTCCAGGTGATCTGCATCCCACCAGCTCTCAGCTGGCTCTTGGACAAAGGATGCTTCCGATCAAGAATCTTGGTTGTCCTTTCTGCTGCTGCCTCTTAGTGTTCTTGTCCCTCCTTGAGCTCTGAGAAAGCGGCATCTGTGCCGCAGTCGCTTTCCAAAAGGGCAATTGAGGTGTCTGCGGAGGAGGTATTGGCTGAAACCCAGCTAGAAGCAGGAGAAATTTCATTTTGTAAGTTAGCAAAATAGTAGATTTTTGTTTTTTAAATTTTTATTAGTTCTAACACAGTAAATGTAAATATTTATGCTCCTTGGAAATAATTAGGATGAAAGTTGTCTAAAAAGCAATAGAAACACAAATAGGTATTGCACCATGACAACATCTCAACAAACATTGCCTTCAACAAGCTCAATTTGTCTATTTCACATAATTCAGGAAGCACATTTTGGGAGAAACTTCTTACCTTTGCAAGTTTAGATATGTATAAGGCATTATGTATTATGTCTCAAATCTTGGCGAAGATAGTTACATACGAGTGAGTGAATGCAAATCCTGTCCTATTGGGAACTACACTTGTAATAATAATAATAATTATAGGAGTTTTATTTAGCACAATGCCTTTCATTAAATACAAGAAATAAGACAATATACTGCATTATAGACTATGGTAACAACATTTTTAAAATGGAAAAGTCTGCTATTACAAATCTATTAACAAACATTATAAAAGTTTAAAAATATCAAAACCAGAAAAAAATGACACCTGTGATCATATATGGTTGAAACCAAAATTTACAAATATAGAGAAGTTACAATTACAAAAAGTCACAATAAGGCTAAAAATTAAGTAAAAAATAATAATGACATATCACAAGTAAATTAAATGTGTACCTCAAATCATATTGTCAATGAGACATTTATTTTAGATTTTTTTGAAAAATCATCAGGCTTTGTGAATCTTTTATCTCTGGTGGAAGTGAATTATATAACATTATTCCTCCAAAAAATAATGAGATTTGTGTTGATGATTTGGAGACGAAAGGAATATAGAAATCGCTTCTTCCTCTTGTGTTATGCCCATGTACATCACTGTTTATCATTAAGAATTGATGTAAATATTCAGGCATTTTTTTTAGATATAACATTATTCCTCCAAAAAATAAGGAGATTTGTGTTGATGATTTGGAGACAAAAGAAATATAGAAATCGCTTCTTCCTCTTGTGTTATGCCCGTGTATATCACTGTTTATAATTAAGAATTGATGTAAATATTCAGGCATTTTTTTTAGATATAAAATTCAGTACTTGATATTTCAGACCTTGTTCCACAATGTAAGAAGAAAAACGACTTGTACACGGTACCACCTTAACCAACCTAATTTTCGGAGCATTGTATCAATTTCAGTATATCTATCACATTTTAATATTATTCTCATGGCCTTATTTTGTAATATCTGCATTCTCTTTTTTCCGTTTGACTAGTTATGTATAAAATAGTAGCACAATTAAAATGTGGCAATGTAATACAATTATATATAACTTTAGTTGTGTCAATAGAAATAAATTTACTAATCCTAGCCAGGAAATTTAATTTTTTTGCAATTTTCTTACAGACATAATTTAAATGTTCATCAAATTTAATTTAAGGCACCCTTACTTTGCCTGCATTACCATATTTCAAAGTCTCTTCAACTATGTAAAATGAAGGAAACAGAATCGTACTTTTTCCATATGAATTTATTCACACGACCGGTTTCAATGAATGATTGTCATCCTCAGGCAAAGAGTACAAAAATCAAGCAAATATATACACAACTGGCATGAGAAAGGGAAGAGGGGAGTGAAGAGGAGGGTGGAGGAAGTAAAGTTGGGGGAAATCAGGAAGGTGAGTGCGGAAGTAGGAATAAAGGGACATTATCAGTGGGGGTAGTAAAGGACGGATCAACGGAGAATGGAAAGGGTAAAGAAGCTCTTTAACCAATTAATGGGAATTTGTATGGGAGAGGATTTCAAGTTGCTCCAAGAAATTCAGACAGTGGCCTTTGTTGCAGATGTGGAGGACATCGGGAGTGAAATTAGCAGTGGTTGGACTCCAGTAGGTGTTTTGCGAAATGGGATTTCGGAGAATTATTTGAAAAGGATCTTTCGTGTTCTTTTGCTCTAATGGGAAAACAGTGAGAAGTCTGACCGATGTAGACCGCTTCACATTCTTGGCACTTGAGTCTGTAAATCCCAGCTTTGGATAAAATGTTGTGCTTATCTTTTCCATTACAAAAATCTTTTGCAAATTCAAAGAGGTTTTGAAGAAAGGTCTAAGTTTGTTTCTGGGGAAGTGATTGGCGATGGTTTGGGAAAGACTATTAATGAAAGTTACTTTGAACCATTTGGGAGTATCAACATTACCATTGGGAGGATTAAATATTTTACTGATAGCCAAATTCCTACGTTTACAGGTGGGATATAAAGGGGGATGGTGACCAGACGATTGATGAGGGAATGAAAAGAGGATAATTTCTGTGATAGGTGGTCATTGGAATTAAAAGGAATGACGTGGTCTGTGTAGGAAGGCTTGCGAAAGATTTCTGTGAGAAATTTAATTTCTGATTTTGAATGGAAATGGTAAGATACAGGAAGTTTATGGCATGATTTTTCTCTAATTCCATGGTGAAATTGATTGAGGGATGGAGGGAATTGATTAGAGATCAAATTGTTGGAGGATTCCGGACCAGATACATAACACATCATACACATATCTAAACCAACTTTTTACAAATTCAATGTGATTCATGAAAATGTCCACTAAAATCAATGACAACAGAGAACCCATAAAAAGACCTTCAGTTTGTTCATAAAATTCATCTTTAAACAGGAAATAATTTTGGTCAGTACATATTTTAATAAGGGAAGAAATGTCACTTTTTAATAAGGGATCAAGTCCGGCACTGCTTAGTAAGGGGTCCAAAATATTTAAGGTTTCTTTCACTGGTACACTCGTGAACAGGTTGGACACAGCAAAAGAAGTCAATTTTGCATTTGCTGGAAGTTGAATGTCTCCAAGTTTTTGGCACAGGTCGAGAGAGTTTTTTATGGAATGCACAGGCCATAGTGCAGGTAAGTTCTGGAGGAGAAGATTCAATTTGGCGGCTAGTTTTTGGCACGAATATGAAACACTTGAGACCACAGGACTTATTGAAATGTTTTCTTTATGAATTTTAGGTAACCCATAAAGTCTGAGGGGTAGGGGATTCGAGTTGAAGAGGCGATAAGACACACTTTTGGGGAACACTATTGAATTTGTTAAAGCCCTTTTAACATGGTTCTGAAATACACTAGTGGGATCGCTATGGATTTTAGAAATCTGGTTGTTGGTGATGAAATCCATGCATTTGGAAATGTAGTCACTCCTGTTTAAAATAACCATGCAGTTGCCTTTGTCTGCTTTTGAGATCATAAGATGGTGAGTTTTAATAGCACTTTTGATGTTCTGGTTGGTCCTTAAATCTGTAAAGCCACTATGGTGAGTGAAGGGAGATACTTCCTTGATATGCAAAGAGATAATGTTGGCACAATCATATTTGAGGGATACAGGTTGAAAGTGGAGGGCAGTTTCACAATCACTGGCAAGCTCAATAAAAACCACTGCAGGAGGGGGGAAGTTTGGGTGAGTATTTGAGTCCTAGTTCAAGAAGTTGGTTTTCATCCTCGGAGAGGTGTGCTCTGAAAAATAAAGCACTCTTTTATGAAAAATATGAGGGGGAGGAGAACACACGGTGGACTTGCTTGAGGAATTCCTATTTTCTGACTGCAGACATTGAATTTTCTTATTGAGGGATGCTAATTTCCAGGAAGCAGTATTGGAGGTGAGCTGTCAGATTTGCTCCTCAATCAAACGCCATTCACACACATGAAGGGAAAAAGAGAGTTCCATATGCAGAAGGAATAAATGATAGGAATTATTGTTCCTTTTAGCATACCAGTGTCGAGTACCTCTTCAACTCTCTTTTAAAGTCTAAAACATGAACGATGTTGAAAGGAAGGCAGTGTGCATGGTGTTTACTAAATGATCAGCGATTTCCCAGTCTGCATTAGCATGGGCAAGTGCATTCTTTATTTTGGTTATATGGTTTGGCATTTTCTTTATTAATATCAAAAGTATGAGGGTCGTTCGGAAAGTAACCTCCGATTGATTATAAAAAACACCAAAGTAAATAAAAACAATTTATTATATACATCTTAAAACTACTTCTTTTCTCTATTTTTCAACATAGTTTCCATACATATTCAGGCACTTATCATATCTCTTCACAAGCTTTGAAATTCCATCTGCATAGAAATCGCCCTCCTGTGCCTTGAGCCAGCCAGTGACTGCATCTTTCAGCTCGTCATCCATGGCTGAGATCCAAGCCATTTCTTCATATGCATGAAGAGATGATAATCGCTGGGTGCTAAATCTGGGCTGTAAGGGGGATGATTGAATACATCCCAATTGAATTGACCCAGAAGTTCTTTCGTTTTCTTTGCAGAGTGAGGATGAGCATTGTTGTGCAAAAAAACAATACTGGAAGTCAGCATACCACGGCGTTTGTTTTGTATAGCCCGTCTTAAGTTTTTTAACCTTTCACAGTACACATCCTTATTAATGGTTGTCCAAATCAGTTGCCATCAGCTTCCTGCCAGAAAAATCTTGCCGGGCTTTTTTTGGTTTGTTCGGTGATCTTGAATGGGCCCACATCTTTGATTGTTCCTTTGTCTCAGGATTCACGTACTTAATCCAGGTTTCATCTCCGGTTATAATTCTGTTTAACAATGGTTCTCCTTCCTCATAACGTGTGAGAAAATCCATTGCAGAGGCCATTCTTTGAGTTTTGTGGTGCTCGGTAAGAATTTTGGGCACTCATCGGGCACAGAACTTCCGGTAACCTAACCTCTCTGTCACTACCTCGTACAACACAGTCTTCGAAATCTGTGGAAATTCATCCGACAGCTCCGAAATTGTGAAACGTCGATTTTCACGAACTTTTCCATCAATTATTTGAAGAAGTTCATCGGTGACTAATGATGGCCTACCACTCCTCTCTTCATCATGAGTGTTTTCTTGTCCACTTTTAAACAAACGAACCCATTCACGCACAACTCCTTCACTCATAACATTTGGTCCATACACGGCACAAAGTTCTCTATGAATAGCTGCTGCCGAATATTGTTTTGCTGTAAAAAACCTTATAACAGCTTGCACAGCTTCACATTTGGCGGGGTTTTTAATTGCAGCGCACATTTCCAGACGCTATAAAAACCAAACTAGCGCTCGTACGACCTTCACTCGACCACGGCTTGAAGCCGACTGAGCTGCCGCCTTAATCAGTGCAACGTTGGCACCGTTACTCCCACTCCTTCCCACTCAGTGGCCAATCGGAGGTTACTTTCCGAACGGCCCTCGTATTTCATTAACATTAGTATATCTCAACAGCAAACCTCCACCTTTACATAGAGCATAGAGCATACACAACAGGTTGATTGTCTACACATACAGTTATCATATCAGTTTCATGGCACCACTTTTTCTTATACAATGTGCATGGAGCACTGCTTTTGGGGAAAATTGAGGAATAATTAACTATAACCCAGAAATGGCTTTGAAGGTAGCTCAGCTTTTGAGCATGTTTTGTGTGTCATCAACTGAGTTAGTTTGGAACTTCTGGTGCTGCTGAAGAATAAAGCAGACTTCTTTGTATTCTAGTGGAAACCCATGGAGAATGTCTGGTGGTTGTTTGTGTGGTACAATAGTTCTGGACCAGGCTTGTGTGATGCAGTCACAAGTCCTGAGGGATCACTGTCACTATAGGTATTCAATCACTGCCCTGGAATGATGTAACCTGGGATGTCCAGGTATCATGTCCTCTTGCATATTGTTGGTGAGATATATAATTAACAGGAGGTGATAATGTAGCTTCTGGTATATTCAGGGGCACAGATTCCTTCTGTTTAATAATAACCTCTTATACAATCTAAAATAAATTTCAAGTTCTATATGTGTAAGATATTTTGCTAACTTTGTACTTTCATTCTATTGAGAAAAGAAACTGAATGTCAACACAAATTTAAAAACTCTCGGTTTTGGTGGTGGCACTCCTGCCTCAGTCAAGGAGGTGTTGCCTTCTACCTCCTCTGGCCCCAGGAAGGCAAGCAGCCTCTCCTCTACATGTTTCAGTGACAAACATATGAAGAGACCTCCCCCTGTGCATTCCTTGCTTCTTATTTTTAATACTTTTCTTTTTGTGTATGACTTCCGGGAGCTCCATGTCCAGCATGTAAGGAAGAGTATGGTTAATGTGTGAAAGGAATAAAAATATCAACATCCCTTCAAAATTATTTTCATGTTTACCTTCTGGCATTTGTGGACAGGGTTCTTAGGTCTTCTGCCGCAGGAGTTTGGTATAGATCTAACTTCCTCCCACATTTCATACCCTCTGCATTTACCAGAGGGCCCAAGGTGCCTTCTATGGGCAATATATGGGTGTCCATCCATGTAGTTAAATAGTACCTCTAATTGGGTAGGAGATGTTTTTGTTTCCCATCTGCTGTTAGCAAGTAGGAAAGTACTAATGATAAAATGAATGAATTCTAGTAATTGTCAATCTCATAGATTTACATATTCAGAAAAAGAGTTGTGTATGTTTGATATCAAAGGTACAATTGAACAGAAATTGAATAGGTGAGGAGAAAAATAACTAAGTAAAAATTCCACAATAGGTTTTTTAATAATTTTGGCGACCGGTTTCAAACTATAAGTTCATCATCAGGCACAAATAGCAAAAAGTTCACAAGTATATATACGAGTTGAGGAAAAGACATGACCAATGAGGGAAAGGAGGGGAGGAGAAAGGAGTGGAAGGCATTAGTTGGCATTGGGGAGTTGGGGGTTAGGGGGTGGAAGCGGGAGTAGGTTCACAATGGACAGCAGGGGGGAATGGCTCGGGAAAAGGTGCATATTTGAAAGAGAATAGTTATTTTTGAGGTGCTGTATTATTTCCATTTGTTCTAGGAAATATAATTTTCGGCCTCCCTGTTGGCAGTGTAAAAGGGTGGCACAAAAGTCTGAATAATGCTTGTTTTCTAAAAGGTGCTTCGCAAAATGTGACGTGTTTGAATTGTTGATGAAAGCGTGTAAGTGTTCTTTGGACCTGATCTGTAAATTGCGCAAAGTTTCTCCAATGTAAATGGTGTCGCAGTCATTGCACTCTAATTTGTAAACACCAGATTTTTGTGTGTGTTTAAATTTGTCCTTGTTATTGAGTAGATGTTTTCCAATGTTATGTGTTGTGTAAAAGGCAGGTTTAATGTCATGTTGTCTCAGTATATTAGCAATCTTATAACTTATTGATCCTAGAAAAGGAAGTTTTCCCCACCGTGAATTGTCTTTATCTGGAATAATCGGATATATTCTGGTTAAGTTTTGTTGTCTGAGTTTTCGTGTCAATATGGAATTGATGAGTTTTTCAGTGTAGCCGTTGGCAGTAGCTATTTGTTTAATTGTTTCAAGTTCTCGGGAAAAGTTGTTTGGAGTGAGTGGTATGTGTAAGAGTCGATGTATTAAACTATGAAAAGCTGCGTGTTTGTGTGTGGCAGGGTGATTGGAAAGGGCGTGTATGGTGTGGTTTGTGTAAGTCGGTTTCCTATAAATAGCAAACTCAATGGAGTTGTCGTTTTTGGTGAGTGTCAAATCAAGAAAATTTAGTTTGTTATTACTTTCTGTTTCAAGTGTGAATTTTATGCATGGATGTCTAGTGTTTACAAAGTTCAAAAAATTGTCTAATTGTCTCCAGGTTCTGTTCCAAATACAAAGTACATCGTCAACATATCTCACCCAAAATTTAACAGGTTTAAGCAAAGAGGAATTGGTAGCAAACAAGTCAAGTTCAATTCAATTCAATTCAATTTTATTCCGCCAAAGACTAAAGAAATTAGTATAGGCACCGTCAGTAATACATAATAATATCATTAATACAAGTTCAAAAACAAACATTAAGAAAATATACATAAAGACATACTAAGACATACTAAAAATTACGAATGGAGATAAGCATCGATGCTGTAATACATTTTTTCCTGCAAGAAGGATATACACTTCTTTTTGAAAGATGCACTGGATGCCACATTCTTGATGTGCTCAGGTAGTTTGTTATATAGTACAAGTCCCATGCGTAGAGGTCCCAGCATAGTGGATTTCGTACGCATGTAAGGCACATGTAAATCATTGGCTTTCCGAGTGCCATGGCTGTGTATTTCAGCATTAGTCCTGTGTTGCTGAAGATTAGCTTTGGTATACGTGACGGAGGAAAGAAGATAAATGCAGGGAAGGGGTAAAATTCTTAGATATTTGAAAAGCGGAAGACTAGGGGCATCGAGCCTAGTATTCATTAGCAGTCTAATGAACTTCTTTTGAAGTTTGAAGATTTTGATTGCTTGGGGACAGGATCCCCAAAACATTACACTATACATGATATTGGCGTAAAATAAGCCGTAATATAAGGATAGCAAGACGTCAGTGGAGACAGTGAAGCGGATGGTACGTATGAGGAAGCATAGCGGATTCAGTTTTTTCAACAACATCTCAATGTGCAGATCCCAATAGAGATTGAAGTGAATACGAACACCTAGCAATTGACAATCATCTACCTGAGGTAGTGTGTGACCATCCATGGGAATATTTAGTATGTGAGGTATTTTATTTTTATGCGTGAAATTAATAACTTGTGATTTGCCTGGGTTCATGACAAGAAAATTATTTAAGGACCAAGAGTGAATTTTTTCTGTCACAAGATTGCATCTTTCAACCAGTTGTTCAGGACTGCAGGAAGAAACAACAACATTGGTGTCATCAGCATAGATAATGGGAGTGCTGCCCTGAACACTGTTAATATGATCAGGAAGGTCATTAATGTAAATTAAAAAAAGGGTAGGGCCGAGGACAGAGCCTTGAGGAACACCTTTATCAATATTATTCGAGGAAGATGTATACTTAATACCATCTTTGTATATCATTACTCTCTGTACTCTGTCATTGAGATAGGACATCAACCAGGTCTTAGGAAGTCCTCTGATACCAAATCTGTCAAGTTTTTTGGATAAAAGATTATGATTAACGTAGTCAAAAGCTTTTGTAAAATCAAAAAGAAGAGCACACGTACTATGGTTTTTATCCAGGACCGAGTTTAAATGGTTGATAGTCTCAAATATAGCAGATTTGGTAGATTTATTCTTGCGAAAGCCATGTTGGTGAGGTGACAAAATTCTTGAAGTTTCTAGAAAAGAAATCAAGCGACTATGATAAGCCTTCTCAAAGATTTTAGCAAACTGTGTTTGAATAGCAATTGGTCTGTAAGAGTTAAGGTCAACAGGATCACCCTTCCTTTTATATAAAGGGATCACTTTTGAAACTTTGAGAACTGAGGGAAAAATACCCTCTTGAAAAGATGCATTTAAAAGGTATAATAGGGGAAATTTAATAAATTCAAAGGAGATTTGAATAATAAAATTGGGAATATCGTCAATACCAGCGCTAAATCTAGAGCCACAGCTGGTAACAATGTTTTTAAGTTCATTTTCCAAGCAAGGAGAGAGATAAAGCGAAGAAGTTGAGTAAGAGATGTGTAATTGATCAAGAGGAACATTAGGTTTGTCACAAGAGGGCAGATTAGAGAAATGGTTGTTGAAATCAGAGGCCAGGGTGAGAGGATCCATAAAGTCAAAAGAGGGAGGTCTATCCCTGCGTTTGGATTCATTTATAATTTTCCAAATTTCACGTGATTTATTATGGCAATTCAATAGTCTGTCATTATTATATGTCCTCTTTGCACTATTTAGCATTGAACGATATTGAGTTTTGAGGGCTTTGTATTCAGCCTGAAGTTCCTTATTAGTTTTACATAAAGTGAAAAGGTCTCTCATGTAAGTAGAAAAAGCACGAATTTCGTTAGTAATCCATTGTTTTTTAGGGTTCTTTTTAGCAGATTTTGCAACTTGAGGGAAGGCAACATTAAAATAGTAAAGAAACTTGTTATAAAAAGCAGTAAACTTATTGTCAAAATCATGCTCAGCAAAAATGTCTGACCAAGTCTCAAACTGTAGATGATTAAGAAATTTGGCAATGTTAATATCAGAATAATGCCTTGTATTGCAATGAATTGGATAATGATTGTTATTAATAGTAAAGTTAGTTACAACAGGATAATGATCAGAGATATCTGAGGGAATGATGCTGGATTTTACAAAATTATCATCTAAATTTGAAATGGTAAGGTCAAGTAGTGTAGATGAAGTTGCATTATTACGAGTTGCAGCATTGGTATGAACATAAAGCTGGTATGAACATAGCAGGTTGAGAAGGGAGTTTCTATTACTACTATCCACAAGTAAATTGCAATTGAAATCTCCAGTCAAAATAGTGAGACACTGTGTTTTCCAATTCTGAATAAAATCTAATAGCATGTCAAGATTTTCGATGAAGACACTAAAGTCACCTTGTGGAGAGCGATAAACACATATAACAACACACTCAAAATCAGTAGTGCTACAGTGACAAAGGGAAAATTCGAAGTTTTTTTCCGATTGCAAATGACAGGGAATATTGGGTGGAACAGTACATGTGAAACAGTCTTTGAGGAGGATAACAGAACCGCCATTTTTAAAATTGGAACGGCAGAAAAAGTCGCCAATAAAATAACCACTAAACCTCAGGAAGTCCATGTCAGCAGTAGAGAGCCAATGTTCACACAAACAAAGTATGTGAGGTTTACAATCGTCAATGAGAACTTCTATATCTAGCAACTTATTCTTGATACACTGCACATTGAATAAAAGGACAGAAAGTTGAGAGTCCTTACCTAGTCATAATGATTTAGGTTTATTAATACCATTACTAGCTCTGGTGGAAATACGTCTGGTTTTATCAGTACATGGTACATTTTGGGGATCAGGAACAGGCAAAGAATCATCAATGGCACTTGTAAAACTATGTGGTGTATCACTGGCTGATGATTCCTCACTTACACAATTCATGCTTGAGACAGGGGGAGCACTATTAGTCAATGAAACCCCGGAGATTTCGCGATCCGGCTTTCGGGGTGGGTAAAATTTCCCAACTAATACATTGTCTGGCCATATAGAACAGTTCAGAAGTTCGTCCCTTAGTGATAAAGGTATATTGACCTTAAAAGAGCAATAGAGGTTATTGGAAATAAATTCCTCACATGAAAAGTCCAAATTAGAATACTTGCGCGATAGGAAACGCACTATATCTTTAGCAGAAGTTCCGCGGGAAACGCGACCAACATAAATATTAGCACGACGTGGGACACCCGTGAAGCCACAACTGTCAGTAGGTTGCGTATTATTTCCTACGATTACATTAGATCTTTTCCTACGTTTTGAGGTAACCACTCGGAAACCATCGTTAACCCTCACACATTCTTCCGTTCCTGGAATCTTCAAAGAAGGAGCCCTATGTGGTTCCTTAGAGTCCGAGGCAGTCAACATCGGTGGATCAGCAAGCTGCACAGATGGCACAGGCGTTGAGGGAGCATGGCTAACAGAAGACTGCACTGTAGCCTTGGTAGACGCAGCATCGGCAAACGACACACGCTTCTTTGGTATAAGCTTACGTAGCTCAAAGGCTTCATTGAGTATGCTAAGCTCGGATTTTAAATAACTGATGTCAGCGGCCATATTGGCAAACGAGACCTTGGGTATGCGACATGAAAAACATTTCCAGAAAAGGAAATCAGAGTCACGTACGGCCTTAATATATTCTTCACTTAGTTCAGAACATTTCATATGAAATATCTTAGCACATATTCCACAAGAAATAACGTTTTCGTGCGATTCGCACTGAAATTGACAGGAGCCGCAAATAGTGGGAACCTGAACGGTCGCCATGTTGGACCGGAAGTGAGTTCAAGACTGTTCATAAAGATTTCGGCTAACAAGGGAGAAAGGGGGGAACCCATAGCAAGTCCATCTGGTTGAACATAAAAATTGGAATTGAACATAAAGTAATTGCAGGAAATGCACACATCAATCAACAATAACAATTCCTTAATCACAACATTGTCCACATTTCGTTTGATTAACATATCGCTGACAATTTTCAAAACTTGGGGATGTTGGTAAACAAATTTTGCACATCTAAGGAAGTAAATTTAGTATTATCACAAAGTTTGAGAGTTGTTAGTTTCCTGGTTAGATCAATAGAGTTCTTAACACTATATTTCGGAGAAAATTCAAGAATACTGGTAAGAATATTATGGATCGCAGTGGCCAATTTATGCGTTGGTGAGGAGACACTGGAAATCACTGGGCGTATGGGCAAGTCAGGTTTGTGTAGTTTGATTAACCCGTATAGTCGGGGTGGTAGAGGGTTGGAATTAATTACACTATAATGATCACTGGGGTTAAACACTGTGTTACACATTTTAACAAGTTGTTTTACTTTTTTCTGTAGATCACTAGTGTGGTCGTGGGTTATCACTATTTTCTTTTCCATGAAGAATTGTTCGCACTTGTTGGCGTAATCAGCATTCCTTAGGATCACCACACATTTTCCTTTGTCCGCTTTAGTGAGTATTAGGTCTTCTTGGACAAGTTTTTCCTTTACTCTCCTTAAAATGTTCTGGGCAGGATAATGATGTTTGGGAGGACACACGTGAGACTTCACAGTAGAAGTAATGGCATGAGTACAATCAATTTTTAAATTAGGGTCTGCAGGTTGACGATTAGCAATGAGCTCACAATCTGCTATGAAGTTCTTAAAATCTTTGCTATTGTTGTTTATTGTGGGGTTAAAATTTAAACCTTTGGATAGTAGATCGATTTCAGTATCGGAAAAGGGTACCTGCGAAAGGTTCTGTACGAGGGGATGGAACACATGGGTGTGTTTTTCAATAGGATTAGGATTAACTTCACTATTTTTAGATTTTTCTTTGAGGAGCTTATGCAGTTTGAAACGTAATGTTTTCTGTTTTTTGAAGCAAATGGTGCTGGCAAAAGATCTGACTTTATCATCTAATAAAGTCCATTCGACGGGATGGAGGGATTCCATAAGCGCCTTATGTAAAAGATACACGTATAATTGTAAATTTGTCCTTTTTACGTACCAATTTTTCAATTCGCGTCGTAACCAAATCTTGCGGGCTGCGTCCAAGGCGAATTTCGATGCTGGAGACTTTGATGCTGTGAACACCTTGATGTAGTTAGGGGTGAGTCCATTCCTCAGACACTCGCCGTTGAAGAAGAAGTTCAACGAAGTTAAACGTTGTTTCACGAACAATTTGCGGTACAGTTTGGCTTGTATTGCTGCGCTAGCATTTCGAATGAAATCAATTGATAAAGCCATAACTTTGTGGAACTCCATCATAGGTGAGGAGAAAAATAACTAAGTAAAACTTACTCTTAATAATAATTAACTTATTATTATTATTGGGGCCACGTGCTCTCCCTTCACCAACTGTCTGCCAACAAGCCACTCTCCGAGAGGAGACCCCTCCTTTTAAGCCCAACCGGCCAACATGGCTGACGCGGGGGATAATTTAAAAGAAGAGGGCCTCCCGAGAGGGCCCGTCGGCAGGGTTGGCTCCGGTAGGCACGTGGCACCAGGTCACAAGGTGGCCTTTATTCTGTAAAATACAAAATAGGTACAATTTGCGTAACAGATCATTCTTAAATAAAATCCCCTTTCCTTTGCGGAGCGTGTACATTGCTACCAAAGAGTCGGTATACATTTCTATTACGTAACATGAAAGATTAAGGTCATTCGGAGTCTCTAGAACAAATTTCAGTGCCAGAAGTGCTGCTATTGCTTCCATTAAGTTTATATGGTACAGGTTCTGGAATCTGCATGCTTTCGTCACGTTCCAGTCGGGTATTACGAAGGCCACAGTACCTTAATGTACACCCAGTTCCACATAAACAAAGAGAGTCACAAACGTCGCTTATGTGATCCCGTTATTTCCGAAGGATCGAGGCATTGATCTTCCCTTGAAAATGTTGGGTTTAGGAGACGGCTAGAACAGCATTTGAGGGATATATCCACAAAGCCTGCCTCTGAGCCAGCTTCTGTTCAAGACTGGAAGTGGAGAAAGAAAATTTCACTGAGTTACTGTCGGACCAAAAATGTATAGACCTTGAATACGACGCGTTTCCTGACGAAGATCCTCGGTTGTAAATAGACATATTATACATTGTTCTAAAGAGCAATTATTTGCCTTTAAAATGATATACATGATGATGCTTTAGCAGGGGATTCTGCTTTATCAGAGTCAGTGTGAATCCTATCCGTTTACGGAAAAGTAACGCAAATTCATGAATCGGCCATCTCTCTCTGTATTACAGGAATATCAACTTTTAAGTAAATGTGTGGTATGAGTCATGGAGCATGCTGTCCGTTTTTTTAGATATGATCTTAATTCATTGGATAAGCTGCGGAATTAAAAATCGTCGCATTTTACAAATTTTATTATCTAGAATAGATTTTTCTGATCGCATTAGGAGGACAGATACAAGAC